>OY744515.1:194442733-194452733 GCA_963556195.1 Sepiola atlantica
AATGATATACCAAAACAGCGAATGCATGGAAACTACCTGGTCGAATTTATTAGAAACAATCTGACCAACAGGTAAAACAAGCTAACACAAAAAAGCATGGACTATAAGCATGGATAATTTCGAAGAAGGCATGCTATAATAGTGCTCATAGAACAGACTGAGAAAACAAACATCAAGTGAGAGAGGGTGTAGAGAAATGAAAGGGTGGGAATAATCAAATGACAGCTAAAATTGTGTAGCTTGATTTTCATGAATATATTTTCATACTTTAGGGGGAGGGCTTGAATGCCTACTCGACACCACTCTCGGGGGTCTTCGGTCTATCTGTGCAGGGGTTTGTCAGAGACGCTGGCATGAGGAGACTTTTTACTTGAAGTACACCCTGACCAAATATTACAAAACAAATGATGTGCTGTCTCCTCAAGCCATCCAACACGTCTCCCGAATTGCGGACGGGGACACCCTTTCTACTCATAGAAGGCAGCTTCGAATGCACAAATAGAAATCGTTGACAATGAGGAAATGAATAATCAAAACATGAACAAAAACAAAAATAAATACTGGCAGGCCGGCACCCACCATAAAAAGGGACCATCCACCCGTTCATATACCAGACGGGAAGATGTAAGAAATGGTGTAAACATTCCTGCCTCTTGAAATGGTGCTCCAGCCAATACAGAGGCCAACCAGGGTCAGCTATACGGGCTTCAGACAAAAGGTTCTGACCCCATATCTTCATAAAATGCAGCAACAAAAAAAGAAACATCAGAGGCTTAAAAGCCCAACCATGGACTGTTGCACAAAAGAAGGTGCTATTGTTTTTCTACCACTACTCAAAGTTTGAAAAGTGGAGCAAAAAATCCAATGAGATTGTAGCTGATAAGATCCAAGAATCTACCCTCCCCTAAGCATTTTATTTTTATATATATATATATATATATATATATATATATATATATATATATATATATAAGAAAAAGAAGAAGAAGAAAAAAGAAAGAAAAGAGAACAAATTAACGGTTAACTTATAAATGCCGATTTGAAACACTGAGAAAAAGAAAAAATCGACAGTTGTGAACGCAAATTAGAAAAACTGTAAGTGAACAAGGTAGAGTAATATTTATTTGAGGTTGACGACCACGGGGAGATGGACAACAAAGGAGGAGGAGGGAGAGAAGGGGGGACTAAAGGTATATATATATATATGTGTGTATGTATATATATATATATATATATATTTATTTATTTTTTATTTTTTGATAGGTTGATGTTTTTTTATATTTATAATATAAAACTAAAAATAATACATTAATCACCTAAATAATAGTGTAATGGATCTGTCCAACCACTTTAAAATGCAGAAACATTTTTGTAAGTAACGGATACATTTTATGAGACAGACGAACAGAACAGGTAAATACATTGTTTGTTTTTTTAAATAACTAATATAAGTTAGCAAACATTTATATGAAACAAAACGTAGATTTAGTATAAGGAACGTTTATGTTTTTGTCTTTTAAGGGAAGTGGGGTCTGATCAACTCTGCTGGGAAGCTATGACATTAAATACTGTCTTGTTTTTAAATTCCCAAAACAGTTTTTCATGGTAAACAACTGATGATCCCTTAAAATAGTGTTAGAAACAAACTAATATAATAACTGTAAAAAATAATTGACTTACATGAATGATTTTCCACTGAAAGACTTGGGATTATTAGTTTTTTTTGTTTTTTTTTCAAATATAGTTTTAATGGTTGAGAAACTTCCGAGACTATATATATATATATATATATATATATATATATATATATATATATATATATATATATACATATATATATATATATATATATATATATATATATATATATATATATATATATATATATATATATATATATATATACTAGCAAGATCCGTCTCGCCATCCGGGCAGCAATTACACTATGGAAAACAGAAATAAAGTAAAACAAATATTATAGAATTTAGAATGACAGATCAGTTGTATAATTATTTAACATAAAATTCCCGACATTTCCGAGCCACTGCATTTTATTAGCGAACTTAACAAAAATAATTTATCACTTACCCGAAGTCTGAGTAAACTCCTAAAAAAGTAGCGCCCTCTTTCAAAAAAATGCAATAGATTTAACTTCTATAACAAAAAAAATATTTAGTTTTGCTCTAAATTTGGTTCGATAAATTAAATTTATATACACACATTTTCCCCATTTTAAATTATTAAATAATTGTGTTTTTCATGTTCTACTTTTTATCAAGGTCAAGAAGGTAGAACAGATGTGGTTTTTTTTTGGGGGGGGGGGGGGTATTTAGCGGATGACGTTAGTCTGCATTCATAACGAAATAGTCATCTCTATTTTATTTCGTAATCTGTACAGATCACGGTGCTTGTAATTCTTTGTTTTCATTTGTCAATTAGAATAGGCAAAACAGCTTTGTAAACATTAAAACATAAGTGTGTTGTTAAAATTTCTAAATAAAACATCAACATGATTAATGCATACACTTATTTATTTAGTTTTACCGGAAAATTTAAAAACTGCAAAAAGAGGGTAAGAGAAAGGAGACAGAGAAAGAGAGAGCGAGCGAACGAGCGAAGCACACTTCTTCTCTCACTCCCCGTTTCTCTTCTCGCTTCTGTCGCGCTCGAAGAAAGCCACCCACTTGCATTTAATTGTCAGTGAGCCCATGGAGTTAAAACGTAAGGTGTTGTAAACTTAAGGTATGTTATTTAACCATTCCTGCTGTGGACTTATATACTAACGAATTACTTTATTACATGAGTAAACACGACACATCCGATAGGTATTGGACTCGCCTCGAAGACTCAATAAATAAATAATAGAATTATTATTGTGGAGGAGGGCAGAATATATTTCGAATCGACATCAATATTGGGCTGGTGGAGAAAAGCTCGTATATTCGAGGGAAAGCAACATTGTTGTGCAGACAAAGAGAGTTGTTTGATCATATATATCGCCTATGTAACCAAGCCAAGGTAGGTGAATGTAAATCGTAATTCTAGCTAAGGTAGGTTAATGTAAATCGTAATTCTTGCTAAGGTAGGTGAAAGTAAATAGTAATTCAGTCAACAGAAGCTGTTTTAGTTTTATGGAAAGTCGAAATTGTATTTTAATAGTAGATTCAACAATGTCATATGGAGAGCCATTGTTACAGGGACTATTTGTAATGCATTTCGTTTCTTCATCCAGCTTTGTCTGAGAACACATCATTAAAGTCTTATAAGTAAAGGTCCTAATTAAATTGAAATGTTGTTTTGTGGGACCAAATAAGTTACAAAGCGTGTAGAGAATAGTAAAAGTTAGTTTCCTGTATACTGTAGTTAGAAAACCTGGGGAAGCTTTACAAAGCAACACATCAAGAAATAGAAGTAAGGAATCGGCTACCTTATCAAATAAACTTTAAATCTGTATTAATATTGTTGAGGGGCGTGATAAAAAAAAGTTCCCCTTCCGTCTCATTCTTGAACAAATAAAAAATTTCGCCAACATGACGAAAATACACTTCTGGTCTTTTAAATGCAGTTTATAGACCTGTTTCATGAAAACCTACGAATATTTTAAATGCCTGCTCAAAACGATACCCCATAAAAGTCTCATCAATATGTGTGTACAGAATATTGTTAAAACTAGATGGTGCCGGCATAGTGTTGGATGTCATTAATCTCACGAATATATGTTTGGATATAGAAATAATTGTGTAGTTGCCTACTATATATGCCATCTGCACATGTATATACAGGACCGGCGGGACAGTTATAAAAGTGGGGGTCTCTCCTAAAAACTGGGGGGGGGGGCGGTTTAACACATGCATATATAACTTCATCGTTGATGACCGTAAAGTTGGGGGGCCAAGTCAAAATGTGGGGGGGATTGATCCCTCCTTGCCCCCCCCCCCGTTCCGCCGTCCATGATATATATATATATATATATATATATATATATATATATATATATATATAATCTACATAAGCGGAATACAGGAATACTTGATATATAAAAGGTGCACATATTTGTGAGTATGATAATAATTTTGTTTAAAATTCTAAAATGAGGATGACTATGTTTAAACAAAATGAACTATAGCGTCTCCAAAACTAGTTCCATAAAAGTGACAACCATCTTAGCTACCTTATGTTGTTAATACTGTAGCATTAATGATGTGGGTTTTAATGGTACCCCATATCTATGTGAAGTCAAGACGGATAGAAAGATAAGTTTTTATCAAATTAGTAATGGTAGTTGAAAAAGCTCCAGTATTTACCCATTTAAGACATCGCTTTAAGAACTGTATCCTGATTGATGCAATAAAAGCATGTGTATATATCGGATTCAACTGAACAAATAAGGATTCATCTCCCAGGATAGCCATTCTTTTAGTAACATAATCTTGACGATCAATTATGACGACACGTGAGTCTGTATAAGGTTTTGCGATAAAAAACAATATATTATGGCGAAGTGTTTTAATAGTACGGAAATGTTTACTTCGCCATTTGTTTTCACAAAAAGAGACACGTGTACCTGCGTACAAACGGGCGAAGTCAGTCAATTTCGCGTTACGATTATTAACCTAAGAGTCAGATATAAGTGAAAGTCTTGCTAATTGAGCAAATAAATATTTACATTCAGACTATATTTCTTTATGTTTCAGAATTGTAGAAGTCAAAAAGATGAAAAGTAATATTAAGTTAAAGTTAAGACAACTTAGAGGAATAAATATCAGGGTTTGCCAGACAACCAAATTCTTTAAAAAATTAACGTTGAAGTTCATATTTTATCGTTTATCTGGAAAGGCTACGTCTATAAATCAATGCACAGTACCGTACGCACTTTATTTTGTCAGAAACGACCAAGTACCTATGGAATAACTCCATGACTCATGATATATCTTAGTGAGTCGTGCAACACCACAAGAAAGTTTAAATTAAAAAATGGAGACGAAATCATCTTCAAGTGTCTGTAATAACAACAGAGAAGCGTTATACAAATTCTGTTATTAAAAAAATACATTTCATCGTTAATTCATTTCACATAAAACAGCATTAGATACGGCACTTTAGTGTGGCACGACTAACGATATTAGAAACTCGACTCTATTGCGAGAAGTCAGATGATTTACCTTTCATCATCTAATCGAAAAAAGGTAAAGACATCTAATAATGATTATGAATATTTTTAATGTCGCATTATAAACTGCCTCCACTGTTATTATTATGGTTAATGTATATTTATGGACGTATATATGCCAGTGTGTAATTACCATCCTGAGGATACAAAACTATTCCTCTGAACTCAAGAGAGTCAATGACATTTACCTGTTGTATTCTACTCTATAAATTCAAAAGCAATAGTCCCATCTGTTTTATAAACGCGTTTAACCATATTTGTAGTAATTTACCGCAAAAACGGACATACGTGAAAAGCGTTCAACGAATCTCATGAAAAAATGTATGTTGTTTAGTTAGCCTGCAAACAAAAACTATTACATGACAGTGGCTATCATATAAACCTAGCGTTTTTTTTCATTAACCATGTTAATTCTATTCTATTCTTTCTTTTACTGTTGCATTGCATAACTGAAGAATCACGTATCAAATCATAATATGGATTTAGTACGTGAGTGTTAACCTTATAACTATACTTCCAATTGTTTACTTGATATCCACAATAAATGAGTATTTATTAACTGATTATATTGGAAAAAACACAGGCAGAGATCAGTTTTAAATTATTATTATTAAAGTGTATTTTATAAAGCTATTATCGTATATGTAAAGTAAAGTTTATTCCACCACTATGTCTGTGATCGATAAATATGTTGTCATGAATCTGTTTTTCTTTTTAATTAGATTATATTTCGCGTTGTGAGAACCTACCATCATATAATAGACCAATTTATTGAATCATTCATGAGTAAAGAATTGGAAAGACTCTTCACTCTCTAATTCATGTGTACTTTTATCTACTTCAACATTTATTAAGACATCAATTTCGTTATTCAGCGATTGTAAAATATTTTCAAAGCATTTACTGTCGTTAAAAACAGATTATCCGACTTAACGTTTTAGGTGATACTATTTAGTAGCTTTTCTATAAACAAGTCTATCTTTTTTTTTTTAAATTTAAGGATTACATGTTGCATAAATAAACTAGTAAGAATACTTATTAAGAACGTACTTGATACGATTTATATAATTCAGATAAACATGTATAAACGATTACATCATCGTTTTGCCTTAGTAATGGGTAAAAGATAACATAACGTAGAACGAGAATGTTATCCTTAGGCATAACAATGGTATAATTGCATATATATGTGTATCTGAATACAATTAGTACTTTACACCGTCACGTCTATCAAGATATTAAAAACGACCCTATCTTATATGTAGTCTAAGTTTAGTGGCAGGTAAATAAACATATTCCAGCGTTTGATGTAATTAAACAGACACGTAAAATATAAAGACGATATTCAAGGTGTTAGCGTGAATATGTGATATCGGAATGAGACTTTTACTTCTACAATTTAGTATACTTTATTATCAAGATTTAATATTTCTAGATTCGTCTGATAGAATAAATAGAACATTTATTTTTCCGAACACACATGGTATTATGATGTAACCTGTTGAAGTTATACAATTAAAAAATGATAGCGCTAAACATAATCCTAGAAATGATCTATTAAACAAAGGGTTGTTAGGCTTTTGTCCGAACCGACTTCAGTAATTGATCAATACAAATGATGTTAAGAGGAGGATACATTACAACAAAGAGTTCAATATTTAGATAGTTTAAAGAACCAATACTTGGTTTTAACAGTGTACTTACACAATGAAGCAATGCATCTAGACTGTATAATAGGCGTTTCTTTTCAGCTTATTTGTCATAGATGTATACTACATAAGTAACTGGTTAGTACTGTTGAATTTCATACTGAATAATATGTTAACAATAGATTGAATAACTTCATGATTCTTTATCTGTATAGACATGAAATATTGTATATACATATAAATATAATAATGTCATCTATATACACATGAGATATATATTGTGGATTTATTTTTCAGTATTAACTTCGACAGTATTAAATAGCGTGTTGAGCCTATAAGTGGCATGGAAATGTATCTATTTAAGTGCCCATGTTTCAGTCTCTCTCCATTTCTCTCTCCCTCTCTATATCTCCTTACATATATATATATATATATATATATATATATATATATATATATATATATATATAAACATTGACTATCCTTAGACGGGTGGCATTAATCAAGCTCAAACAAGTATTTTTCACTACTTTGGGAAACATCAATAACATGGTTTTTACTCTGGAAATTGGTTTAAATACTGATGAGGTCTAAAGAATGAATAAACATTCCGCGAATATCAATTGTTGTCGAATGACAATAGATCAAATGCAATGTAAATGTGAACATTTTTATTTTAAATAGGAAGTTGTGCCTATTTTATGCTTTTTAAACGCCTGTTAACATATCCATTGAAATAACATTTCAGTACTATTTAATAATTGACGTCAAATACTAATTGTAAAAAAAATAAAACTATAAATATACGAATGTATCTAAGATATTAGAACTTTGTTTATCCCAATAAAACTAAATTAAATAACATATATCCTACATTACGTCTTCATAATGATCGGTTAATTAGTTCAGAAGTAAATGTCATGCCTACAAATGTATAAACATATAAATACATACCTAACATGAAACAAATATGTGTGGGTGATAAAAGTAAAATTTGTAATCGTATGTCTAATAAATGAGTTTTGTTTAATCCATAAATACATAGACAATGCTCTTTATGAAAATATTCTACCATGTAAAAGGAATTATTCATGAGATATATCTCTGATTGACTCTCTCTCTCTCTCACTCTTTCTCCAACTCTCCCTCTCTCTCTTTCCCTCACTATCTATTGCAATCTAACTTTGTATATTACGGTTATTTCTATCATTGGTGTATGGTTACATGTGTTATTCTAATCCTATTTATCATTAAACAATTATTCGCCAAGTTAAACATGTCGTTTGTTCATTTTTATTTACACCTTATCTTTTTGTGTGTATTCTGAATTTGTCTATATTTGTACACGTTCTCGATTATATGCCTTTTACATTCGATTGAAGTTGAGGTGAGTAGGCTAGATATATATCGATTCTTATTACAAATACACCCAGTTTAAGTTTATTTCATTCAGCTGTTACAATAATAACAACCATCTTAGACATTGAAAAAAAAGCCGGAATGATGGAATACTTATAAAATTAGTAATGCACTACGGATAATTTCTTAAAAGAGAATTTCAGTATAAATACTAGACTATCGTTTAAATATCAGCAGCCACCATCTTTTAATATTTCATTTAACGAGTAGATATTTGTAAAATCTCAAAGTGTATCATACTGTCTATTAATATTTCGATTGCATTATTAATACACTGGATTAGTAATTATTCAAATGTTCAAAATACAAATAAATATTATAATACATATAATAAAATATTATTAATAATAATTGAAGTATAAATAAAAATAATAATAATTACAATAATAATAATGATAATAATAATAAAATAATAAAAATAATGATGATAATAGAAATAATAATAATAATAATAATAATAATAATAATAATAATAATAATAATAATAATGATAATAATAACAATAACAATAACAATAACAATAAAAAGAGAAGAAGCTGTACGTACGGTTTATAAGACTGCCCAGAGAATTGATATAATTTAAAATCTGAACATAGCTATAAAAACGACACCTGATAAGAAATACGTAATTGCTATTTGACGCCGCACATAATACATCGATAATAACGATCTAGGTCTAAGCGGAAATAGACTAACTCACCGAAAACAGAAAAGGTAGATTTTCCGGGTAAAGAGACGAAACGGTACACCGCATAATAAGTGAATACAGCAAATAAGCTCTAAAAATGCCTATTCATTAACGATTGCGTGCCAACAGCAGTGCACTCTTTATAATGCCAACTAAAAGAGAATACTGGAATGCAGAAGTTACTCACATAACAAATAGGAGATACGCTGCCACAGATTAGAAAACTATGAATAAACGAAATTCAAATAAAACCAAGATAACTGAAACCGCCAGAAACTGACGCTCCCTCCAAACGAACATACGCACAGGAATGTGCTGCAAAGAAGGATGTTGAGAAACACTATATATTCGTGAAGGGTGACGAGGAGAAGCAGAACGAATTAAACTATTATTGAGATGACCTCGAAAGTACTAGAAACTGTAAGATACTTATTCCACTTAAATTTTGAATTGTTGCCATCTCTTAACGAGTGTGTTGCTTTTTATTTATTAACCTTCTAAACCGTCACTTCGCCACCTTCTAACTGTATTCTATTTCCAAATAACTTGCTTCCGAACATTTTTGTCGTCGACGTACTTTGTCTGTTACGCCGGAGGGCTTCCTAATATGCAAATCATGTCAGCAGCTAATCATTACCCCGGCCACAATATCAACATGTTTTGTAAATGGATGTCAGTAACAGTAGACATTTTGCATTGGATAAGTGCAGAACATTTATCATTACAACATTCTAGTGAATACCGACGGTAGTCGCTTGCGATACATCAATGTAAAATATACGTTTCAACAACACACACTGATTTGCAACAGTTATAGAAAGAACGGGTTAGTGCTGAAAATACTGTGTTTACTAAGGCTACATTGAACACAACGTGCGATTGCCTATGAGTAAATATGAAAGAACTATATGTAAATAATAATTATACACATATCGTATAATACCAATCTGCTTACTCAATAAAAACAATGAACTATATGTCAATGTCAAGTTCGAACTTAGCATATAAAATAGACATTTAAGAGCATTCAAATGATAATAGCCAAAATACGGTACACTAAACAAACATTCATTT
>OY744515.1:194455233-194477733 GCA_963556195.1 Sepiola atlantica
ACAATATCCATTAATCTCTAATTTTGAAAGCCACTATTTCAATTCTTTTGGGCTATTATTTAACAATTATTTGTCGCTGGTAGCTTTTCTCGTGTGTTTGATTAGAAATCAGTTTTCCCGAGATATATGGATACTTCATCCACTTCCAATCGAACGCTCACGGTATAATCCGTCTTTTTTTTAATATCTCGCATTATTCACGATCAAATTTCTGTTGTAAATAACGATGCTTGTACACCTTTTTTTCTACTATTTTTCTATATGCTTACATTAGTACTCTCTGTTTTGTAATTAGGTTGTACCACTGGTTTGAGTTGTGTTACATCGTATTGTAAGTTATTCGTAGTTGTTAAGTGTTTCGTATGCATGTTCGTATATTTGCGCAATTTATGCATTTTCGTAGTATAAAGGCCCTTTTATTCAAACTGTGATGTGCATAGTATCAATTCTATCTGTGATTTCTTTTTTTTTCTATAAATTCCCAGCTGTTTCAGAACACGTTCTATTACTAATGCAATTGTTATTATTACTGTAGTAAGCATGCTTAATAATATTTTTAGTTCCTTGGCAAGTTCAATGCATATATATATATATATATATATATATATATATATATATATATATTTTTATATATATATATATATATATATATATATATATATATTTTTTTTATTTTTTTCCCCCAGTTTTGAAGGTTAAAAGAACTTCCGAGACTATATATATATATATATATATATATATATATATATATATATATTGTGTTCTTGTCTTATAAATGAAGTGGGGTCTGATCAACTCTGCTGTGAAGCCATACAATAAAATACTGTTTTGTTTTTAAATTCCCGAAACATTCTTTCATGGTAAACAACTGATGATCCCTTAAATAATCTAAAGAATAGTGTAAATTATTCGAAGCAAACAAATATAGTTACAGCAAAAAGTAAATTAACTTACAAAAGAGTGATTTTCGACCGAACGACATGAAACTAAAAGGTTTTTTATTTTCTTTTTATATATATATATATATATATATATATATATATATATATAGAGAGAGAGAGAGAGAGAGAGAGAGAGACAGACAGACAGAGAGAGAGAGAAATAGAGAGTAATTTACGAGTCCGCGATGTTTCTGATTTGTTGTACTTTGGTTGAATATGCCTGGTTTTCAAGCTGAAACGTGGTATTTTTTTAATTTTAATATCTCAGAAGCGTGTGAACCTTTTATTTAGAATAGCTACTTGATGTTTTACTGTACTATTCTGTATCTGTTCGAACTGTTGTTTAATACACAGTTGATATTCGATTCTAATCGGAACGCAATTGTGCATATTTTTAATTATGTTTTGGCAAGTTATCTTCAGAAACATATAACGTGGAATACAATTTCGTGTGACTGCCCAGAGAATGTGCATTGTTTTTGTTATTTCTAGCCTTTGCTAGTTTATTTTCTTGCGTTCCCTCATGTAAAATTAGCGACACCGTATTTATATTGACGTATCATTTTCGTAAGCATGCCTCTGGTTTTTGTGCACAGTATATCTGGTATATGTAATAAATGTCCGACGTAGATGTTTGTATTCCAATTTTTCTTGTTCACTCGTCATATGGTTTATTTTACCTTTTTCTGTATTATTCGCATTAGCGCTGTTTTTATTGTGTATGCATGCTCTCCTTCAATTGGAACGCTTGCGCAATCTTAAATAGATACCAGTTCCGTGCGCCTTTTGTCGACTTGTACATAGAATCGGGCAACATTGTTTTCTTGTGTAGTGTTCAGTGCATAGTCTCCTGTTTCTTTAATCTTGTTTGGAAATTATTCAAGAATATTTAACGCGCCATTTTACTAAGTATGTTTCTGCTGTATTACTTTGTTTGAATAACTTTGTATTTCGCTCTATCCTGTTTCATAATGTTCTTTTAACTAATTACCAATCATGTATAACTATACGTTCATTTGTTGATGTTATGTCTTTTCGACTCAGTGTACATTCTTTTCTTTTGATTTGCGTTGTTTATTTTTCATTTACAATAATAATTTGAACTTTGCATTTCGCGTTTTTATTTTACTAAACCTTTGCTTTTATAAATATGTCATTGGTTATTCACAGAAACATCATAGTACAATAAATAGTTTAATTAATTGTTATATTTAATGCATAAATGTGTTATTTACAGGTCATAAATTATCAGCTTTTTCTAACATACTCACATTATTATTATTCTGGTCTATATTTAGTAGTTTCTCACATGTAAAAATTACTATTGCACAGTTTTAATGTTTTTATTGTTTTCTGTTATTGACCTTTCACGCTAAATATAAGGTGATAAAGTTATACTCGACTGATATTATTATAAAAAAAGTATAGACAATACGTATCATTATTTATATTTTTTTAGATAATTTAAAGAACTGACATTATTATAACGATGGTTCTCTAATTATTTTATTTTCTGACCCTGACATATTTCCCATTAATCAATGCGTTTTATTTGACATACTTCTTCTTTTATCATATTATTTGATTTTTTCTCTGTCCTCTTTCATACAAAATAAAGTAATTTCCTGCTGAAGTCGACGTTTTACTCCATCGCTAATTGAAAACAAGTCTACAAATGGCAATCGCTTCACTCCAAAATTATCGTGCTGCTAGTAATGTTTTATTTGACAATATTCATGCGTGAGTGCACCACCTTTACTATTAAGGGGCCTGCATAATGATATATCGATGAACTAATATGTATTTACAAAATACCGAGACAAATATTTGAAACAAACAATGCATCCGTCACAGCCACGGTTAATGTAATTAGAGTGATAGTATATCACATGCTTAGAGGTCACACGGCACATTTGAAACAAAGATCACAACGACAGTGGAAGATCTCAACGGAAAATGTGCACATAAGACAGAAGGGACCCTAAGGTGATCCCAACGGAACAATCTGCATTTTACATACAATATACCTCAAGAATCCAACGTTGAGTCGTCATGTACTATAGAACCGACCCTTAGAGATACCTACGGCGCAACATCATATACGATTTAAGAAAACTTCTGAGATCTCCACGGAGCATCTTCAGCTAAGTGAAAATGTACCCTCAAAGATAACCACGGACCATCTGCACTTAAGATAGAAGCGACGCCAATAATCCAACGTCGAGTCTGCACATAAGATGTACACCAGCCTTTGTATCCTCACAGCGTATATTCACCAAATATAGAAGCGATCTGAAAAAAAGTCTTTAATCAACTCTAAAGCGACCCGACGCTGAGAGATCCACACACCTCATCTGAACATATAATACAAGTTACATCAATAAATCACACGTTAGATTTGAAAGTAACATATAAGAGTCATTTAGAGATCCCCACTACACATATGTCTGTAAAATGAAAACGTCCTGTAGAGAAACTTACGGCGTATTTGCACCGCAAATAGAAGCTGCCCTGAAAAGTCTTCACGGCACATCTATACTTAAGATAGAAACTTCCTTTAAATATTCCCACGAGAAAATCTTAGCATTGAATAAAATATACCCTGAAACGTTCATCACGACACATCTACACCTAAGATAAAAACCACCATGAAAGACCCACACAGGACACATCTAAAACAAATCAAATTCCATGAAAGATCCTTACGGTGCGTTTACACTTAAGATAGCAGCTACTCTGAAAGACTCCACACAGTACATTTCCACATTTAATAAAATAGACCCTGAAAATGCCCAACATCTATATTTACGAAAGAAGCCATCAAAAAAGAACTCTCCAGATGGCATCTCCACATGTAATAAAACATACCCTGAAAAGTTACTAAGCAGAATCTACATCTAAGATAGAAGTTATCCTGAGAAATCCTCACATTACACATCCACATAATAAAGAGACCCTGAAAGATCCCGACGAAACATCTATAGCTAAGATAAACACCACTCTGGCAGATCTCCTTAATACATCTCCACATTAAATAACAGATACTCTGAAAGCTGCCCACGGCACATCTACAACTTAAATAGAAACCACCCTAAAATATTCCTACAGAAGATCTCTACATTACATAAAACAGAGCCTGAAAAATCACTACGGCGCATCTACAACCTCAATAGAAGAAACCCTAAAATATCCCCACATGGGATCTCCACATGAAAGAGACAGTGAATAATCCCCACCGCACACTTCATCTGAGATAGATCCTATCCTGAGAAATTTCCGCAGGATATCTCCACATTAGATAAAAGACGCCCTAAAAGATTCTCACAACAAATCTACACCTTTTTGTTCGTTCTAACTGAACTGATGAGCACTTGGTTTGTTTTGAACAAAAATCTTTTTTAAAAGTTAAAACACAAATAAATGTATCCAGGTTAGGAGAAGAGTTAGGAGAAGAGTAAGTTATCTTGCCTTTTGTAACATTTATGTGTTGCCTATTTGTGTTTGACATTTTTCCCCGCTCTGTTAGCTATCGTTATAAATGCCCATAAATTTCACGTATCTGGAGACACTCCAGATTAAAACAAAAGTACATATTATCTCAGTCTAAAAGGATATCAAATTCGCTTCCTACACTTGAGATCAGAACAGATGAAAGCTGTAGTATTGCAACACAACACATATACTACAGTTTTCACCTAGCAGAAAGGCCAACTATGGTTGGACTATTCGATTGTTTATAAATATGGTGACTATGTTTTTCAGCCTTGTACCAATGTTCGTAGTTAGTTGCCTCTCCACGGAGCAGAGTAAGACCCAACATCGGTGTTTAATCTGGTAATAATCGAGATCCCTCAAAAGGGGAGCTCTGGTTTGGAACAAACATAAAATTAATTCAGTCTAGAAGGATCTCTCCGTCGCTAACGGCAGAACAGAAATAAAGAAATGTAGCCTCAAAACGGATACTACACGTTGCTCCTATATAAATGGTCAATGGGTCAACCTATTTAGCTCAGGAAGTTTGACACAAGATCAATTTTTTGTTTACCTTCTCTCATGGAGGCTAGAAACAAGGTAAGTTGTGGTTAGCCATCAAACAAGGATAAGCGCGCTTTGGCCTACACACATGCCTAGGCAGCCCCGTCGGAATTTCCCGATAGGGGCGCTTCAGGGTATTAGCAATTAACTAAAGATTTCCAAGAGGGTTATAAGGCAATGCTGGGGTGGATATTATAGAACTGCACAGGACAATACTTCAGATCGTCGCCACCAGTCTACAGTGTGTATCATCCATCGGAACAGATATTGAACTTTGAGATTAGGCCTGTCTGTCTGTATTTCATCGGATTTATTTTCTAAACGTTAGAACCTGATTTTACATACATATATAATAAACTATTGATCTAGCTGCTCCTAAGCCACATTGAGACTCAGGATATACACGTTCTATAAGCGCCTGCAACTTTACAAGTTTTACCCTAGCATAAACCTTGCCTTAAATACATAGGTGAGATATGTCCCTGTAAGTGTTGCAGTCACTCCGATCATATTTGCCCCCGTAGAAGTGAACACGATGGTGTATCCTATGTTTTGTGGTGCTTCACGGTCTTCCCAAAAACAACAAATGATATCATATGTGTGTTTACGGAGGGCTATTTTACACTGTTTGACGAGCTTTGCCCGAGGCAATCAGGTATGTAGCCTTGTTTAGCTCAGAGATGGTTGCCATTTTATCAAGCCCATGCAATACACTAAGTTGTTTCCTTGAAGCAAGTACGGACTCAGAAACCTCAATTGCCATTGTGTAAAGGGCAGAGTAGTGTTCTTTCCAGCGATAATTCTGCTTCGATTTGTCAGTTATAACTTCCCTGAAATGAGGATTTCGAAGGGGCATACTTACTCTTAATAGGGTCAGTTGCAAATGTTATGCCCTCATACATAACCCTGATGTGGCTTGTGGCACATGCATTTTAAAAGCAATGGCTCAGCTTAACCCAGTATTTACTAGCACAACGTCTGACCAGTTACTTGCCTTCTTTTCTGGCTTGCCTTACGTTGCGCAGATTTTTATTGCTGGGAAGGCTGTTGTAGTCGCACTGCATATCGGTCTTTCTGTCTATATAAGTTCCCTTGACTTTGCCTCAGACCAGTAAGTTGACTTAGATTTTTTCCGACCAAAGATTGCAAGAGCACACGTGTGCATTGTTCTTTCCAGAGACTGTCATCTCTCGTTAGTAAAACTCAAAGGTCGGCAATCTGCGACACCAGCATAGTATCCTGCATGTGCGCAATATTCAGATGGGAATCTTCTGTAGACTTTGAAAGAACAGTTTCGTTGGTGTGAGCTTGATTTTGCAAAAAAACAAACGAGTGGTCAGTATCGCAGTCAGGTTTGCACGGTGGATGAGCACCTTATCAAGCTAGTGCCAATGCTTTCTCCGTGGGCGTCTTGACGAAGCTTTGCGCTGTGGCTTAGTGTCAAAGAATGAATTGGCAATACACACTTAACAGTGTCTGCATACTTCAAGAAATCTATGCTCATTTTCATTAATTGATCAACATTAAATTCACCAAAACAAGAAGACCAATCCTTGTGGTCGCTTTCAACTCGAGCATTGAAATCACCTACTCAAATATATTGGTATTTGGAAAGGAACTTAAGGATGGTGGCACACCTACTCTAATAGAACTCATATTTAATATCAGAGGGGTGGTCTAAGACTTGGGGCATAGACACTGTTAAGTGTGATAGGTGGCGTTGAATCTCAGTGTGAGGATACGTTCTGTAGGAGGTTACACGATTTTTAACATGCCATTCCTTAATGCAAAACCAACACCATCCTTCCTCTACTCATCTCCAGGTTTACTATGCCAGAAGGATGTGTAATTGTTTTCGCACAGGCTAGCAGTCCCAGCAATGTGCATATTTTAGACTGCAACAATTTGGACGTTTATCTATAGTTCGTTGTTGATAACTGCAGTTTTCCTTAAGTCATTATGATTATCAAGTCATCTGAAATGCCAGTAAGAATAGTCTTGCCATTCCAAGTTCCCAGTTTAAGATCTTATTTCTATGGTATTAGTTCTTTTAGTAGCTGGTGTAATTGACGCATCTAATCATTCGACTTTTCGCCCAGCCTAACACACCAAGATGAAGAAGGTTAGACGGGCATGAGACAACACCTTATTAGAAGTGGCAAACCCAACTTCAGGAATGCACAGAAGATTTCCAATAATACGCGAATCCCCTCTTTTCATCGTCGAAAAGAGGACCCTGACACTTATCATTGCGGCTATTAGTCAGAGCTTATAACCGGTAAACTGCCTCTTAGTCGTGTGGTTGTCTACAAGATGAACTCTAGGGACTACGTAGGAGTTCCAGGGCAAGAAGTAAACAACATATAAAATAAATTTAAATAGGAGTGCAGATGCTGCTGAGTTATCATAATCCCCCTCTATTTCCCAGTGATTACACAATCGAGAAATACGGAATGGTTTCGACTTGTCACAAAGGGACGCAGGCCATTTATGTGGTTTATCTTTCTTGGCATTCTCTTATAAGGCGGGTAACCCCGACCATTGCCCAAAGCGGTGTATATGCCTGGTATTATGGGTTAGGACAATTGCTAACATAACTGCATCGGCTACTCCTCAGCCATAAAAGTCACATGGTTCTATGACTTTACATCTGGTCCTTAGGCGGCCATAACCTACCACTAATGACATAAATATCAATGAACCCACTACGTAGGGTATTCATGTAGTTTTCCGGTCAGCCTAACCTGCTTCCGGAATGTGTTGGTCGCGTGTATTGCGTCTTCTTGGAGGCATATATGAGCTAGATATACAGTGTGTCCGAGAGGCTACTGATCAGATAGCAAGGTATCAGCAGATGACTTTCTCCAAAAGTGCTACCACTCATCTACATGCAACACGAAATCTTCACTGTATGTGTGGTAGGGTCGCTTCCGGGTACTATGGAAAACCGCGATTTTGTCAACAACTTCTTATAGTATATTCGCAGAAAACCTATATATTTAAAAGCCGTCCCTCTATTGGGAGCCGGTGGATAAGAGTTTTTTCTTCTACACCCAACAAATGCAGCCTATCTATGCACGGACAAGTTCAATCGTAATATAACTTTTTTTTATTTTTGGATGAAACAGAATATTACAAGAAGGGTACTCTTACGAATGACCACTGTATTCAAACATATCTCTGAAGTTGCTGATTATTATTGAAGTGATACCGTTGTATATAAGTTTTCTGTAAATATATGCTTAAATACATGCGTAACGCGACAAAATAATTGTTACATTATATACTTTCTTAACTTAAAATGCAGAATAATGTCAAGCAGGTATTCACTAAGAGTTGGGTTTTGTTTCCAATGCAACTGATGTTGAACTTATTCTTGCTGATGATTGTCCATGAAATCAATTTCACAAAATATTTAACTATTAGAACAAATTTGCAAGGTATGTTAAATAAAGCATGAGATGATTAATGATTAAATACTTCATAGATCGATTACGTTTAGTTTTGCTCGTAATGGTGGTTCGTGTTGATTATCGTTGCGGCTCTGCAGAAACAGCACAACCCAGTCATACAAAATTAGAAATTTTCAGTCGTATACATATATAAGCTAGCGTTAACAAGGAGGGAGTCACTTCCAGCGGACACACCGCACATAAACAGACTCTCTAGACCTTTAGTTGTTCTTGTCTAAAAGTCGAAATTAACGTGCGATAGATTACGCTTCCAATATTGAACAGCGTAATATAACATCGTTCCCTTCTACTCAAAAAAAATTATTCATCATCTGATTTCCGTTTGTTTTGCTCCCATCCTCAATGCTCTGAGTTATATGTGAGTTGGCCAAGTCAGGCAGCGCGTCGTTGAACAATTGTAAAAGTATAAGTAAACTGAAAGAATACCATGAGAACAAATAGCTAGTATACCGTACATCATATATATATTATTTACATTGTAGTTTACATAGTGTGCTTGTAAATACGTATTTAGAAACCTGCGGTTTTAATGTACAACGTAAGAGTAGTGTTATAATGTTTGAAATATTGTCAAGATAAAGGAGAATATTACGTCGGCAGAATATTAAACAACATTATTTTTATGTGATTTGATGATATTCATTTTACCAATGATATTTATATTATTAAAATGGTTCTCTTTATTTGTATTAAGCGTTTTGTTCGTTATTATTTTATTTTCTGATATTATTTTATCACCAGCGTGAACGATGGTGTCTGTTGTATTCAAGCGTGTTTCTCCACATGTTTGCTGTATACAAGGCTTTAAGGAATACCATTTGAAAACAATCAATCTATTGTTAAACTTCAATGCCTATTTCAGGAAAATGTTTATGAGTGTCTTCATGTTTCTATTGAAAAGTTAATTAATCATTAAAGTTAATCTTCGAGGATTAGTTGAAATGGCTGACACTTTAACAAGCTTTAAACAGAAAATAAAACTATATGCAGGATATCAAGATGTTTCATCAACTCTCCTATTGGCTTACAGCGAGAAGTCTCTGAGCATTTCCTTGAACATCGTAGATAGAGAGTCAATTAACAATGGTTTCCGATCTGGAAAGTAATTAGGTGATAAAAGCGCTTGTTCATTTCAGATAAAACTGATGTTTAAAATATCTGTTCATCAGGATGCATGACATGTATTTCGCAGAAGTTTAGAAATAGTTGACATCTGTGATAAATGTTATGTTTAAATCTTTTACGATTAACTACACTTCAAAAGTCGTGTATACCGAACTTCTGTTAGTTTGAATGTGTTTAATCACGCCTATGATTTTGGCTATCACTTATTTTCTATTTCATAAGAAATATGTTTATTGTATATTTTTAAACGCCTATTATAAACTTCGAAGTAACCTACGCTATGTCAGAGAATCTGGAACAAACGTAAATACATACTATAAATTTGATAGTACTTTCATTCTGTGATGGGTTTTACTTCATGCTTATATCTATATCTATATATGTATATATGTATATATATATACATATATTTATATATATATATACATATATTTATATATATATATATATATTTATATATAAATATATATATATATATATATATATATATATATATATATATATATATATATATATTATGTATAAAGGTTTTTTTATCCTAATTTCCTCGGTTTACTTTATCTGTGAACAGAAATGCCTTGACAAAATACATTTTCCTGATTCACGTAAGCTCTCCTTTGAAAATAAGTGGAGCTTAAGACGTCTTTCAAGGACATCAATCGTTTTTTTTCAGTTTCTTCTGATTGATTTTCTTCTGCGCCGATAATATTTTACAAAATGCTAGATGTAAGCAATACAGTTGCAGAGTTATTTTCTCATAAACATTACTGATATATTGTATGAAGTTAGATGTACTCGTCTGTCAGTTTTATTTACTGGCATCATTGACTGGAAATATAAATTAAATAACATACTATTTTTCATTCAGTAATTAATATGACTTAAGAGTATTTTAATGTATCATCTTATAAAACATTAACGGGTGCACATTTACGCGAGAGTGTTCGTCTTAGTTTTAAACAATGTAGGCGTGTAACTGTTCAATAAACTTACACACATAATATGTACATATATATGTATTTATAAATTATTCAAGTTTAAATATATTTAGATGATGACAAAGAAAACAATATTTTTTTAGAAAATTACTCAATACAACGTAGAGTTTTATACACTTAAAAAATATTGGTAACAATGTTCACTAATCAATTCATGTTTTAACACCTCAACGTCTTCTCAAGACTGTATCCAAAAATAAACAGTGTGAATGTGTTTGATTTCGCCTCTTATTTCGGCTATCACTTATTTCTAATATCATAAGAAATATATATCGTATATTTTATTCGTCTATTATAAACTTCGAAGTAGCCTACGTGATGTCACAGAATATGGAACACAGGTAAATACATCCTATAAATTGAATAGTACTTACATTTGTGTGATATGTTATACGTTATACATATATATATATATATATATATATATATATATATATATATATATATATATATATATATGTATATATATATATATATACATATATATATATATATATATATATATATATATATATTAAGTTCAAATATTAACAAAATGAAGGAAACCATTACTTTTCAAAAGTGCTCAATATATATTAGAACTTTTATATTAAAATAAACATAGATTGAGTATCCGACAATTGTTTCAGAACCTCCTCTGCTCCTCCTCAGGGATATACTGATGAGCAAAGATTAGATCCGCCAACACACAATCACAAAAAAACAAAGCAAAAGACAAAAACAAACAGACAAATAAAATTTCAAATTTTTCAGACGAGAAACCTTTTTGCATAGATGACACTTTGACACCTACCTATCGACGCATAAGAAAGTCGGTCAGCTCAAACTTTTCGCAGGACCGGCTTGACTCGGCCGTCTCCCATTTCCTAACTACACGTACACCCACCAATACACACTCACCCATACACCCCCCCGCGCTTATACGCATACATTTATATACTCACACACAAATACACACTTATATATATATATACATACACACATACACCCATATATTTATATATATATATATATATATATATATATATATGTGTGTGTACACACATCACATACACACACACATATATTTATCTATTTTGTGTAATGTATTAAGGATTTAATTATTTATTTTATCTTCTTACTAAACAGTTTCCAAATACGCTGCTAAATAGAGTGTTATATACATCAGGACAACCGCTATTCATTATTTAATTAAATTTCTTAACAAATATCAATCATATTTACCGACGAACTAAGTTGATCCAACCACAATATCATTTCCCTAATTAATTGAGAATTAGAAACCAGGTTTTTAATATCGACTAGTTATTATTTTTATCTAATTCTGTATGATAATCTACTTAATACTTAATTATGTGTAATAATTGTGCGTTATTTTATAAAGGAATTGCATTTTTTATTTTATTTTATTTAAGATTCATTATCTTCTCTCTTTCTGTGTCCACCTATATTAATTTAGTCTAATGGACGTTTAATTGGTATTAATTTAAGTTCACTAATTTTACCATTATGTTCACCCTTCAAGAAACCACTTCTTTCAAAATGAATTCTAAATCTTGTAACTTTTTAATTCATAGATCTCCTGGTTACTAATAGTTATTCCATCATCCGGAGTAATACCAATACAATAAGTTATATAACCTGTTATATAGGATAATACGTCACCAAAATAATCTGAAAACTATATCCATAATACTAACATTAATATCTATACATTCTAAAATTTTAATTAATAGTGGTTTTGATTGTCCTATCTTTATTTTACTTTCGAAACATGTGTTGTTTTTATTAATAATATATTCAATATCACTACATAAAGTAATCCTATAATTAAATTAGTTAACTCAATACTACTTATCATTGTTAATTATGATACATTAATTACGCGATCCGTTATCATTCGTAATAATTTTTGTTATGTTTAAAAAGATAGTGATTTTAATTTCTAATCTTTGTTTTAATTTTTATTTATTTTAGTTAATTATTTATTTTAGTTAATTATTTATTTCATATTTTTTATTGTTATTTATTTATTTATTTTTAAGTTATGTTTACATCGTTCTCACACTACTTATCAACGGTGAACTTTTAAAAGTGCCTGCAATTGTAACCTACCTCGTCCCTCTGGTTTAGTAGATCATTCTTATTAGGAAACAAAACTATAGCCAGTTTTTCATTTAAACATGGAAAACAGGTAGGTGTGTTTAATGTAGGTATTGGTGCCTGTTTTTAAATACTCTATTTAACTACAGGAATTATGCCATTTCTTTTTAGGGATAAAATATATCTAGATAATGAAGTGCCTTTTCTATCTATATCTATGTTGTTAAATGTGCATTTATGGTTTCTATACCTATCCTTAAAATAAGTTCTAGTACCCCCTATGTAGATTTGTTTTTAAATTAGGATCATTCTCTGGGAAAACTGTACTTAGATATACTACATTTTTGATTAAACATTTTTTCTTGTAACTGGCACTCACTTTTATTTCTACAATTACATTTATTATCCTGTATTCTACTTACATTGTTTTATCATTATCCTTTAGTATTTGTCTATTGTGACCTTTGATTATTTTTTCTATATTATTAGTGCAACTATAACAAAGTTTAATTGTGTTTTTGTTAAACATGTTATGCAATGGGTTATTAATAGGGAAATGCTTATTCAACAAGTTAAGAAACATACGTCCAATCTTTGATTTAACTAGTTGATTGAACGGAGGTGTATACAAAATAATTGTTCGTTTTCTATTTTTCCTACTTTGATTTCTATTCCTATTATCTTGATATTCGATAGTCGTGTGTATATAACCACTATTACTTAGAGCATTATTGTAAGCCCTACTATTGTTATGGAAAAGTTCTTCATTAGAAGAAGTATTGCTAATTCTATGACCTATGGGTAACGGTATGTGTTTAATAACGCTTGGTGGATGGTTTGATTGTTGATTTACGTATATTGGATCATAGTTATCTTTCACATATGGTTTGTATACTCCTTGGTTTAGATTAATGAGGTCTACTAACAACTTTGTAATGTTGATACCTGCAGTTATTTCAACTTTGAGCAAATAACAGTATCCAAACAATCCCCCTTCTCCCCTCGCAGCATCAGCCATAGCTCATTAAAACTAACATCATCACCCTCTTTCCTTTATGCTCTTTCTTAATCTCATTCCACCCTCTTTCTAATTTGACCTCGTTTTCAACTAAAGGATTTCGTCTTTCTTAGAATTGCTTAAATATCCCCCGTTTAATGTACACAGTTAAACTTAAATTCCTCTGTCGGTCAACGGAATATTTTTTAAATGGCCAGAATTCTCAAAATTAATTTAGAATGAATGCGCTCCACCTAGGACTAAACTCAACATATCTCTATTGGATTTACTTCATTCTTGAACTCTTTTCCATGCTGCCTTCACGAAAACCCTTTCATTGAACACCTCATCAACGGAAATGTACCAACTGGACGGACCCCATATCTTTTTTACACGAACTTCTTCATTCTCTATTTTCACTGCAAACTTATCTGTCTACGTAATTGTTCTGATAATTAGATGTTCATCATTGAAAAGCTGTTGATTAAGGAAAATGTAATAAACATAATTTTATTACCGAGTATACCTTGAATTGAACAATCGACGTTGAAATAAATTTGTCATTCGTGCATGTTTAGTCCTCTTCTTTCATCTATCTTTATACATATATATATATATATATATACATATATAAACATATATGTATGTATAAACATATATATATATATATATGTATATATATATATATATATATATATATGAACATATATGTATACATACCATACATGTATGTGTATATATAGAGATGCATATATTCATATATATATATATATATATATATATATATACATGCATATACACACATATATATACATATATATGCATAAATATGTATACATATATATTTATATATATATATATATATGTATATATATAAGTATGTGTGTGTACATGTACATACTTACACCCGTATATAAAACTACATATAATTATGCATATGTGTGATGTCAATATTTGTTAAAATAAATATAATCTAAAGTGTATGATTTCCTTATTAATATATAATTGGCTGTACTATTTTAAAGACTCAGCGTGAAAGTATGTTGTATGTTAGAAGTCAAGTAGTATACTACATATGTGACAAACTGATGTAATTGTAATATCAGTCATGAAAATAAGGATACAGTAATTTTTCTAACGCATTTTATCGTAACTGACTCTTTATTCATCTTATGTGTAATCGATATTTTCAAGAATTCCTGAAAAAACTTCAACTAGAATCTACTAATTGGTACTTATCACAAAAGAAAGCTAAAATATGTTTAAATCATGGACACGTTTCAATAAGTCGCGCAAGATAAGGAGGGAAATTTTGTTGTGAGGTTTAAACACTAATCATGAAAACATTTTCGAATGTGTCTGTCGAAATGATTCAGAGTTACTACTTACAATCGATATATATTCTACGTACTTTTAACGCTTTATCAACGAATAAGGACTAATTTATTTGTCTGTATAACCTTATATATTGTAAACTATACAATTTTCTCTTTTCATTTGGATTTCATTCAGTTTTAATATAGACGCTATTTAATAGAAATTCTTATTCGTAGACGTGATCGTGAGAGTAGACTATTTTACTGCGCAGTAGATAATGCGTGATGTCGTCCAAATTTAATTTTCAAAGAAGTAAAATTAAATGTTTACCAATTGGAGTTCTTATTGTAAAGTCAATGTTTCGTAGAGTTTCATGTTGTGCATTCCGAGTTCGATTGTATACTGGTGACATTGTAACACATTTTTCTACGTCTATATTTTGTAAAATCTGATTAGATATTCTTCTACAAATTAAATCTAAACAAATTATGATATCATTTTCAGAATTTAAGATTGTGAAACCCAAGTCTTAAATACAATATTACAGTAATCAAAAAAAGTAACAGTAACAATTGCCATGCCACTGCATGTCTGCTTATATGATGATATTTCATATTGCTTACCCTCGCGGGCGTATACATCGTAATATACCTGTTCATTATCTGCTGCTACCCACGTTTCATAGCTGCTGGCTTCTGTCTCCCAGCCGTATATCCAGAGCCACATTGACGCCATATTTGGTCTTTTAAAAGAGTTTTATCATAACAAGACAGTGAAATTAATAGAAAGTATGTGTACGAGAGATAGATACGAGTAGTCTAAACATAATAAATACATTGGAAAAAGAGACCCACATAGCATGTGCAAACATACCATTTTAAGCTCCCCTTTGTCGCATCTCTCGTGGCCCGCTGCCAATTGAAATCATGTTTTTGAGGTTATGTGCAATACAATTAGCATAGTATGTGTACAAAATGATACAACACTACTAAAAAATGATATATGGTGATGCGGCACGGTTAATTTCCAGGGTGAAGTATTCGGTTGGAACAGGAATAGTTTTTGAATAACTACCTATACTGACAACCTGCATGTGACCATTAAGGTTATTGATTATGGCAACGTAGAGGATGTCACGCGTGTAAGAATCAGTTTCAAGAAATGAAAAAAGAAAATGAATAAAAACAATCGAATCACACCGGTTAGAAATAAGTATATTTCGCGCATTATATGGTTCTGAAATGCTTAGATACAACTTCACGATTCCAATAATTAGACATTTTCTCTCCCTCTCTCTCTATATATATACTCATATATACATATATATATATATATATATATATATATATATATATATATATATATATATTTGTATATATAAATGTATATATATATGTGTGTATATATATGTTAATATATATATATATATATGTATATATAAATATATCTATATTTGTATATATACATGTATATATATGTGTGTATATATGTGTGTATATATATATATGTTAATATATATATATATACATATTTATATATATGTATATATATATACATATATATATATGTATATATATATATATATATATATATATATATATATATATATCCATATATATATATATATATATATATATATATATATATATATATATATATATATATATATATATATATATATATATATATGTCTTGGAGAATATCTGAACTGTCGAAAATCCACGCTAGGAGGCACGAAAGAGGTAATACAACGAACACACATCGCTCTACAAAGAATGAAGCAACTTACAAATCCCTCACAGAACGAGACTAGTTAGTGTGCGCTGTAAGACTCTATATTTTCAGCAAAATGTCCTTTTAATTCCAAAACAAAAAATAAAAATGAACCAGGAAAAACACTACCTTAGAAAATAAAGCACAAAAAAGGAACGTAACCTATGCAGAAAGGAAGTGTCTCAGATCAAACAATCATTTCAGTCTTTATACTGCAAGGGCGGCTGAAGAACATAATCTGCTATCTCAGTTTGAAATATAAAGAACATAAAAAGGAAATACACCCATTACGATAGAAATGAAAAGTAAGATAATATATCTCGACAAAATTATATAAACTAAAAGCAATATTAACTAGACGAAAATCGGATATTAACAGGAATAAAAAGACTGTTTTACAGTACTCTCATAATAGAAACGATTGGTGCAATAAAACCACGCTTAAATTGACAGCAACAACACTGCTTAACGATTCTGTTTAGGAATGAAAGACGATATAATCAGTGTATCTGGAGATGCAGTTTAAAGTAATAAATACAGCTTGAACGTCTACAAGCAGAAATAACGCCTATGATAACAGAGAGAGAGAGAGAGACAGAGAGAGAGAGAGAGAGAGAGAGAGAGAGAGAGTGTGTGGATCGATTCCAGAATCACAATAAAATGACACAAAACACCTACCAGATCCTCTGCTGAAAAAGTAACACAACTGCATAACCGATATAGTGGATGCTTTCTAGAGAAGGCCACACTAACATGCATGCGTTATACCCGAAACGAGTGAGACAGAACGCCCTAACAAATTGAAAAAAATATACTGTTTCACCTCTACTTACTACCTTTTCACTTTCCTGGTTACATACATAATCTAGGCACATAGCTTTTGGACCATACCTATGAAAGGAACATCAGGATTCTAGAAGGAATCGTTCGGGTCTGAAGGATCAGTTGCTAATTTACTAGACCATGCTTTCAGCAACGAAACAACTGCAGGGTCTGCCACATATAAGTACAGTGTGGGGAACTTATCATCCAGTTGTAAGCTTCTGTTCGGAGCGGCAACTGAGTAATGTTACACGATAAAGTGTATTTGACTATATCTACTGTACTATTTCTTAAAACACAATTAATATCGAGCATAACACTATGTCCCGGGAGCATAAAACAGAAATAAATGTTGAATATAATGTATCACAACGTATTATGCCTATACAATTGTATACTTACATACATATCAAACAGAGCTGTTAAAACTGGCATAGCGATATGGGGCGAGAGCAGAAAATTAGTAACCTAACAAAGTTAGTGCCCCTAATGATGCTCGCTGTAAAACGAGTTGAGAAGTGGAAGATACGTAAATACCAATGCCTTATGTGTGGCATTTAAAGAAACTGAAATCTTAAGAAGATCTCCATCATTTCAGTAATCATAGGACACATCAAGATAAAAAGATTTCCAAAAACTACCTTGAGAATATGTACGGTTAAACAAGTGCAAGGGTTATTCCAACAATTACGTTTATAGGGACGGTAAGACTCCTATAAATATATATCGGTTAAAGTCTCTAAAATAGCAGCTAAATGTATGGCTTCAGATAAGAGCTCCATCACCAATAAAAACAAAAACAATATAAGAAAATTAGAACAACATCTATATCTTGAAATATTATTTTTCCTTGCATAATGATTTTCTGGGGTGTAGGAGTAAGAATGTAACCCACCCATTTTGATTATCCAGTGATTATTTGTAAAATACAAAAGCTAGAACAATATTAGATACCTCTGTTTTAAAATAAGGGGCCATACAATAAAGAAGTCATATTGGCCTTAGATATAGCTCGAAGTCATGAAAGCAAGCCAAAATACAATAGCCGGAGCTAACGCCTGGAGTGATGAAACGACAGTTTGATCAATTTCAGAATCACCAAAAAACTCTAATATATAACGTACCCGATAGCTGGCTGCAGAACCTAACAACACTGCATTAGTCAGTATAGTAGTTGCTTACGCAGAGTGTCTGAAATCGTGTGTGAATGTCTGACATCTAGTAGAATGCTTCATCCCCAGCATAAACAAAAAATAAGACAATAATATATATATATATATATATATATATATATATATATATATATATATATATGTGTGTGTGTGTGTGTGTTCATGTAATGTTAAACAGTAGCGACAGCTTCTGTTTATTTATTTTGTATTCGTTTTTTTCGATTAGTCGCACTACTGATTTGGTATTGTCGAAAACGTTCGCGAAAATATGGCGACTTTTATACAACATGGACGACAATACCAAATCGGTCGTGCGACGAATCGAAAAAACAAATCAAACATAATTAAACAGAAAATGTCACTACTGTTTAACCAAACATGCATAAGAGAAGGAATGCTGCCTTATTAAACAAATTCCAATATATATATATATATATATATATATATATATATATATATATATATATATATATATATATATATATATATATATATATACGTGCGTAATCAATCATTTTCATCATTTTCCTACGTACTGGATCGTTATTATTTGTTCCTGTGTTATCATCGCAACTGCTCATAGTTACATGAAACTGTCACATTTCTGCATTTGCAAACACAATATCAATTTCTGATAATCGATTATCAGTTCTGTTGTGTTTTCTCCGATACGTCAAAGGAAGAGTAAGGCAAGATATAATCTCCAAAGACATAAAACATTTGTATTAACATGCAAATAATTTTAATACTGAAATTATTTTTACTACTAACCGATCATACTAATACTTTCCCTTACAAATCATACGTATATTATAGTAGATTAATTAATATCTGAAAAGCTTTTTAGAGCGATAAATGTTATGCTAACATTCGAAATACTTTTCATTGTATATATAAAATATATCGTAACACGTGCAATATCACTTTCCATCTGAAACTCACGATGATTTATTCACTACAATAGGATGAACTTGATATAACGAGTAATTAAGCA
Organism: Sepiola atlantica; assembly: GCA_963556195.1. Taxonomy (NCBI): domain Eukaryota; kingdom Metazoa; phylum Mollusca; class Cephalopoda; order Sepiida; family Sepiolidae; genus Sepiola; species Sepiola atlantica. Next base: position 194,474,984 of record OY744515.1, read on the forward strand.
AACAACTCATATAAGGATTTAAACTTAGAAAATTAATCGACGAGTTAGCTAAATAAAGTAGATGTGAATTTGATAACACATTTTCAATATTTGCTCCGATTATATGCATCTACCTCATAAGTTGTGTACGGTGTTTACTCTCTGAAATGAAATACAAACATCGATTATGCGATGCAATTAATATGTATACTAATAGGTTCAGACAGTTTATGTGCGTAATACGTTGTCACTATTAATGTACATTAAACAATAAAAATATCCGATTGATATTGTTAATTAATATGATGTCGCTACGGTTAAACTCTCTCTTTTACCTATTTTAAAATTAATTCTTCCAAATTAAAAGTATTTCGTTCTGTAGTCAAAAGGTGACATTCAATTTCTGTATTTAATAAATATCAAGCTGATAATTATGTTTTAAATAAAAACACAGAATATTTATTGTTTCATAAATACATAATAAATACACTAGACAGTTCGACAAGTACTCACGCAAGTCAATCCTGTAAAATCGATCATTAGACGTAATCTAAGTAGAGTAGTCTTATGGTATACTAATGCTTATGTTACAGTTGTCGTTTAAGAAAATGTTCATTTAGTATCTATAGTCAAATAGCCCATTTTTGGAAATGAACAGAAATATCTCATGAATTATTATGAACACACGGAAGACGTTACACTTAGTATATTACAGAACGTAAATTCAAAATAACACTAAACGAACATATATGAACAACATTTACAAATATATATATATATATATATATATATATATATATATATATATATATATATATAAATATATATATATTATGTGTATTTAGGTAGCATTTTTTCATTAAGGCATGTGTTATTGAAGACGAAAGAAATTTTCTGTTTAGTGATTCCTTTTTTTATTTTTTCCATTCGTAGAATGATCTTTTTGACGTGTAGATGGAATGAATTGATGAAGGATCCATTCGACGAATGGAAAAAAAAATGAATCACTAAACAGAAGATTTCTGTCGTCTTCAATAACACATGCCTTAATATATATATATGTATATATATATATATATATATATATATATATATATATATATATATATACAAGCAATATTTTTCTTAGACGTATAGCAAAGTGTATAATCTCAGCATAATACAAATTGATATAGTACATCTATTCAACCATTAGCATGACCGAACAACAAGGTGTGAGAAATCACAGTAAAAATGTATGTAAATACTTAATGTTGTCAGTCTGTTAATCACATCCTAACATGTAAGGCCTTACTAGTGATTCAGGTGAAAATAGTGGCGGACCATTAATAAAAGAACGCACTTGTGCATTTTATACTTAATTTTAATCCAGAGTCATGCATAGTATCATCCTACTTCAGAATGTGATGTGGGATATATTGTACAAAATAAATACCGGCTATTAGTTCGCCATTGTAATAAGTAATGAAAGATAGGCACAGTCAAATGATGTAAAAATGGTCTTAGGATCCGCAATTATGAATAGAGCCATGTGGCTAAGCTACGCGTTGATGAGCCCACTTATACGTAAGTCGGATCAAAAAACAACTGTGTGTAAAGGTGAACTCAAAGTTGTCAATGGAAGAAAGAAAAAACGAGTACCTTATATTCCTGTCTATACGTTTTACATTTGTATTTATATGTCCTTAATTATAAAACACAAAGTAAACATCTCAAATTACTGAGGAATATATTAGAGAGTATTTGATAAGTTCGCCGTCTATTTCTTTTTGTAAATATTTTCTCGTTATGTAACTAGATTTTAATGGTTATTTATTTTTATTTTTGTGTTAAAATAGAATAGCATCTATTCGACTTATATCTAAAATACCATATACAATAATATATTTGTGTGTTTTACTAAATTAACAACATTTGACAACGGAATATACCTATTTGTTTATTATATGTTGGCGTATATCTACGAGCTCTAAAGATATGCAGTAGCCGCAATTTTAACAAAGAGCCAAAAATCGATTACGCACATGCTCTAATCATGTCAATAATTTATACTCAAAGCAAAAGGGAAAGCTCTCCAGATTAACCCTTATATTAAACTTAACAATACTCTACCACTTAGCTTTATAATAAATCAACAGTCAGTCTTACATACTACCATCGATGACAACTCAATATACAACGAACTAAATAAATTAGTAATTAATATAGGTTAGATAACACCTTCTGAAAACCTACATATGTCTACACTACACTCAGAGGGTATATAGTACACCACTTACATATATTGCGAAATAATGTAAGTGAGAGAAAACAACTCCAGTCTACCAAAATAGTTTATGAGCAGAAAAAAGCTATTAAATCCAACAAACTAACGTTGTATACTCCAATATACTACACTTTTGTGCTTTTACACTTAAATAATGCAAGTGTAGTTATGTTGAACCTATTAACACATAGTATAGACGTCGATTAATTTAATCATATAGCAGAGCCTATTCTAAATGTAACATGAAACCTGAAATATGTGTTTATTATGTATCCACTTTCTTAGCGCAGTTTATAATAATAGAGAACAATGTTTACGTAGAAAATAGATGTGTCCTTGTTCAATTAATGCACATTAGAAACCCTCATTTTTCTTTTATTTGTCTGTTTGTTCCATCATTTTATATTATTAACTTACTTTCGATATTGTCCACTACAACATAAATGTCTAACCAAAAGTATTGTTGACCAAGGCACATTTTTTTCTAAATGAAAGACCGAATAAC
>OY744515.1:194482733-194505233 GCA_963556195.1 Sepiola atlantica
ATATGCTATTGCAGACGCGTATGTCATATAAAAGAACCAGTTTTGTTATTCTTCCAAAATTGTTACCCATTTAGTAATGGCCAAGATATTTGTTGCTTAACTTCAATTTACAAAAAAAAACACCTTGTCTTAACAACGTAATGAAAATAAAGTATGATAATGTGAAAAAATCCACTGACAATGACGTCACTTCAAGAAGGATTAGTCAGCAATTAATTCTTCCAAAATGGTCACCCATTTAGTAATGGCCGGGATATGTATTGCTTAAACAAACAACAACCCCTTTTCTTAATAACGTAATGAAAATAAAGAATGATAATGTGAAAAAAAGATCCTCTCACAATGACGTCACTACCGGAAGGGCCGGAATGATTAGTAAGCAGTTTATTTTTCCGAAATGGTCAACACCTCTCAAAAAGAAGGAGGAAATGCCTGGGAGGATGGTATCATAAAAACAGAACAGATACTGCACTACCTCCACACATCTAAAAAAAAAGGTAATGCGTGTGAGGATGGTTTCATTACAACAGAACATATACTACACTACACTATGTCCCTGAATTGAGCATTTAAATATAGTACATTAGTCTGAAATAGTGTATACTATACTTTTTCATAATAAGTCCAATAGTCGTAAATAGTATAGTTTTGGCTTCAGACAGACATCCAGACAGATACCTAAACTCTATTATTAATAGATTGCCGAATGAACATTTAATTTGTAATTTACGTGTATGTACATGTTATTATCTATTGATTATATATGTATGATAGTTTAAACATCATATCAGGATACTTGATAAGTTGAACGTATGTATGATTAAACATATAATAGGTTACTATTGTATGCATATGCAATCATATGCTTTTTTCTGATGTTAGGAATACATTAGGTACGTGCAAAATCAAGGCCGATTCCCAAAATGTAAAAACATTTTTACCCACCCCTTCACTTAAAAAATCAGTAAAATTTATAAAATCAACCAATTTTAATGAAATGTTAAATATTTATTAATCAACAATCACGGAACATAATGAAACCATTATTATTTTAAAATCATAGTGAAAATGTATTATTATTTTTAAAACAAAATACACCTTTACTAAAGTTATATTTTTATATATTTATAAAAAAAATGCTTTATTTTTTTTTGTTTTAATGAAAATAAAGCATATTTTCTTATAATTTATTTTTCACACGTAAATATGCAGTTTTTTTCGTTTAAAGATCAAGTTTAGGCTTTTTATCTTTCTAACACAATCCAAGTTTATAAGGAAACTAATTAAATAATTAATGATAAGCGCTTTTTAAAAAGCATAGTCCATACAAAAGACGGCCATTTTTGCACGTACCTAGAATAGATATTCAGAATGACACTATAGGTTTCAAAGTGACAACACGGATAGAAGAATAAAAAGCGAGAGAAATCATTTAAGTTCTGCGAGAAAAGAGTATAAATAACGCAGTTTTACGAGAAGTCGAAAAGTGTCAGCGAAGAAATATACGCAAAGGTGCAAACTGACGCTTTCGTATGGAATAGCCAAAGAGGATTCGTAAAGAAAAAAGGAATACATGCTGGAAATAAACAAGAATAACAGAATGCAATAATTGGAAAGACGTATAGAAAAACGAAGAAGTGCATCAGAACCTTACAGCATAATCTGGCGGACATAAGATAAGATTAATGTGAGTAATTTGATGTGGCGAATGCTTTTCTCGTAATTCTTTATCCCTGGCATTGGAGAGTTTTTGTTTTTTGGCATTCAATTCTACCGGAAAGTCGGTGCCATATCCATTTTCTGGCGTACAAGCACGCTATACCTCTATTGAAGGTTAGTGAGGAAATACTTGGATGTTTTTGAACATGTAGTCTGCTAAGAGTGAAGAATATTTTAACTTTTGGGGGGTTAATATATTGGACTTCAAATATTAGTCTTCGAAAAAAATAGTCTGTATTATTGTGTGCCTCCTTATGAAGACCAACATCAGGAAATAATTATACTAAACCTCATATCTAGAACTCTTATTTGACTTGTGATCAATATTCTTTGCATATATAAATCCTTTGCATATATTCGTGTCTCAAATGGAAGGTTGTGCCACTATTATGCCGCCTAAAATTGCTGTAAAACCCTGACTGTTTGTGGAATATTTAGTAATTGCTGTCTAATGTGTATTGCTAAAAGTTAACACACATTGAGAGATGTAATGTTGTACATATAGCTGTTACTGCCGGTTTTCCTCGTTTGCATGTTACTAAAGTAAATGTAACGTTCATTACGACCTCTTTACGCATAGCATATGCCCTCCAAGATTCATAATGATAGCTACGTTAATTTATTCATTGATCCCACACATTAAAATATAAAACTATACACATATCTATATATATATAATATTTATAAATAAATATTAAATTATTAATACTTACAGACGCTAGCATTTAAAGCTTATTGCTCTCATCAGTGCAGGAAAGTAACAACTTCAGACGGCCGGGAGGCGCGAACCCGGTTCACAGAGTCAGGTTAGAATCTGAAAGCAGTCGTCATATGCATTAAGCATACTGAAACTGTCACGCAATGTAGGAAAATTAAGATCTATATGTACCTAGAAGCGGGCACAGATAGAAGACTAGTCGAGAGTGTTCGACCAACGTAATCAGAACTATGCATTAGAACTTTTTGACAGTCTATTTTTAACATCCCCGAGAGTGCTCAACTTTAATTTCTTAAAAATATATATATAATTTCTTATATATATATATATATATATATATATATATATATATATATATAAAATATATATGAATATGTATATAATATATATATATAAATATGTATATAATATATATATATATATATATATATAATATATATATATGTATATATATATAAATATGTATATAATAAATATATATAGATATAACTAGAGATACAATAGTATTAAGTATAAGAGTATAGCATTTATCACAACATATTGATTTACATATGTGACATAAAGACAGACGCCTTAAATTTGGTTTAAAATAAGTGAAACACTTCATATTTAATGAAAATAAAAAATATTTCTGAATAAAACATATTCTATTACTCTTGTAAAGTGTTAGACTGGCCTCAATAATATGTTCTGATATTGCATAGTAAATAAATACCCGCTCATATTGGCCTCATTCACCATCTCTGATTTTCTTTACAGTCGATTTCTCAAAGTTGGTAGGATAAAAGTCTCTCACTATCCTATGTTATTTCAATGGAAAGTGCTCGAGTGAGCTTCATCTGTGAGCCGATCTTGCAAGAAATAAGAGCAAGAACTCCTTTTTTAACATAGAGATTAACATTTGCTGTTCTTTCCTTGTGTACCCTGCCTTAGGCGGAATTACCACGACCACACAACCACATAATGTGTTCCCTGCAAATTACAACATAGCTGCCTTCAAATGCAATGTGAACAGGTGTTTGTCAATGACCGTCCCCAGAAGTATTCGAACTGGTCTACTACATCAATCAATATAAATTCTTACATATTTTTCATCTCCTAATTGACAAACATTCCATCTCATTAAAACTTATTCTCGAGAAGGTTTTGGTTTTGATTCGTGATGAATCCTTAGAACAAACTGCGAATGTTGCTAGTTGACGGCTAAGTTTAATGTTTTGGCGAATATACCGGCGTTATGTCAAATCATTCACCCGCAATATAATACATTCGCCACATTTTTTTACACATTTGTTGAGTTGCGAGAAAAAAATAATGTTCATTCTCGTCATAGAGAAAGCGATTAAACTATATAGTTCAGCCGCTCTTTTAAAGAGCGAAGATGTATTTCGTTATACTTTTAATAGTAGATGTTTACAAAGGGGTTTACTTACCCTAAACTTAATGTAAACATCGCAAGCAATACAGTGTAGCTTACGATAAATACATATTCAAGAGCTGTACTTATAAACACAATGGCTGCATCTTGTGAAGCTAGCATATATATACAAAATAATAAACACTAGCACCTACCACCGTAACAATAATAAGTAAAAGTAGAGGATTTTCAGAATTAATAGAAATAATTGTAACTATTAGTAGAATTACACACATCTCAGAAACGACCCCTAGCGTGAATCTTCTGGTAGAGAGGAGAGATAATTTGAATATTAAACGCATGACACACACTACCCACCAAACAATAACACGCATAGAGTAAGAAACAACACACATTCACTGCATTGGGTAGGACAATGGGCGAGTATGTTAATGCACTACCATGCGTAATGATAAAGTACATAGTCAGACACAAATCGTGGATAAAAAGATTAATAGACACTTTTTACACATTTAAATTGACAATATTACTGATTGGAACTATTGATATATGAAAAGTAAATTACATAATAAGAAGATCTCGAGGAGAAGATAAACAAAAGTGTACATGTATCGAAGTTATTTTCCACTAACTCCACGATCACGCACCCCTTTTACAATTAGCAGAAAATAATACCGGAATACTATAAGAGGCACACATGATTCCTATCAGACACACTTATTAGACAGTCCTCAAAGCATAGATAAGTTAATGCTTACATATGTGTAAAATACCAGACGATAATCTTCGCATGATGTAAAAAGCATTGGAAAATTAGACAGGAACGGAAAGCTAGAAGACAGCCCCCAACAAGAGAAATGTTATTTCATCATTGAATTCCAATTCATTCAACTCATTAACCAATGTCCATCTGATTTATTGAATATTAATGGAAATATCTTTTATTTTCCCCTGTCTTTACAAAAAGAATGACACGCATCTATCTTGATGTTCTCATGTCGCCGGAGAGTTGGAAAAACCATAAATAAACGTCCTGCTAGCATATCCTCGAAACGCAAACTGGTTAGGCCGGGAAACCAAGACTGTGTATACGCTATTAGAAGTTCAACAACATGTATACTTACGCAAAGACAAGTTGTTAGAATAGTACATCAAAAATATGTGGTTGCTACAAAAGTAACCCGATTGAAAGAAATATGTATATAAGTTTTATTATTATAAGAGTAAAATATATCAGAACCAATTAAAATGATGAGCCATTTCCGTACAGCCAATATTACTTAACACATGTGTATTCATAACAATCGGATATCGTAATTTGTATTTGTAGTACTAAAAATAGAATCCCGTGCTATTTTATTTTGAATTGTGTACACAGGTCTGTAAAATGGTTATGTTTTTAAACTCTTCGTATAGAAACAACGTACTAAATCTATTTTTTCTTTATTGACAGCGTTTTTCGACGGTTTCCCTTGACCAGAACATCACACTTTAATGCTGTGGTGTGAGATTTACATATACCTCATCAATGGCAATTTGAAGAGGCACAATGATGAATACGAACATTTGCAACTAGATCATATATTTTAAATCGGTCTATACAGAAGGAAATTGTGTTATTATTTCATTGCAACCTCGTAGAGACTAAGAAATAAATCTTGTCAATTATTTCCTTCCATACACGATCTCCTGTTGGGATCGCAACTAGACACAACTAATTTCATTACAAACCTCCAATTACTGATTTTTACAGTTTCCGTTATTTTTCTCACATACAGAGTAGACATAGTTACTTGCAAGTGTTATTGTATGCCGTTATACACAATATACTTTCCAATTATCGTTAACTGCTTACCGAGATATAGCACTGTTGTCATTTGTCGTAAATATTTTAAAATGACAATTAGCCTACTCATCCGGGTGTTATAGGTATATGTGCTAAGCTCTGAATTCATAATGTTATACGAATTCAAGTGAAACATTTTATCCTTGCCATTTCCGCCTGTGACACGATATGGCTTGTGATATATACACAGTTTTCCTCATTAGAAATTATTATTCTCAAAGAGTCTGTTTTTCACAATGAAAGCGAATAGGAAAGGTGTGTATTTATTTTCAGCTGAAGCAAAGAAATCTGAATAAGTTAAACTAAAACATCTATCTACTAGATTACAGAACAATGAAATAGTTGTACATCACGTTTAGAAATAGTACCGTGTCCCACACTTGAAGTAAAATAGTATAATAATGCCCAGTTTGTATTTTTACATGCAACTACATGAAATAGGTACTATGCCAGATTATCATCATTAATAATAAAGATTTCCTTCAGAAGCTCTGTGTGAACCGAGGCGAGATGATATTTATCATTTTGTTTCTCTAATGAATTGAACAAAACACTCGCCTAATACAGATCATTGAATCTTGACGTTATATAATATTTGAAGCTGATTTAATCGAACTTACTATTGGCTATAATATGCCTCATCTCAAACTCTGAGAATGCTAACGCGTGTTTGGCTCGTATAATACGTAAATAGAGATATATACTTTTTATATTCACATTTGACGCACAATATAATATAAATTCCTATGAAATAGCAGTGATTCTTGCACTGGTTTATGCTGCTGATTTGAAAGGGTTCGAGTGATGGCTGCCAACAAAAGAACACAACTTTTACTATGTATGAATTATTTTACGGAGTGTATATTTACTTATTGTCATGTCTGTGTGAATTAGTTTAAGCGGAAAATCCGATGCGAAAATTTAAATAGTTATCGATACGGGTGTTGTCTAAAAAATAACGCAACTGGAGTAATGTACAATTAATTTGAATTTGAAACAACAACTTGCATGGTGTATAAATGTAAAGGGTATGCCCTTATTCTTCGAAAGATAACTCTTTTTAAACTCATGCAAATTATATGGGTAATTGCTGCCGGCCACGCACCAGTGTAAGCCCGAACTTGTATCACATCCAATCATCTTGTGGCAAGGAAGGTAAATACATCTATCTGTTTTTCTATAATGTATATCCCATCGTGGTTAATGAAAGTGACTATAATTTTCTAAAATGCTATTAGCATTTCTGGAAGGGTTAACATTAGATGATTTTCAGTTACATCATTTCAGTCGTCTTGGTAGCATGCTATTTACATCATTGAGCGAGTTAAAACAAAATTTAAATGACACAGAGTGAAAAACCATGAAAATACATAGGTTTGCTAATACGACAATGTGTTATTTCGAGCAGGAATTGCTGAATTATCACGCGTTTGTGAACAGTTTCATTTTATTGAGAGGAGGAAAAATGTATAAATAAGTACATGAACATGGCTTTGCATCAAACGGCTTGATTACAATATTCTTCATGCTCAATATACTATTTATTTATCTGGTAAGTTCCATATATTTGCTTCGTTTTTCAGTCCCTTTGATCCACACTCTGTAGTCTGGTGGAACAACAAAATATACAATTTGGCAGGATTTCTCCTTCTTGTTGACAATGATGACATCCAGTATCCTTGCATGTTAGAGTTTATTTTTTGCACCTCCATTTCCCAGAAAGATGTGTGGTTTTCGTTCTCTAGTACTGTATCTGGTTAATGTTTGTACCATTTTTCCGCGTGCTCGAAATGCAGTCCTTTACATAGTTTCCAGTCCACTGCTTTCCCAACACTGTCGTGTCTGTTTTGTATTTTGGGGGGTTGTTTGCCGCCTCCACATGTGGCATTCGTCTTTTTGTCCACAGTCTGTATTTATTGCTTTCCTGTTTTTTCTATGTGATTAGTCTAAATCGCATTGTTCCGTGCCACTGTCAGTAGAGATTGAGTTTCCCTTTTCAAATGTCATTTTCTTAGATTGATGATCTTTTTGTCATTCTTATGAAAAGTGCATGACGCTGTTATGCTTCCCACTTTTCTTTTCTTCTTTTTAGTTTCTGGTTTCAATGCTTCCCGCGTTATTCATTGGGATGATGTATCTTGCTGGAGTGATCAATCCTTCTGTATGCTGGGTTATATATTTCTCAAGCTATGTTGTTGTGTATTTTACACATTAGTCTATACTTACTTTTCCTCATCCCCCTTCGTTTCATTTAACGGAGGTTTTCTCGTATCGTCTTTTTGTTGTAGTGAGTTGTGCCTAGCCATTAATTATTTAGTCTACTTGTCAAGGTGGCTGGGTTCTTTTTTAGTTAAGCCTATGAATGGTCCAGAGTATTTTATGTGTTATAATGTACATATGTTTATTTATGTTACTAGATGTGGGCTGTATAAAGTGTTTCTAATGGTGTTCTTGTTCTTCTCGGGTATTCTTTTACACTCGTCTCTTTTTATGTATGTAGATTAAATGCTATCTACTTCCAGAATATCCAAATATTTATAGCTATCGTGTTGTCTTTGCACTCTCATCTCCTCTTTGGTCGACAGTTCGATGCCCTATATTGTCTCTAGTTGTATCCTTTTCAAGATTCTGCTCGTATTTAGTATATTTTCTAGCTCCTTTTTTTTTCAAATAGCCGCAAGTCGTCTATATACATGCGGTGGTTGATTTTGTGTTTAGTGTCGGTAAACCTGCACTTAGGATCTCCTTTCCTGAGTATGTAGTTGACTGGAAGCATATCCATTATAAATAGTAGTTGTTACAGCATGTCTCCTGGGGAAATGTATCGATGTATTCTTATCTCAGTAAGGTGTTATTTTCCATCTATCAGTTATAGTATCGATGTTGCTATTGCTTTCTTAATTAACAATCCTGTATGCTATATTGTGTATATTAAACCTTTTAATTACCCAGGCTTGAGGGATTCTGTCGTTTTCTCTCGTGTAGTCAATCAATTACATTGATATATTATTTTCTCTCTTTCTTCCCACCGTCAGTATATTTTAATTTACATATAGCAGATAATTCGTGCCACTTTCTCCTTATCTGACATCTTTTTTTTTGTTTTTCGGGAAGCAGTCTATGATTGTTCAGGGAGTGGTAGATTTGATCTCTCAGTTAGGAGTTTCCATATTGTTAGTTAACAGGTAATCGGGCTGTAGTTGCTTGGAATCGTTCCGCTTTTTGCGTATTTTTATATTAGCGTTGTCCTTCCTTTGGTCATCTGATCTGGTATCTCTTTTTTGTGGATACATCCTCGTAATTTCTGCGCTCACATTTCAGGAATGGTAGTACTTTTATAAACTAGTATACATGTGTTCCGCTGTGACCCGGGTTCTTCCAGTTAGCCAATTTCTTTATGAGTGTCTTAATTTTTGCTTGATTTATTTATGTTTCTGTGCCTTTTTCAATTTCCTGTAGTTCATATGTCATGTTTTTCAGCCATTTGTCACTTTTGTTGATTTGTTTAGGCTTTACCCATATCAGCTCCAGAAGTGGTTTGTCTATGTCGGGTCGTGTAGTTCTGTTGTTGTTCTTACTCTGTTTATGTGTTTGTAAAACTGACGTTCATTGTTCTACAAGTTCCTGTTCTGAATGTGCTATCCAGCTTCATAGCTGTACCGTCTCATACATCGTTAGTTTACTTAATTTATATTGTATTATATGTTATTCTCTATGCTGTTATTAATTATCTAGTGTTCATCCATTTGTACTTCTTGGCTTTTATTTTTATCAATCTTTTTTATTTTATTTCATTGTTCTTCCTGTATTCTAACTATTTTTAATATTTAAAATATTAATTTACTGTTTTATGTATGTTCATTACTTATATAAACTTTAAACTTACTGAAAGACTAATACATGTTGCTTAATAAGAGAATTTATCTCATATACTTACTGGATATATGTTTTTTAAGATAATGCTGCAATTTGACTTTTTTGTAAATAATCTCTGTATGTGATTTTGTAAAGGGCGCTGATGAAGATTCTTTCGATTCATCAAAAGTCAAATACAAAATGAACATTTTCAAATCGACTTGGAAATTATCGTACGCCAAATAATCGTTGTGTTTCAATTCCTAGAACTGATAGAAATAATGTTCAAATTTGTCTATGTGAACTTACTTTTTTTCACATAGCTAGTTAGAGCCGATCGTGAAAATAAAGTCGTTGAGTTTAAGTCTGTGTTAACTTATTGTAAGTGTATATAAAACCACACTTATTAGATTTGGTTGCGACGGACACATATGTAGATATTTAAAAATGTATTATAAACATGATAGTTAAAAAGCCTTTCAAGTACGAGCATTGTGAAATAAAATGAACAAACAATCTTTAGACTAGGCGAAGTGTCATCCCTTTCGAAAACAATATTCTCGAGTGCTTATATTCGTTAAAAGAATAATAGGGTTTAGTTGTCTTTATCTTTTTCCAGCTGTTAAGACGACTGTATCGATATAGTATAATATACTGACACAGAAGACATGATAATAAAAAGCTTCCTTAAAAAGAGAGGGAAGAAGAAAATGCATCTAAAATTTAAGAGACGGTTACATTCGAATTACGAAAAGATTCAATATATGGCATTGAACTTGTACCTAATGACTTAAACAGGGCAAGGAACGAGAGGGCACGAGAGACAAGAAAAAGGTAGAAGAAGAATATCAGTAGTAACGCTATATATAAGACAATAAGCACTGTGGAAGAATGAGAGGAACAAGAAGTTAAAAGAAAAGATTAAGAAAATGTATAGGAAGAAAGCCGAAATCGAAAGAGAATATTGGAGAAGCCGTATTACTAAAGAGAAGGAAATGAAGTAATCCATGGAAGGGGCGGAAGCATACACACGTCGCTGAAATGATCCTGTGACAATTTAATTACGTGTTTAGCTAGGAAGCATAGACAATGCACTATTGGAGGGGTTCCCCACAAGACAGTAGGCCCTTGATATAACCGAATTGTCTTTATATAAATTGTATGAATAATTTACTGTACTGTAAGAACATCTTGTATGAGCATTATCGCTATGCGAAAGCTATGATTTTGTTACTTTCAAATCTAAGTAACTTAGAGTAAATAATTCCGCGTGAAGTTACCTTCCGTACCGATTTTCTTCTAAATCAATACATCAAAATAAATGCAGGAAAAAGTGTATATATATGACTATATGACGAGTGTCGAACCCTCGAAAAGTTAGTAGTTAACTTTGAATCATCATTTCATTTGAACAAGTGTTACTGTAATTTCTGTCTCGTAAAAGAGGTCTTTCTCAGACAGGTTCCTTATAGAGGCAGCACTCCTTGACGTTTCTATTTTTAAACGTATTGAATGTTTGCGTGTCTTTTTTTGGAGTTTCTACTATCCCAGATTTTATTTACATTAACATTACTGATAATTTATTTTAAGATAAATAGACGATTTTTAAAAGAAATACCTCAAATATGGTATTCAATTGATATAAGAATCAACGTTCGCTTTGTTTTTGTAGTAAACTAAGAGCTTTAGCTGGTAATACATATGTATTTATTTGTTAATGTTGTAAATTTACTTACCACCTACTTGTTATTGATGTAAATAGCTTTTACAAACTCATACTTAACAACATCTATTTAATTACGATTAAAAGTAACACCAATAGTTATTTCAGTTTTACACATCTTTATTCACAATATATTATTTCCGAGGTAATAGCTGACTTTTCAGTAATTAATTCAAAGAAGTGACAACATGTGTAGCCACTTTTTCCCCAAAAGTAGCCATATAAGTGTATGTGTGTTTAATGCATACGAACACATATACATTTATAGTGTCGATTCGTTCAGCTGTTCTAATTTATTTATGTTGTGTTAAAATTGTTTAGAGCGTGTTCCTTTGTTTATTAATATTCTTATTAATATTATTAATCCCACCACTACCAGCACTAGTCTTATAATTCATCTCTCTCACCGTTTCTCGCTCTCTCTCTCAATATATATATATATATATATATATATATATATATATATATATATATATATATATATATATATATATATATGTGTGTGTGTGTGTGTGTGTTCGTATGTATATATATACATCTATATATATATATATATATATATATATATATATATATATGTATATATGTCTATATGTATGTATATATATATATATATATGTACATATATATGTATATATTTGTATATATATATATATATATATATATATATATATATATATATATATATTGCATTCAAATTGCGTTCTGCGCCAAAGTTGGCGTAACACTATACCATAGCGTATAAGTATATACCTTCAGTAATATTACATGTCCAAGAGCTAATAAAAGTGCTTCTACTTATAGTAGTAGATAGTATATGAATAATAATATCAATATGATTTCTTTGATAAAGGGGCACGATATCATCAGAAGTGAGCGTACATTTGTCATGTGGTGTTAGATCCGTTAAGTGGCAAGACACAAGAAAAACAGCATAAACCTGCTAACGTCCAATACATATAATAACTAGCCGTTGTATGTATATGGTTTTCTCAATAGTACTTTCTAGTAAAGAAACCCAACCGAAATAAATGTCAATTATGCATTTCCTTTAAATATTTTTGTTTAAAAATAGCAAATCGTCTAGTAGTTGTATGATGCCAATTATTCCATGTTGTTGTTTTTGATTTCTCTTTCTGATTGCATACATTTAAATAGAAAAGCTACTAAGCGTCAAAAGATTAACACCCTTTTTTCTATCTACGCATAAATGTTATATTTTGAGCAAAAAAAGCATGTGTTGGCGGATGCAATCCTGTTAGAAGCAGGTTTGTTGTTGCTATAAACTTACTAGTAAATCCCACCGTAAAAATCCTCTGCAAAGGAGATTTCAGTAATCAGCTGGAATCACAACATACACAAATAAAGCATTAACCATCAACTAAGAAGCAGTTCTCAATGAGCTCGTACTAATCGAACTATATCTATTATGATTCGCCGATGTCAACTATACGAAATACTTACTGCTTTGCATATATATATATATATATATATATATATATATATATATATATATATATATATATATATATATATATATATATATGTATATATACATATATATGTATATATATATATATATATATTTTGGTACAGAAAATTAGTACAACATTCGTACCGTCGGTTTCAAGCTCGAAAAGTCTTAGCCATCCAGCTCTCTTCAGCTTCTGTTGTCAGATGAGCCGGATGGCTAAGACTTTCCGAGCTGGGAACCGACAGTACGAATGTTGTACTAATTTGTCTGTACCAAAATAAATAAATATTATGCACTTAAATCCCAGCAGAGTGCTCAGTTAATTAAGAATAAACTTGATTAATCGAGCACTCTGCTGGGATTTTTCCTGATATATATATATATATATATATATATATATATATATATATATATATATATATATATATATACGTTAGAGCGTTGCAACACGTTTAAAAACAAAATACTGCAGCTTGTCACAGTGTTGGGGTAGTTTTTGTAGCTGTCAAAAGCAGCATGATCGCCCCATCCCTTATCTTGTTGAACCATCTGTTTGTGGATCAAACGTTTGTTAAATGTGAAAATCCCCAATGATTCAATACGCGAAAAAGTAATTCTCCATCAACCCGCAACATACATGTTATTAAGCGTTTTCCGTATACAATATTACACACTTACTCTCTTGTCTAGAGAGGTCTGTTACATTCTTGTTAACCAAATTCCTCTATTTATAACGTTGGTGGGCAAGTGTTTCGGCTTTCAGTAGCGGCATGTACATCTGAACACTTATTTAATCGGTCGAGCTCTTTGTCATTCTTCATTTGACATTGCTCATTTGCTGATTAAAATAAGGTAATTAAGACTGTGAACAAACACTTAATATTTAATTTGAAAACATTCCCATCATGGAACATGAGAAAAGCATAATGCACTGAAAACTCTTTAAATAAAACATAGTAAAAATATATTCTCGTACGTTTTCATATTTTAGCAGCGAATTTCCATGTAAAAAGTATTCAGAAAACCCGACTTAGTGTCTGTAGTTAGACATATTATTTTATTATCAGCTAATATTTCACTGTATAATAATCTATTTCTTTTTAGTTTGAAACATTAGGCAATAGGGTGTACATGATACACACCATATTTAAAATATCAAAATTGTCATTGGAAAGTGGACCTAGGGTTACCTTAGAAGCATCGTATTTCTTCCTACTTTATATTTTGTCGTTTATCACTTATATTTAATGGACGAAATTTCTAGTAACAGTAGGACGATTGCAGTTGTTTTAGTGCATTTTTTGTTTGTGATATTTTTCATTTCTACGATGCTTTTTAAGCAGTAGTAAAAAGAGTTTAAAGACATAAGACCCCTCTAGTTTATTTGATGAAAGCGTCATTTGCCGTTGAAATAAGATTAACATGTTAAAAATAAATTATTCTATGTGTAAGGATGTTAACGTTTATAATATTCATAGTTAAAATATCAACCATGCTTTATGAAAAACAATCATTGTTTCTTGACTAGCGCTGGCACGCTCGACATTTCCTAATACTACTGCTTAAATCAACTCGCGCATCTACACCAATAACCAAGGAAAACAGAAAACAAACCTAAACGTTTCATATTTTTAAAAGTATCTACCGGCGAAATATATAATATTAAAATAAAACAAATACTTACGGCTTTAATTTTTGTTGCAATTCAAATTTAAAATATCAACAATTCTCCATTAAATAATAATAATCAATGCTTTATCTTTAATAAAGATGCCATGCGCGCATGTTATTGACTAAATGTATTCTTACTATCGCTTTGACACATCCGGAATATCTATGAAAACTGCCAAAGAAAATTCAAAGACTTTAACATAGAGGACACATCTATTTCTTCTTATGTAGGGGACGGAGCAATCATCAGAAAAAAACAGATATTTCCTATATTTTGAAGTATTTTTTTATTTTGTATGAATTGCTTTATTAAAATTAAAATAAATATGCATTGTATCGCTTCTAACGGATTTAGTTTCATATTCACATGTCATATATCCACAATTCTTCATTAAAGAACGGCAACTAATCACTCCTGTAGTAGCGAATAACTTTCTTCCTAATACAGCTGAAATAATAATCTCGCGGATTTCAAACAATCAAGGTGACAAAATATAACTTTAAAACAATATGAAATCTGTTTCTTAAAAAGGATAAAGGTGTATGTCGTCGAAGGATTGAAGATCACCATTAAAACAATATTCGCAGTATATCGCTCCTAAGATTTTAATAAAAATATTATTCAAATTATTTATGCAAATATATTTTAATGAAGTGGCCGAAAGAATCTATACATAATTCTACTTGTCTAGAAAATACCTGACTTTTTGTATACTCATCTACCTGTATGAATGCCATATACAACCTACGATCAAGTACTTTGTCTATATCATGGGAGCTTCCGCTTAAATCACACGTAAATGTCTTAACAATGCATACATCGATTTTTCAATAACGAAGACGATGATCTCTCTTCCATCGTACAACTTCATTTACATAGAAGAAATGTTGTTAGTCGGTCTAATCTAGTTCATCGTTATTCCCATGAAACGTGATACGCCGGGCTACAACCTGTTGACCTTCCACACAAATAGTCACATATATTTGTCTTACTACCACAGCTACATAGTATGTGTTTTTCTTTGACTCTGATAGCAAACAGAATGCCCATGAACAGACTTAAATTAAATATCTTCTTATCCATGGAACACATTGCTACGGGATTACTTCCCTGTAGACGTAACCATATTAAAGACCAATGTAATCAAAACGTGTCTAGTCATATTCGTAATAAAATAGTATCAATTGTATGTGTCGTTTTCAATCCAATCATAGTGCTATTCATCAACAAACTGAAAATTGCACCAACCGTTATGCTCGGGAAAATGTTGAGTTAGCTTTTAATTCAACCTCTGTATTTGGAATGTTGATTAATAGTTTGAAGTAAAATATTTATTAGTATTTTATTTTAGTTGATAATTAAACTGCATTTATTAAATATTATAACATTTCGCTTTGAAGTTAGACTTTTTGAAGTAAATCAATTTCAATCTGAATGTGTGTGATTTTATTTTTATTTGAATACCATCTTGTTTTATTTATATATTAGAGCGTGCACACTTCGGGCCCCAAAATAAATTTAGTTTGGCTAATTATTAATATTCATTTTTTTAATAAAAACGGAGAACTTATATTGAACTTTGCTTATTCTGTATATATATCTTTAAAATAATTTTCACAAACACAAATTAGCAAATATATATTGAAGTAATACCGGATATCTCTTCTAAGAGCATTACGCAATCCACCTATTTGTTTGGTCAAGCTGGTTATGAGCTTTATGTATTGTTCGGCGGGATATTTTCCCATTCTTTCTAGACTGCCTCTCAGAGTTACATTTTTTTACAAATTATCTACCAGACAATTTCGTTTTGATTGTGCATCACAGGTTGTCAATCAGTTTAGAATCAGGGCGTTGACCGGGCAATACATTGGTTAAACATATTAATCATCTAACGATTTTTACTTAATTTTACAGTGTGAGCTAAAAGTAAAAAAAAAAAAATTGCCCGGAAACAGGATAGTTTTCAACTGTCTGAATTAATCTTCTGTTCATACAAATGAATTGTTTGTTGATGATGCACACATAACCCAGCATTTATCTCTCACACAGTTAAGGAGGAAAATGCACCCCAAATCATAATTCCTCCATTTTCATCGTTAACTGATGTGTGAAGACAATTAATTTTGAATCACTTACCTGATATTCGAAAGAAACGTACGGAAGCATCGGTCATAATGTAGAACCACGACTCATCCGACAAATAACTCTCTGAAACCACTTTCAGAAACATGATCCATATTCTGTAACAAAGTTCACTCTAGACATAACATGCTAATTCGATAATAAAGCTTTTCTTTATGATTTCTTGTTTACTGCTTATTTCACTACTTTCGCTTCGTTTTTTATTTCATGGTATTGATTCCTTCGTCAAATTCGTAAAGCGATATTTCCTAGAGCGAAGGTTACCCTTTTGACTGTTTTGTTAATGATTTAGAGAACCCCTGTACTTATTTTTCTTTTTCACATTACCTATTTATTTACATCGTTCCCTCTTTCTTATTACGCTAAGGAAAAAATAGCAACTTATTTCTTGTTCAAAGCTGTAATCGCTTGAATTCTGGTTTTCGTAATTTGACACAAATGCATATTCTTAAGTGATATTGTATGAAAAATATTTATACATATTGTTTAGCTCGGAAACTAACTTAAGAAAAAATCTGATTTTCATAAAATTACTTGAAAACATAATATTAACAAAATTATATAAAAATTAGCCAAGTTCAGTTTTTTTCGTTAGAGAGTGTATATATGCCAATACTTTATTACACTTTGTTTGACAAATTCCTTTCGTTCCTTGTTTCGGATAAAAATATATATCTCGAAGTTTAGCAGTCTTGATAATTTATTTTAGCTTTTGTTTGAATATATGTTAAGTGATCATAGTCGTAGGAAAACCCTTATCTGAAAGAGACCGATAAACTTGCCCTGTTCTGTTTCTTTTTTAGAATGATTCTTATAGCGTGTTTAATGACATTTTAGCGACGTGTATTCTCCCTATTTTACCAAATATCAATGAACAAGAATGATGACCTATTGGTGTATATGTGTCTTGAAAATACACCTCGATAGAGATGGAAGAAAAAAAAGAAAAAGAAAATTAAATGAGTCGATGTTGAAGCAGGTAATTCAATACCAATAGAGATTGAAGCTCATGTTTGTTGTGATTTGTTAATAATCAACGCAGTCTTTATGATAAGCTTATTAACGATCGTACGTGCGTTATCACCTTCCACACCTGTTTAATATAATTATAGCATCCACTTAAAATTTTGAAAAAAATAAATGTTGATCTTTTCTGATTAGCGAATCACACTTATGTATAGACTATAACACATATATTCCCTCAACATTATCTGGTCTGCATGGATTTCGCTTTAGTTATAGCAGACATTCGTTAAATAGCAGAATTTCGACTTTTATCGCTGATCTCGAACGCATAAATATTGATACATTGCATGCGAAGTCGGGGAAGGTTTGTTTCAGAACAAACAAAGGCAGGAAAACACTGCTACTATCACTCCATTGATTTCCATGTCCGCGCAATCCAGTTGTTATTTACCAGAAGTAGATTCAAGGACACCCAGAGTACAAAAACATTCAGACTCCAACTGATATTTGATTTGAACTAGAATCGTGATAACTTGTTTTCGGGACTTATCTCACTTTGTGTAAAACTTTCTCGACATGAGTGGCTCTGTCAGAAACCGGTCTTTCAGACGGCATTACTTTAAATATTCCAGTTTTTAGTGTCCCTACCATGTTAAGGAATGTTTGAACTCAAGGAATGTAAACATTAATGTGTGTGTCTATTGTCAAGAAATTTGACATTTTTCAGAAGTAATTTTTCCAAGATCTAATTTTGTTGCCTGATTTTAACAAGTTATTATTTTATTTTAATATCAGTGCCATGCATATTTACTTTCTACAATTTCAAATAAATATAGTTTTAAATAATTTTCGTTAATTGTATTAATATTTAGTTAACTATTAGAGAAACACATATCATATATTTTAAAAACTGTGCAAATAACTATCAGTTACAATAATTAATAAATAGGAAGGTGTAATACATTCATTAAAATAAAAAGTAGCTTACAGATATTAATATTATTGTGAGAGGCTATATACTATTTATTTCCTTAAAAACTTAAAAGTGTCAAAACATTTGATAGAATAATAAAACATATTGATACTTTCTATATTGAGTTTAAAAATATTTAGCTTTCAATGACAATTATCTTTGAAAAATTAGCGGACACACATTATTTTAACTTTAGTATTCTAAGCGGTTGATATTTGTTTTCATATTATAAGGGCTAAGGTAACTACAATAAATATGCGGTTTTATAGTGCGTGACATAATTGATTAAGACGATCATTGCAGACGACAATCGGTTAACCTGGAGTCGATATGTACTATAGGTTGTTTATATTACAGGAAACGATGTGAGTCATGAAACAATAATAAAAATGAACCAAAATAGAAAACATATACATACAAAAGTTTAAATGGGAATGATGGATTATGATAGTAATACTTATGCTGATAATGTTAAGGAAAAGTAGAATAATTCTGAATGGCTATTGATAAATTCTAACCACGACACTTAAGAAAATGCGGAAATTCTATGGAAAACACTTGAATGCCGATTCACACCGACATAACTAGATGACACGGTCAAATTACAGGTAAGTAGAAGGGTGGAACTTACAGAAAGAACATTAAACGAATAAAAAAGAAATTGCTAATTAACTTATGAATTCAATAATCAAACTCCAATCTAAATACAAATGAAAATGGTGACACAAACAGGAATGGTGCCATACAAATTGGCATGAACTGTCAAAAAAAGAAATACTGAGAAGATTTATGATAACTCACGTTTTAGAGAAAACCAAAAACTGCCATGAGTAAAAACTCAATAATAAATGAAACGTGTAAGAATTCCTGTAATATTCACTATTGGGAGATCAATATAGACATTTTTAAAAAATATGTAAAACAAGACAAGGGGATTTGCAAATAGCAGCATTATTGACACCACACAAAGCACAACACTAATGAGAGTTTGAATTACCTACTAGACACCATCCAAGAGTGTTTTCATTATTTCTGTACAAGGGTTTGTCAGGACAACCTGACATGAGGATGCCTACCCCTACAAGTAAACCCTGATTAAATATGCAAAATAGCATAGTATTTGCAGCACAAATCAGATCCCCTCAGCACGGCTATTCACTTGTTAATACACTGAATAGTGCACCTTTCGCTAGTTATGTTACTTCAAGAAACACTACTAAGCTGGACACTCCACCAGACTTGAAGAAACTTGTTCTGGAATCTGGTAAGACCAAAAAGCAACAAAAAGATATACCACAACATTGTTAACTCGTCAATTAGTGAGAGGGTAATTAATGTTCTAAACTTTTTTTTACTAACTAAACGTTTTGGAATTAAAAGGAAAGCTTGTTAGAATATTCGAATGTCGATGTTTCTCATATAGATATTAAGTGTTAGCCCCGCGATAGGGGACCTTCGATTTCTGCTAACATAAACTGAAGTAAAATGAAACAAAAACAAATGCTTGAATTATAAAAACAAAATCTACACGTGTAGAACGAACAAGTGAAACGAGCAAAGGCCTTTGAAGTTGAAAGAACATAACGTTATGTAATCGCAACTAGACATATCGAAAAAAAATAACACTAATCAAAGGAAACTCCAAAATAACGAGAAGTCGAATCATATATATATATATATATATATATATATATATATATATATATATATATATATATATTTGATTTTATTCCATTAGTTGCGACAAAACAGGTTTTGTTTCATTGGTGCGAATAGCTACCAATTCATCGGGCCAGCGAAAGGAATTCAAATGGCATAAAATTTTAAGTTCACTTTAACGGGAGATTGAAAATTGAACATACATTGGAGGGGGAGGAGGATAGAGTTTGGGCTTTGTCTATAACGGCGACATGGGACATGAGAGGGGAGGGGGGAGGACCCCAACAAGTCGTGTTTCAAATTATTACGTGGGAGGTTTTGCACGTGTCAGTGCTGCGACGATCTCAATCTCGGCCGGGGCGGGAGGAGGGAGATGGGGCGACGGCCAGGGTGAGTCAAATTCAAAATGAGAATAAAACCATGATTACAACCGTCATTCTTATTTTATTTTAATTCTAATAAGTAATTATCATGTGGATAAAAATGTTTGATAATTTTAATTTAGGGTATTAATTGCTACTTTTGCATTTTATTTATTTTATTTTAATGTTTTGTTTATTATTTGTAGTGAATTTTGTTGTGATTATATTTTTTTTAAAATTGTGATTATATTATACCGAGATCAATACTAGTGGAATCTTTTATAAAAGAAGTTTTCTGGTGTTACCAGTCTTATCACCAACAAAACCGATTATGACAATGGCAACGCCCGCCAACCATACCCACGACAGTCGCAGCGACAACAGCCTTATGTAAAAGCCTTAATAAAAATAAAAATAAAAATAAAATAAAAATAATAATAAAGATAAATATAAATAAAATTAGAATAAAAATAGAAATAGAAATAACAAGTTTGTAAGAATATTAATGATAATAACAATAATAATAATAATAATAATAATAATAATAGTATTAAAAAATAATAATAATAATAATAATAATACTAATAATAACAATAATAGTAATACTGATAAATATCACCAGCATTACCATCTTGCTACTTGTGAAGTCATTGGGCGAAATAAGTCGACAAGTGATGGTAGGCTTTTTTAATTCCACTGCCAATGACAAGGACTAAATACCAGTTAATAATAAAGTGTTCAAGGTAGTGATCGAGGGGTTAAGTAATTGAGATTAGTCTAAGTGATATCAGTGTTGATAGCTGTCCCAGTTATGGGTTTATGTTAGAATTGGTAGTATGGCTGAGAGGTTATTGAGGATGTGCATTATAGGTAGTACGTAGAGATTTGATATTATTGGTAGTTTAGAGGGGTGGTTATATATTTATAGATTCATCATGACTTGTTGGGGTGGGATTGGGTTGTAAATTTGGGTGGGTGGGTAGGGGGTTATAGTGTGTTTTGGGGTAGTGTATAGTGGGGGTTAAATGTTATCATTCATTTTTGTAAAAAACAAAAACAAAAAAACTGTTAATTTTATGTTGAAGTTAAGTAGGGTTGGTGTGGGGTTAAGGTGGGGTATGTGGGTTGCTAAGGAGGTAGAGTCTACTATGTTTACAGTTGATAGATGTCTCTTGTTTTCTATTTAAGAGTTTGTTTTTGTCCTTAAAGCGGATAATTTCCAGTGTTTCATTTAAGCATAATCTACATGGAGAGTTTATTGATTTGCAGGTGCTGGATTTTTTCAAGATTTTCCACTTTATTATGGGAGTTTTTTTTTTGGTTTTTATTTTGTGGTAGTGTAGTGAAAGTCCGGTTTGCCCAGGATGGTCTGGGTTGTTGAGGGAGAGTTTATGGTTGTAGAATCTTTCCTTGAAGTTGTTGCCTGCCAGACCAATATAATAGTTAGTCTGGGATGGGTTTTCAGTTGATGAGATAGATGCCTCATAGACCACTTGGGTTGATAGGCACTTTTGATTTAGGGGGCAGTTTGATTTGTTATTACAGTTGCATGTTCTTTTAGAATTTGAGGTTACTGGGGTGTTTAGTATTTTCATGTTGTGCTTTTTTATGATTTTTTCTAAGTTGTCACCACAACAATAGCTGAGTTTTAGTGTATTCTTATTGAAAAGTTTATGGAGTATGCTGTTATTGGGGAAATGAGTGTTTATTAAGTTCAGGAATTTATTCCCTATTTTGGTTTTAGTTGAGTTGTTAAATGGAAGTGTATACCAGATAATTTTCCTATTTCTATTTTTATTCCTATTAGGGTTATTTTGTGTAGTTGGAATATACTCTATTTTGGTATTTTTGTATCCACTCTCCTTTAGCGCTTTATTATAAAAGTTCTTATGTTTATTGAAGATATATATATTGGAGGAGTTGTTGCTAATCCTTCTACTAATTGATCTTGGGATGTGTTTACTTACAGATCTAGGGTGGTTAGATAGTGGGTTGACATAAAGGGGGTAG
>OY744515.1:194507733-194517733 GCA_963556195.1 Sepiola atlantica
ATGCTTACACAGTATCGCCGAGAATATACTCTGCACATGTCATAAACAAGGTAAAATAGTTTAGCTTGACAAAATACATATCGTTAAAATAGATAAATTTTATCCAACCAGTAAATAATACTTTTAAAAACAAATAGATGAAACAGTAAATCACATGAGTGAACGCTAACCTGAACGTATATAAATACAAGAATGAATGGAAAAAACGTAACCCACCGGAAACTGTGAAAGCATTTGCATTTTTAATATGAATACAAATAGAACATGAACAGACACGAGCAAATGCTGAAAAACAAAATACGTATCATTCTCTAAAAAACTGGAATACAGATGGCCAACTGCGTGCAAGTAAACCAGACGTGATAATAAATAAAAACGAAAATAACATGGCAGATATTACATTTCGCCGTCACAGCCTGTTACAATGTGAAGATCAAGAATGCACGAAAACTAAGCTTTGACTAATATCAAAGTGTAGTATCTTTTCTGATGGATACTGCACCCCATACTGGTGTTATCTTGGCTTTCGGGTCTTGATTTACCCCGGTCAATGGGTCTGTCCTGTGCAGTTTTGGGAGGTCGACCGTCCCAGGATTTGCCTCCCCTCTTTGGGGAGGAGTAAGTTTATTGCTTACTGTCTGAGGCTCCTCTACCGGGGAATGCCGAAGGGGCTACCCAGGCAATTTTTAAACCCCACTTTCCCGGCCCGACCTTGGGTCACATCTTACTTGTGGAAGTAAGATAAAACTGGCTTTGTGCGTAACTCCTGGAGAGGAGTAAATAAATATTCAATATTTGAAAAAAATATGTAATATGAATAGTTTGATTATATCTATGGTATGATTAGGATAAATGGTAATTAAAATGACGAATGACTTTATACAGAACAAATTAAGAAACACCCACTAGTGCAGAAGCGAATCCATAAAACAAAGTGTCACCGATTAAGAACAGGTTAAAACTGAATACAGTTTCGTAACAACTAGATGCATATGAAAAAACCTTACTCGAATCTAATATAACTAAATCTACTAGAATTTTGAGAGGGTAGTTGTCCCTCAGACTCCAGGGAACACCACTGGTTATTGTCGGTGATCAATAACTTGCAATGACTTGTGTGATAACCCTTAATGAGCAGAACATTTAATAATCTCATAAAGAATGCAATGGGGAGATATAGATTAGTACTGGCACCTAGAGGACACCACCTGACCGAGATAAAAATACAGAGTGACAACTTTCAAGGATACTCTCTATCACCACTCATGTTTATCATATGCGAGATGCCACTCGACGACACACTCAGAAAATGCGATGCCGGATATAAGTTTACAGGCACAGAAAACAAGAATAAACAACCACTTGTACATGGAGGGCATGTAACTACCTACACACAGAAACTGGAAAAGTTGATAAATACAACATGCATCTTTAGCCAGGACATTCAAATGGAATTCGGAATGGAAAAGGGTGCACTTCTAGATATCAAAAAGTGGAAAACTGGAGACAATAAAGGGTATTGAGCTCCCTTACAAAGAGGAGATGAGGGTGCAAGGACAACAGGTAGCTATAACTATTTGTGAGTTCTGGAAGCAGACACCATCAAATGAGCAGAAATAAAAGAGAAAAGTTGAAAAAATACCTGGGGAGAACAAGAAAACTCTTAGAACGATATTTATTATTCCAAAAGTAATGTTATTATTAATAGTTAATTATACGCGTAGGTTTAATATGCAGTGTTTGTTTTGCTAGTAATAAACATGATGCTACTACTATTAATAAGCACAACATATACAAGAAAAAAAGATGTTAAAAAAGGAACTTAAGAAGAAAAGTCGCCCCCAATACTACTACTACTACTACTACTACTACTACTACTACTACTACTACTACTACTAATAATAATAATAATAAAATAATAATAATAATAATAATGATGATAATAATAATAATAATAATGAAATAGTACTAATAATACGCAGAAGAAGAAGAAGAAGAAGAAAAACAGCAACAACAACACCAACAACAACAAGTAGAAAAAAGATAAGTACAAGAACACGGATATAAATTCAAACGCATATGAAACTTATTAGTTCTTGTCGAGGACGTTATTTAAGATGGTGGGACAGAAATGAAAACCATTCAAATCAACTAATCGGCCGTCAGTAAATATTTGAGTAAAAAAAAGAAAAAAACAAGAAATCGCGCCAAAACCGATAATCGATATGAGATATCAAAAATACTCGGCGTGCAGAGAAAAGAATGAGAAAACTGGAAAGATTTCAGGGTTCGTCGTGAGCGAGATTGTTTGTTCAAAGGCGGGCGCCAAGTTTTCAATTATATTGAATAATTGACTTCTATTGATAGTAACCAGTTCATAACAGATGTGATTGGGTCTGAACGGCACCAGGGGGGGGGGGCGGAGGAAACTGTCACATGCGTATGTAGGCAACTATGGTCGAGCGCTTGGCGGGAAGAAGGCCGTCCCCGTAAAACACCAGCTGAAAAGTAAAAGAAATAGTTAATGAACAAAGTAAGGGCTCCTCAAAATCATATAGATGGTTACACTCGCTTGTTTTAATAACACCATTACACACATAACTGCGCTATATATTCGAGGACAGATTCATTACGAACACAAAAAGAAAGCTGGGGCATAGATAATAATATATTGTTTACGTATTTGAGTATTAGAATACATAGATTGTTTTGCAATTTGTTAAAGGCTGTCTTTATTTATCTCCAGGGATTATGCATTTTAGCTATATTTTGATATCATAGAGGTTATTGTAAAAGCTTAGCTTATATACGCTGAATACTAAGTGGTCCAAAATATTTAAATCTAGGGATACAGCCTGACAAATATTCCGGACCATGTTAGCATGAAACTTTTTTCGATATTCTCCGGGTTTCGTGATCATTGCATTGTGGAACCTTGTATTAAACTAACGTGAAAATGTGATAATTCAAGATTTACATTTGAAAACTTTATTGCAAACATTTCAAGGTGTTCTTTCTAACACACATTACTCTTTTGAAATCGACCTCGTTATTCGTCTAAGTATACGACTGCCGGCGTGTGTACTAATCAAATGGCTTCTCATGGAATCAGTTTGTCTAGGATGTCACTTCCGTGTTAATGATAGTGATAACATTTCATCATAAGTATTTAAATCTTTGCGAAAGTTAAACAAATATTTTGTATCTAGGCTGCTATTTTTAATAAAACTCCGTCCATATTATTGTTAGTGTTATTGTAGGGGTTGTCATTGACGTGTCTGATATATATAACATATAGAGTTAAATAATATTCCTCTCAAGTAAAAATAACATAAAATGTTATCTCTATAACTGTCTAATTATTATCTATCTATCTATCTATCTATCTATCTATCTATCTATCTATCTATCTATCTATCTATCTATCTATCTATCTACCCCTCTCTCTCTCTCTCTCTCTCTCTCTCTCTCTATATATATATATATATATATATATATGCATATATATGTATGTATATACACACATATATATATATATATATATATATATATACATATATATATATATATATATATACGTATACATATATATATATGTATGTATATACCTGTATATGTATAAACATATATATGTATATATATAAATATATATATATATATAATTAAATATATCTCCCCCCTCTCTGTCTCTTTCTCTCTCTTTATATATATATATATACATATATATACATATATATATATACATATATATATATACATATATGGATATATATATATGTGTGTATATATACATGTGTATATACATATATATGTATGTATAAATATATATACATGCATATATATATATATATATATATATATATGTGTATATATGTGTATATGTATATATATATATATATATATATATATATATATATATATATATATATATATTTATAAATAAATATTTATTAAATATTTTAATACCTACAGCCATCGATGTTTCATGCTTACGCAATCTTCAGTGTAGGAACTAATTCTCAACGACATTGATTCGTAGTCGAGAGTCTTATCCCATCGGCCATAGCCAATTAGTTAGTAAATAGAGAGGAATTTAAATGTAAATAGCGAGTCGGCGGCTAGATTTACCCAAGCAGTTTAGAGTTATATACGAACGGCGTTCGGATCGTGCATGTAGCTATTTGCACTGCTTGTTATTAAAGTCACTCAAGAGTGCCCGGCCTTGTTTGGGGAGAGCTGATGAATAATAATATTTATGAATAAATATTCATTAAATATTTTAATACCTACAGAAATCGATGTTTCATGCTAACGCAATCTTCAGTGTAGGAAGTAATTCTCAACGGTCGCTGGGCGCGAACCTCGATCACAAATCGCCAATGATTCGTAGTCGAGAGTCTTATCAAATCGGCCAAATAAGGAGGAATATAAATGTTAATAGCGAGTCGGCAGTTTAGAGTGATCTACGAACGGCATTCGGATCGTGCTTGTTATTAAAGTCACTCAAGAGTGCCAGACTTTTGTTGGAAGGGAGCTGATCAATAATAATATTTATAAATAAATATTTATTAAACCTTTAAATACCTACAGACATCGATTTTTCATGCTAACGCAATCTTCAGTGGGCGCGAACCCCGATCACAAATCGCCACTGATTCGTAGTCGAAAGTCTTATCCCATCGGCCATAGCCAATTAGTTAGTAAATAGAGAGAAATATAAATGTAAATAGCGAGTTGGCGGCATTCTGCGTAATGAATAACTCTGGGTCTCGCCTATCGAGTTCTCTCGGCTGCTTTCGAGATAGCGACCGTGTTTGCAATTTAGATGTTAATTTCTAGACAATGCGAGGTAGCTACTTAGTCAAACATTAATTTAGTATTGTTGTTCGAAGCGTCTGACCGGCAAGGATTGCCTCCTCCCATGATGCATCATGACCATTGCAGGCTTGGCATGATACATATGGTCATATGATGTTTATTTTGAAAATAATACTTATTCATGTATACCCACGCACATGTACAAGCATATATATATATATATATATATATATATATATATATATATATATATATATATATATATATGTGTGTATATATATATATATATGTATATATATATATATATATTTATAACAAAACTATAAGTTTCTTTATTTAAAAAAAATATATATCTTTGAAAATGGAGTGTTTCTCCGAAATATATAAGATAACAGTAAAAAAAATCTATCTTGCAATGTAAGGGCTTTCTATTGACACTTATTACCTATCACCAATCCTTAAAAAAAAAAGAACGAAAATAATTTGAATTTAACTCCCAGCATGCCCGATGCTTCAGTTCTTTCTACCTACAACCGCGAATTCCATCACAGAGCGGATAAATACGTCAGACCAACAAGACGTTTCTTCGATGAACAAAACTATAAGTTTGGTTATTTTAAAAAAATATCTATCTTTGAAAATGGAGTGTTTCTCCGAAATATATAAGATAACAGTAAAAAAAAAATATATCTTGCATTGTAAGGGCTTTCTACTGACACTTATATACATATATATTATGTATATATATATATAAAAATATACACACATATATATATATATATATATATATATATATATATATATACATATAAACATAAGCACTGAAGATAGCGATGTATGTAGGTAATAAATAATAAATATTTATTCATAAACATCATTAAAAGACCTCTTTACTAAGGCCGTTAACTATATATATATATATATGTATATATATATATATATATTTATATATATATATATATATATATATATATATATATATATATATATATATATATATATAACATAAAATATAATAACACGAAATCACATAATTGTCGATGCAATAATTTATTTCAACCGTGCGGTTTTTTCAAGGATCACTCAGACAATTACATTTTTGAGACTGATAGAAAATTGAATTTCCCTACGACAATTCAAACACAACCAGAGAGAGTGGTGGTAGCAACCAATTTGATACATCTTTTATAGAGAGGCGGTAAATTTAAAAGTAAATGGAGATAACGTTAAAAATAAAAATAAATTTATATTAAGTTAAACATTATATTGAAATAATATGCTAATGTAATAATATATTTAAAAAAATATTAAATAATAAATCATTAAAAATAAAACTTATAATTAATAAATTGTAATCACACCATTTATACGTTATCTCCATTTACTTTCGATAACATATATAGCGTCTCTATTAGTAAAATTTGAATACTTCCCATAACGGGCTACGCAATTACACGCACGTGACAATTTAAACATGCTAGGTTCCACATCTGTCCAACTGTTAACGTTATTCCCATTTAATTTCTTGTTTTTTCGATGTACAGCCTTGCTGTTGTTTTGATCTGAAACTTTTCCATAACTGACTACGAATATTCCTCGCACGTGACAATTTTAAATCTGAAAGTGTTCCATCTTTCCAACGGACAATATTTGAAATCCCTGGCGGTTGTTCTCACTCATTAAGCTATACGACTCCGCTGATGAAGGTCCGATTTTCTCGGATCTGAAACCTTGGTCCGGATGTTGTTGTAACACTTTATTTAATATTAATAAATATCATGCTCTTATTAATTATTTAGTTAATTTTACTTTTGCATTAATAATTGAGCACTCTGCTGGAGAACTCTCCCAATTAAGAAATACGGTATATACATATATATATATATATATATATATATATATATATATATATATATATATATATATATATATATACATACATATATATCCCTGAATCTATTTGAAATATTGACCAAATGACCACGCATGTAGTTACTCACACATGTAAACATATACATACATATACATACACACACATACATATACATATACGCATATATACACATATATACATACACACACATACATATATATCCGCACACCTACACACACTATTTACATAACACTCTATATTCTTACTGATACAATATGAGTTCTAAAAATTAGTCTTACCTTATTTATATTTTAGATTAATTTGATAATCTATAGTTAAACCTTAATTCAAGTCTAATAATGTCTAGTGGTAATACTTGACATTTATACTTATATTATTTCAATAACTAGTGTATTACCTTCAGAAAAATGTTCTTACCACTATCTTATTTTAAGTAAATAATCTGAATAAATAAATATTTCAAAGTACCATTATATACGCATACCCACAAATACTATATATCACCAAGTCGGTAATTCTGTGTCCATAACAGATATTATTATAAATATTTAGGGGGGGGGTACCGTAAATAATGTTATTCAATTTGGTATCTTCACCGTTATAAGTCTAGAGGTCAATCGGATTACTAGTCATTAGTTATTTTAAATTTATATTTATGTCTGCACTCGGCCATAAGTTCATCTCGTGTATTTAAGAGAGTATTTCTATCATATTTTAGGATTCTTATTTTTTCCTTTAGACATAAGTTGTATCTTTGCCTAAATCCATCTGGAATATCCGAAAAACATAAGATTGACCACAAAACCACCGTGGAACTTGTTCTCATTTTTCAGATGCCACCATTGTTTAGCTAACTCCGTTTTGTTCTTGAGTTCTGGGTTATTGAAAGAGTGTTTGTGGTCATAAAAACGTTGTTTTCTAGTTTCCCGCGGAGATGCCGATGTAAACCTTTTCATCCCTGTTGTTATCTTCCGGATGAATAGTGGCCTTATAAACCACACACTCAACTTTACAGTTACCGTCAGTGGGCAGTTTTTTTCACTTGACAATTACATTTATCTACTGTAACCTTATTCTTACTAGAATTGTTTAGTAATTTACGATTATGGGTGCTGATAATTCTGTCCATGTTCTTGGTGCAAGAGTAACTGATTTTAATGGTTTTTCTATTAAATATCTTCCTAAGTGGATTATTTATGCTAAAATGTTTATCTACCAGGTTCGAGAATACTCTCCCGATGTTGATGTTAGATAGTTGGCAGAAGGGAGGGTTGAACCATATTATTTTTCGGCCTCTATTCCTGGATTTATTTTTATTTTCTTTCTTTGTATATTTGAGTTTTTCATTATATCCGCTTTACTCTAGCGCTCCGTTGTATAAATGTTTATTTGCTTCAAAAATGTCTCTGTTAGCCGAAAGCTTATTTATTCTAGTATTAATTGTTTTAGGTATTTGTATAATTATGCAGTTCGGGTGGTTAGATCTAGTATTGATATAAGATGGTGTGTGATTATCTTTATTGGAGGGTTTGTATGTCCCCTTTCCTAAGTCTAAGGTAATAGCTAGATAGTTTACTTCTTTACAATTTGGGGTTATATCTATTTTAAATCCAAGGTATTTGAATGCTCTTATTAATTTTGTATGTATTTTGGATACTAGGAGGACGTCACCATTAGGGATAACAATTAGTCCATCATCCCTATATAACCCCACTAAATTAGGCTCTACAATTCTGCTAATAGTGTACATTATAAAAATGCCCACCAGATCGGCAATCTTGACTGAGTCAAAAGCACCCATCGGGACATCAAATGTGTTGTTGTTCAATTTAATCCATGTTTCTCGATTGTTTATAAGGATGGATCTGCGACAAGCATATATATATATATATATATATATATATATATATATATATATATATATATATATATATATATATATATATATATATATAGGACGAGCAAGCAATGTTTACCAGCGTTGCCTGAGGGTATATAAAAAAAGGTTTACCAATAAAAAATTATTCGCCAAAAAAGATTTTAAAATCAAAAAAATATGTTTTTAATTTTAGGGTAGGGCATCACTTTCCTATATACATTTCATGTATCAGGTTTGCGTATGTTATCTAAGCTTATATTTTCCTGTTATTTTTTTGAGGTGGTGGGGAGCATGAAATTACATGAAGTGCGGAAACAATATTTAATGTTTTCAAATACATTTTTCTACCCTCCCAATTTTTACTGTGTGGATGGTGGGAAGATTCATTTATTTGGTGCTTTTTTGTGATACGAATCCATAAATATGAAGTCGCCATGTAAGCAGACCAGACTTTCCGGAGACAGCCGAATCAAGGTCATATTTTTTAATGCAATAAGTACCTGGCGTAACTGGTTTTTAATACTAAAACTTAACCTTGTTTTAGTGTTAGATTAGTGTTAGTTTAGTGTAAGGTTAGGGTAAAAAAAAACAGTTTGGTTCGTATTGTATAGATTGTTCGGTGAAGTTCGTTAACGTTCGTTATAGTCAGTTTGACTTTGGCAAACATGTGTATTCACCATCATGGCCGATTTTTTTCTCACGTGGTCCCAAATTTCAGAATTTATTAAAAAGTAACCCCCTCCATTCATATTTAAAACAAAAAAATAACATGTATTAAGAAAACAAATTGCACATACTCAAATTATTCTCGCCCTGAAATTGAAAAACCATTCGGTTATACGTCTCGATTTAACGCTAATGGAGCAGGTAGGATGCAATCATTTTAACTTAAATTTATGTAAAAAAGTGATCCCCTACCAAAACACCTCAAATATTTTTTTTTAATTCCTTTTTTGCCGATAAGGCTATTTACATGCAATCGTTCTCAAATGTTGGTTTATACGTATTTAAGCGCTTAAACAGAAATGAGTATCGTATTTAATATCACACAACATAAGGGATAGTAAGTTCAATTGTACACGTTTAACTCCGAAATAAAAACGTGTCTGGTATTATTTTTAGCATTTCTATCGAAGGTAGGTGGTGTGTTAGCTTAACAATTTTTTTTTTAAATTAGCTCGAAATGGAATGTTAATTAAGTGCCTGAATTGCTTGTGGGTACTGTGTAGTGAATTTGATTTCATAAAATGTATATATATATACAATCAATTGTGAAAACCAATTAATAAGAATGTATGCAACTTTAAAAACGTTGCCAATACATAATAATCGCGAAGATATGTTATATTATCCACATTATTAGACATATCTGTACAACAAATCAATTAATCTGTTTGGATAGCGGGATA
>OY744515.1:194522733-194545233 GCA_963556195.1 Sepiola atlantica
TTCGTTCCAATGTTGACAAAAATCCGTTACGGTATTCTGATAATAGAAGATTTATCAAATGTAAGACTTAAGCTAAAGAGATGTTTCGAATAAATATTAATTTAGGGAATATTGCTAATGAGTTCGAATCAAATTCAATGCAAATTTGTAAATAAATAGAAGTTTACAATAAGACATTATGATGGTGTCATGTCTCTCTCTAAACCCTGGTAAAATACTTCAAAGAAGTTAGACTTCCGAGAATATATTTAAATTGATATATAATAACTGTTGTTTATATTTCACAAAAATTGGTCGTACTTTAATTTTCACAAATGATCTCTACCCTCATCTATTCCAGTTTTATATCTACAACATTAAACTAAATATAAGCCACCTTATTAATACTTATACTAAGCAGATAGTTTCCAATATTTATAATAATCATTTAATTATGTTAGAGTGAACACTGAACCTAGAAATATATAAAAGTATACGCGTCTCTTACTTTATGAAGTCTGGTACTACCAAATCATGCTGTCTGAAGATTATAGATCCCTGACCTACAATGCACCAAACATTTATGTTATTGTATTTTCCTTTCATTTTTGTTTGTTAAACTCAATTATGTCCTGAAAAGCTTAAGAAATAGGACATTTTTAATTCTACAAAACAAACAAAACATACACTATGAATAATTATTTAAAGATATACCGAACTTGAAACCTGAAACACTTTACCAAAACATCGGGTTCATCATTTATTAATCCTAAAGCGGTTGGTATTCCGTAAAAACAAACACACAAATCACCATGAATTAATATTTGAAGATATAAAGAACTTTAAACATAAATACTTTTACCAAAATGACCGGATTCGACAGATTCGATATGAAGTAAAACAAATTGATCAATCCTATTTTATAAAGATGGAGTTATATTCAGGCGTTAACATTGAACCCAGACACATTATATTTATATAAATCAAAAAGAAAACAAGCTTCGAAAGAGGTTTTATTTCAAGTGTATTACTTATTTAGAATTACGTATCTGAATTTTAAGATATTCAATAAACGATAATTCGCGTAAAGTTCAGTCTTTCAAACAAGTTCAAGTTTAGGTTATTTCGTAGGAGTTTATAATTAAGTGTAATTATTTCTTCTTCATTTAAAATTGAGTGTTTAGTCAGGTTGATTTATATATTGGCCGTCGCAGTTATTTCGCGTGTCCGAATCTTGGGAGCATTTAAGGTCAAATAATGACTAACACGCAGCAACTAATGGGAATGATTAGGTTTGAAACCTGTCACACCACAATCTAAACGTCTTCATTTCCTTCTTGTGTACATCAACTGCGACACATTCTACAGCTATCTTATCACAGAGCGAATGGCACTCAAGACCAATCAATCCTAATGATAAACACTGTTCAAATGTCAGTAGTTTAACACAAGAAATGCGCGTGGTGTCGTGTTGATAGCGTAGAGAGACATCAAACTAATGCGACTGAAACGTATGTCTATGTTTGGATGCATAAATAGGTGTAATTGTTTAAATAATCGGGCTCAATTCTTCTTTGAAGATAAAACACCTTCACATCAACTACTTTTTTCAAATGTTAGTTACTTATATTTGAAAAATAACGAGATGAAGCTCTCTCTATACTGATTCGGTTACTGAAGTGTTTGGTCAGAACAATGTGACTTATCAACACTCGTCTTTGCGCGTACGAAATCTCAATTAAAACATGTATTTTGGAAGGTTTCAGATGAGGATAGATAATTTGTATTAGGATCATTGCATCCACTGTTCTCATTCAAGGTGTGCTATTTAGAGTAAGGCGTCTGAAAGGCAATGCCCTCTTGAGTAGACCTAGTATAGATTTAAATACACTATGGGACTAATTAATTACAAATCATGGTTGAAGACATACTTTACATCATATATATATATATATATATATATATATTAGTGTTGACATCTGATGTTTTTTTCTCAAGAGACTAAATAATAAAAAATAAAACATTTCCAATAAGTTTTGGAAATGATCGTGGGCCTGATAATATTTAGTTTTGAATTCTTGCACCAATGATTAAATTTCATTGAGCTCAGCTTACTTTATATATATATATATATATATATATATATATATATATATATAACTGTCACTTATTATTTTTTGCACTTTTATCGGTTACGCAACATATTCTTGCAGATAACACTAGCATTAATTTAAGAATCCGTTCAACTATGATGGCATGCGATGTGTAGTCGTACAATGCATTGCAAACTATATACAGGGTAGGCGAAAATAAGGGTCCTATTTTAAAAAATTCATAACTTTTTTATTTATTGATTTTAAAAAATTTTTTCTTTAGAATAAGTAAAGGACCCCTTCCGAAGCAAGCATGAGCCGTATTAGCCCTAAGGAACGTACCCTCATTTAGAAAACATTATTTTTGCTTAAAAAACTCAAAACAGTGTAAAAAACAATACTTTAGTTTTTGTAAGTTTTAAGAAGTGTTTTTCGGCTAAAATTTGTTTTGTTTATTTCAAAAAATTCCGGAAGGGTCAGTCTACACACACATAAAGTTTGGTGAGTTTAACTTTTATTTTGTGGAAGTTATTCAAATTCAAGTTATTCAAATTTAAAGATAGGACCCTTATTTTGGCCCACCCTGTATATATATATATATATATCTTTCTCACTCTCTCTCTCTCCCTCTCTCTCTCTATATATATATATAATCTATATATATATACAGGGTGGGCAAAAATAAGGGTCCTATTTTTAAAAACTCATAACTTTTTTATTTATTGATTTTTTAAATTTTTTTTTTACAATAAGTAAAGGACCCCTTCCGAAGCAAGCATGAGCCGTATTAGCCCTAAGGAACGTACCCTCATTTAGAAAACATTATTTTTGCTTAAAAAACTCAAAACAGTGTAAAAAACAATACTTTAGTTTTTGTAAGTTTTAAGAAGTGTTTTTCGGCTAAAATTTGTTTTGTTTATTTCAAAAAATCTCGGAAGGGTCAGTCTACACACACATAAAGTTTGGTGAGTTTAACTTTTATTTTGTGGAAGTTATTCAAATTCAAGTTATTATAATTTAAATATAGGACCCTTATTTTGGCCCACCCTGTATATACACACACATATATATATATATATATATATATACATATATTTATTGTGAGTATTAATAAGCAGTACGACTACATTGCTAATCAAGTGAATTTGTAAGACTCAGAAAAGCCATACTAAAATCTTCCACAAATATCAGTAACACAATCGTTAAAAGTGCTAAGGACTAACCCAATTCTAAGTGAAAGTCTTGCATGAGTTAGGGTTTAAATCCCTAGTAAAGGCGATACTTAGAATATAATTACGAATTATTTAAGTCTTCATCTCAGTCATGGCTGACAGAACAAGGGCAAGTTACTTTCAAATATCAAATGCAATTGTGTACATATTCCTGAGTTCGACAGAAACATAACAGAGATCGACGATATTTAACTGAAGAATGTCGGAGGTTACAGTCTTTCGAATCATCTAAAAAATGCAAATAAAATAAAATGTTATTAGTAATACATCCCTTTATTAATAATCCCTATAGGTATCATGATATAACAATGTAATTAGATTAATTGTACCAGTACGTATATTTACATTTCACATGTCTTATATCAGGATTTTTAGAGATAAGAATGAGTAATGCTTAAAAATTACATAATGCTTTTTACAAGTTTCTAAAAATATATTTCACATCCATAGAACATAATTGTGAAGGCACATTAAAGAAAATGCACTATATATAATGACGAATTTGGCAAATAAAGTTATACACAACGTGCAAGTAATTTATTGGGCCACAACAATAACATGTATTAATTGTACTTTAATTTAAGTCAAACATCCATAAGTTATCGTATATCTGTTAAAGTTTCGGGTTGCAAATTCAAAATTCATAAGTCTCATTAATACTAAATCTTTATATTATTCTCATCATTTTATTATTATTATTATTATTATTATTATTATTATTATTATTATTATTATTATTATTATTATTATTATTATTATAAATAATAATAATAATAATAATAATAATAATAATAATAATAATAATAATAATAATAATAATAATAACAACAAAATTATGTCTGCACATTAAGAGTTATCACCCATGTCATCATCAGTGGTTGTTCACCGACGACAACCAGACGTGTTCCCTTCAGTCTAAGTCACAAGCCTCCCTAAATGTCCAGTAACATCTAGCTCTTTTCGATCACCTCCGCAAATGACATTGCGATATGAAACAGCCGCCTATCACTGATTTGTCAGTGGCAAAAACCATTATTCTTCCCTTGAATGTTGCTGGCAATAAATATTCATAAATTCCCAACACTCTCCTAACCATTCTAGTAGAGGTCTGGTTAGTGCTGTCACTCTTCGGTCTTCCCATCATCCTTGCTTCTCTACGAGTATGTTATCATCTTATTGGGGGGATGGTAGCTTATGATATTTTTTGTATTTTCTGTGCCTTGGTTCGTACGGTGGTGGCTTTCATGTGGTTATATGTTCTTCCTAGTGTAACTCTCATTTGATGTGTTATCATTCGTAACTTATGCGGGTTGGTTTCCGCATTCGAAGATGCTCCTTGATAGTGCAACTGTTTTGATCATTGCCGTCGTTTGTATGGTCCCAGTGATCAGTATAATTCCAATTTCTCCCAGTCTTCTCCTGTCTTTTGGCCTCTACGACTATTGCTATTATGATAACTACATTGATGATCTATATGATTTTTAGTTCTCTGGCAAGTTCCTTGTATTTACTTTGAGTTTCCTTCTTTTTGATATGAACTATCTGGCCTGCTGGAATGGATAAAGTCTATGATTTGTCACGAGTATACCTTATTGTCGATTATTTTGGCATCCAGTCTCTTGTTTGTATATGTTTATATGTGTGTACATCTATATACTTGAGTATTTTGTGTTTTTTTTATTTTCCAGTATAGTCTCTGGTTTATGTTTTTACCATTTGTCTACAGGTTCGAAATGCAATCGTTTGCACAGTTTCTAGTTTGCTTATTTATGTGTTCTTAGATTGTATTTTGGCTAGTTTGCTTCATTCAATGTTATATGATTTGGTGTTTCGTCTTGTTGTCCACACAGTCTGCCTTTGCTGTGTTCCTGAGGGTTATCTATTTTAGCTTTAATA
Source organism: Sepiola atlantica (assembly GCA_963556195.1). Taxonomy (NCBI): domain Eukaryota; kingdom Metazoa; phylum Mollusca; class Cephalopoda; order Sepiida; family Sepiolidae; genus Sepiola; species Sepiola atlantica. The sequence continues at coordinate 194,527,934 of OY744515.1, forward strand.
TAGGTTGCCCGAATAGCATTGATTTGTGCAGCTGTCAATAAATAGTCTTTTTCTCTGTTTAAGTGTTATTTTCTTTGCCATGCCCAGCTATTTTCGTTGGTTCCTTTTCTTGTCATTTTATTGAGCGCCTATGTAGTTGGATGTTTACACTTTTCTTTTCTTCTGTGTTTGTCTCTTGTGTAGAAGCTTCTCGAGGTGTTTGTAAGGATAGTGTCTCTTGCTGCACTGATCAGCCTTACTGTGTTATGTGTATTGTATATCTCAAGAACGTGTGTGTGTCTTCCACGCAGTATTCTATACTTACCAGTCGTCTTCTTTACCATTTATTTTCATGTAGAGTCTGTCCCTATTGTCTTTAATGTGTAGTGCGTTGTGCATGGTCATTACTTTTCTAGTATTCTGGTCATGGGGCCTTACTTTAGTATCATATGTGGCGATTGAAATGAATTGATTGAGATATAGATAGATAGTTAAAGAGATGAGTGTAATTATTACTTAACTTTATTTTGAACAAATGAAGCGGATTGTTTTCGAATTACACAATTCCAGAATACAGTTATATTTTTGCATATATCTGATTGATTACAATACAAAGGAAAAAAGGCTTAGAAAATGCAAACAGTGATAGACTGACATTTAATATAATGATAAATATATTTTCTAAGATACATATTAAGGACATCACTAGCATTGCACATAAGAAGTTAGACATCACTTTTTCAGAACTAATGGTAAAGAAACAATTAATTCATATTTACAGTTATATTATATTAAAGGTGTCAATGTGCAGCGCACAGCTTTCAGGGTAAAATTGAGAATAAAACAAAACACGAGGAACACAACAAAATATAAAATACAAATTCAGAAAATGGGAAACAGGTTCGCAAGCAGAGAACAAATAATTACCCATCTCATGTACATGGCTGACCTAAAGCTATTTGCAAAAAGCAGAAAAGAAACTGGAACAGCTTATAAATACGACCAGAATATTCAGCCAGGACATACAAATGGAATTCGTAATGGAAAAGTTCGCACTGCTAGAGATTGAAACAGGAAAGGGGGAGACGACTAAGCGCATGGAACTACCCCACTAAGTGTAGATGAGGGCGCTAGGCGAACTAGACAGCTATACATAGTTTAGGGTTTTGGAAGCAGACACAGTTAAATCAACAGAAATGAAGAAGATTAGTAAAGAATACCTGAGAAGAACAGTAAATCTCTTAGAAACATAAATGTATAACAGAAACTTAATAAAAGCTATAACTACTTGAGCAGTACCACTAATGAGATACTCTAGACCATTCATTAGCTGGACAAAAAAAACACTCAGGAACCTTGACCAGAGGACTAGAAAATTAATAACCATGCCAAACTTACTACATTCAAAAGACGATACTGACAGACTACGTGAAAATAAACGAAGGGGAAGATGACTAATACGTATAGAATACTTTGATCAACACTAATAAAGTACTTGAGAAATACATAAACCAGCACACAGAAAGTCTGATCACCGCAGCAAGAGACACTGTCCCAAAAAACTACTCAAGAAACAGCGAAACTGGAAAGAAACTTACAAGTAATGTGGGTAGAAAAACAACTACATGGGCGTTTCATGAGAATAAAAAGAGAAGAGAAGCACGAACATAGTTGGGCATGGTTGAGAAAAATAAAGCTTGAACGGAGAAACGGAAACCTTACTGACGGCTGCACAAAACAATGCAGTTAGGTTCAACTACATTAAAGCAAAACTAGATGCAGATTGTGCGCACAAAGAGAGGAAACAGTAAATAACATGCCTAAAACTGTTCCCAAATGAATACAAAAATAGGCATGACTGAGTGGGGAAAGAATACACTGAAAGCTATGAAAACAAATGCATTTCGTACACTCGGACAAATGGTACAAACATAAACCGAATTCAGTAGTCGAACGCGAAACACACACAATCTTTTTGGATATGGACGTACAAACAAAAAACTCATACAAGCAACGAGACCAGATGTCATGATAGTAAACAAGAAAAAAAAATTCTGTAAATCGTAGAATTTCCCGTCCCAGCTGACCATATAGTGAACACCAAAGAGACAGAAAAACGAAGTAAATACACGGAACTCGCAGGATAATTGAAAGTGATATGGAGGAGGAAGAAATTAAATATAATACCAATACTCGTAGGAGAACTAGCTGCAGTTCCAAAGAACCTGAAAAAAAGACTGGGATAAAATATAATCAAAGAGAAGACTGAGACCATACAACGAAAGGCAATGATCAACACAGTTGGCATCTTAAGGGAAAACCGTGAATGCGGAAACGCTTACACATAAGCTACGCAGACTAACCAAAGTTCAATAGGAAGAATACAAATTCAAATAAAGAGCACCACGAGAACTCAAGGAACAAACACTGCAAAATAATTCATAAATAACACCCCCGCAAAAACGTGATGGCGCCAGCCTTTGATGATACCATCCAAAACAGTCGTGAAGTGACAAGCAGGATGGAAATACGGAGGAGGAATAGCAATACTCAGAATTCCGCTGGAAGAGTGCAGAGAGCACTGGGGCATTGGGAGAAGGGGGATTATTGCCATCGCAATACCAGAGAAGGGCAATGGTATTTACCAACGAGTAACATATAGTAAGCGTCTCTTGTGATAAGGCAAATTCATTTGCAGTACTTATCGAAAGAGGTGGAGAGCACTGGAAATCTGGGGAGACTTGTTATCACTCAGTCCTTTGACCTGTGATTATTAGTGAACAATCACTGATTACTACCTGTGTGAACACTCCTTGTAAATAATAATAATAATAATAATAATAATAATAATAATAATAATAATAATAATAATAATAATAATAGTAGTAGTAGTATTATGATTATTAATGTTCTTCTTATTATTATTATAATCAATGGTTCGCTGCTGTTGCGATACTGCAAGGTCATGTGTGGTTGTAATCAGAAAGAGGTTTAGAATACTTGAAATCAAGAGAGACTCGTTGTCACTCAGACTTCAGTGAAAACACATGGTTGCTGTCGGTGAGCAATCACGGACAATGGTTAGTGTGATAACTCCTAGTGATCAGAAATAATTATAATAATATTATCATCCTAATAAATGATGGCACCACCCTTTGCGTATACAAATTATTTGTCTACGTTACGTAATTGTGTTACTGAATACTGTCGCGGAATATGAACTCGGCTATGCTAAGTTAAAATTGTACTGTGTCTATTGTGTTCACTTATACACCAATTGTAACATTGTTCATTAGACAACAAATGGAAATATAGATGTATCTTTAGTGACTCGTGAAACAATGAATACTTTACAATATGGAGTTTGTGTCTTTAATAAATATGTTCAAGTAGGTTATATTGTGTAAAACAGAAAAAGACACCAGGAACGATATTGTTTCGCAGTTAGCAAAACATTAAAAGTTGCCAATTTTTACACACACTGAATAAACGAAAAAAGTATTGATCAGACGGTTGACTTAATATAACTTGGAAATCTATGCCCATGACCTCAATTAACTAAAGGACATCAGTGAGAAAAAGAAAAAAAAATGAAATTTCAAAAAGATGTATTTTTCAAGATGAACATCGACCTTCGCGAAATGAAGTCACTGCCCAGACAATTGACACAAGACGGATGACGTTGAGCAATGTTAAAGCCATCCAATTTGAACTGCTGTAAGGCATTCAATTAACTTTGAGTGACAAAGGTGGTATCTAAGTAGTGGAGGTACGCGGGCAGTCGCTAAATATAGAAGGATATATGCTACTTGTCAATTGACTGTTGATGAATCGTTGAGACCTACCTGTAAGCTTTTTCGTGTGTGCAGTGTATCAAATACATAATATAAATGCTAAACGACCGAATGAGTATCAGACGAATACAGTTTATGTTATCTAACAGTTACCGTTAAATTTAATCTCATTGTATTTATATATTCACATTCTGATTTACAATAATAAATAATCAACACACATATTTAGATATGAATTACCGCAATATACTTCATAAACATTATAACCTTAACAGTGTTTAACTAGTGTATTTTTCTACCAAATTTGCTTTCCGCAATCTTCATCTATTAGTGTTTGCCTCATTTGTGTTTTATACATTTTCCTGTAAGTTAATATACATATATTGTTGATTGTTAGATGATCAGCCCCTTTGTTAATGTAACACAAAATATAGCTCAATAGTTAGCTTGTATGTTACTTTTTTAATGATAAATATAATAATAATGTGTGAGTATTATATACAAAGCTTTGTATTGATTACTCCTCTCCAGGAGTTAGGCACAACGCTAGTTTTTATCTTACTCCCACAAGTAAGATGTGATCCATGGTCGGGTCGGGAAAGTGGGGTATAAAAATTGCCTGGGCAGCCCCGTCGGCATTCCCCGGTAGGGGCGCCTCAGCCAGTAAGCAATAAACTTACACCTACCCAAATAGGGGAGGCAAATCCTGGGAAGGTGGACCTCCCAGAACTGCAGAGGACAGACCCATTGACCGGCGTAAATCAAGACCTGAAGGCCAAGACAACACCAGTATGGAGTGCAGTATCCATCGGAACAGATACTATACTTTGATCTTAGCCAAAAGGCGTCATTTAACCCCTACCCACAATAGGAAATTGTGACACAAGGTCGGAAAGTGGGATTTAAAAAGCCAGCGCTCGAGAAAGGGGAGCACTCTGGCCATTAAAAATTGCCTGGGCAGCCCCGTCGGCATTCCCCGGTAGGGGCGCCTCAGGCAGTAAGCAATTAACTTACTCCTCCCCAAAGAGGGGAGGTAAAGCCTGGGAGGGTGGACCTCCTAGAACTGCACAAGACAGATCAGACCCATAGACCGGCGGAAATCAAACCCCGAAGGCCAAGACAATACCGATCTATGAAGTGCAGTATCAATCGGAACAGATACTACATTTTGATCATAGCCAAAAGACCAAGACAAAGAAAAATGTTGGGCAATATTTAAATCATCAAATAGGAACTTATGGTAAGTATTCAGTTATATTACCATACCTTTTAACTTCTGAAGAGTTCCCAGGATTTCGATTATGTTTAGATATAACGTATTAAATGTGCTCAAAATGGAGGAATCAGCGATATATATATATATATATATATATATATATATATATATATATATATATATATATATATGAACATAACTTTCACCGGGGTTTCAGACCATGCGACCGACTTGACTAATTACCTCGACACTGTCTATTCTGAAATCACGAAACGTATACGTATGTGCATGTATAAATATTCATAATTATGTGCCGTTCCCACTCCAGGGTAGGCACTGGAGTTAATAGTATTAATACAGCCACCAACATCCTAGCTTTAATGCATCTTCCTTGCTTAGGTCACCACTGTTGACATCGGCTGCTACCATAAGTGTAACACGCGCACCGATGTATGCAGTTGTTCATGGTGACCGCGAGTGTTTAAATGTGGAAATTTGAGTCATAAACAGAACTTGTTCTGGAGTTACGACTCATGCGACTGGCTTGAATAATTATCTCTAAACTGACGATTCCGGAAGGATGAAATGTATACGTATGTAGACAACTAAATATCAATTATTTATAATATTATTTTTTAATATATCCAGATAAAATGTTATAAAGATACATCCCTTTCTATGTCCCATTTCTCAGTATTTACATCAACAGTGCTCGATACGTGAGTAGATCTGGGTAGTAATAATGAATGTAGTAATAATGAAATATATTTTTGGGCAATTAATCTTCAGAGAGGCTTTCGCGTTTCATACCCTGAGGGAATCGTCACACATTGATAGTATTTTTATTGTGTATGTTTGGTATCCTGATGATTCCCTCCGGGATAAAACACGGAAGCTTAATTGCCATAAATATAATGCCATAATTTACTATATATATATATTAGGGGAGGTCGATTTTGAAACTGTAAATTATCGCACTCGAAGACAGTTGCCAAATAATGTCAAAAGTTACCACAAGAAATATTTTTCTTCAAAATTTTGTATTTATTTGAGCATTGCAACTTTAAGATCAAATAAATCGAGATTTTTTATCACTGCCGAGATTTCACCGGCAGATGTGTCGCCTTAAATTAAACCCGGGTTTTAACAAAAAAAAAGTAATACATTACTTAATAATAAATATTTTAAAGTTTATTATTATTTTTCTTAAGAAATTAAATGTACATATTCAAATTAAAAAGGAATAAAACACTATAATATTTAATGTTATATATAAATAATTATTTGTTTACATAGGCGTTTTATTTATTGGATATTTTTTATGGTATTCACCGGTTGAAAATTCATCGGGCGAATTTGAGTTCCCGTGTTGATTCTGTGTTTAATTATCACACATATATATTGAATTGTCGAGCGCTGGCTTATTTAATCCCACTTTCCCGACCTTTTGTCACACCTTACCTTGTGGGAGTTAGATAAATAAAAACTAGTTCAGCCAGGGGGTTTTACCCCACCAAATAAACCGGTATCGTCCGGGCCTTTGGGTCTGGATTCACGCCCGTCTATTGGGGCTTGTCCGTCCTGTGCAATTCTAGGAGGTGCATCTCCCAGGTTTTGCCTTCCCTCTTTGGGGAGGAGTAAGTTTATTGCTTACTGTCTGAGGCGGCCCTACCGGGGAATGCCGACGAAGCTGCCAACGCAATTTTTAAATGGCCAGAGTGCTCACCTCTCGAGCACTGGCTTTCTCATCCCACTTTCCTGACCTTGTGTCAATCTTACCTTGTTGGGGGTAGATAAATAAAATCTAGTTCAGCCAGGGGTTTTTACCCCACCAAATAAACCGGTATCGTCCGGGCCTTTGGGTCTGGATTTACGCCCGTCTATTGGGGCTTGTCCGTCCTGTGCAATTCTAGGAGGTGCACCCTCCCAGGCTTTGCCTTTCCTCTTTGGGGAGGAGTAAGTTTATTGCTAACTGTCTGAGGCGCCCCTACAGGGGAATGCCGACGGGGCTGCCCAGTCAATTTTGTTAATGGCCAGAGTGCTCACCTCTATAGCGCAGGGTTATCTAATCCCACTTTCCTGACCTTGTGTCACATCTTACCTTGTTGGAGGTAGATAAATAAAACTATTTCAGCCAGGAGTTTTTACCCCACCTAAAATATATGTATTGGAGTTGATGGGAGAATGGATAAGGACACATTGATGTATAAGGAAATTGTGGATGAAAATAGACAGAGAATTATGAAAAAAACTAAAGGGCCCAGAACACAATTTAACTTTTACAAAAGAAACACCATGTGAAAGTAAATATCTGACACATAGAGTTCTTCCGAATAGTGGTGCAACAGGTGCTGTTCATGCAGATCAAGTGGTGGATGTTTTGCATGAATTCTACAGTGAGAACAGTATCAAGGCTATACTTGTTGACAACACTAATACCAACACAAGTTGCGAAGGTGGAATGGTTGCAATTTTAGAAAAAAATTTTTTTTTAACTCTTCACACAATTGGTTGCTCTTTGCATCATAATGAACTACCTTTCAGAGCCCTTTTTAAAAACATAGATGGTCGCGCAAAAGGGCTCTACAACATTCAGTAGCCCTCTGGGGAAATTATGCTCAAATGATTGATATGATTTACCCCAAATATCATTTTCCACTATTAGCAATCCTCTAGAGTCAATTTTTAAAATTGATGAAATACATGATCTTAGTTCTGACCAAAGACTCCTTTATGAATACACAGTAGGGATTTCTAGAGGTAAGGTTGACTCTAGATATGCCTCATGGAAAATTGGTCCTTTAAACCAAGCAAGATGGTTAACTTTGGCCATCAGGCTTATGTGTTTATGGACTCGTGGTGCATACCCACAAAGGCACACAACAAAACTACACTATGTAGTAAATTTTATTGTAAATGTGTATGCCACTTCTTGGTTTGAAATTTAAAGAAATAGTAAATTCCACAATCAGTAAGTGCACATTTTTAATATGATCCAGAGGATTAAGGAGCAGCCTCAGGAAATCCAAGATATCACATTTAGAAATATACAAGGTAATACATTTTGTTTACTGCCTGAAAACTTTCTATATTCCATGGTTAAATCTGAGGAGATTGAAGTAAGAGAAGAAGCTTTAAAAAGAATTTTGGCCATTAGGTAAGTAATATTTATTCATATATCTCTGACTCAATTATTTATTCCAATTTATAGAATGATTTTTAAAGATTTTATCTAATTTCACCATAATTATTAAAGCAGTACAGATTGGAATTTTTTAATAATTCAATTAATTAATTTGTTCTTTCAGGAGTGAGGAGTCAACCAGAAAAAAGATTAAAAAGAATACTACCTATTAATTTTAATGCCACACATTGGACACAATTAATAGATTTAAAATTATGCGGCATTTTTGAACCACCAATGACGGAAGATTTTACTGAATCTGAACTTCGAGAATCGTTGATGAATGGAACCAAGCTTGACTTGCCAGATTTGCCCTCACATTCTCAGGGTGTGGAACGGGCAGTTAAGTTAATAACAGAAGCTTCACAAACTGTATATGGTTTTGAAGCAAGGCATCAACACATTACAGCCAAAGTTTTGAGTCAGAAATTGAGACCAGCATTTTTGTCTAAGAGGTCTTAGATGGAGCAATTTGACTCTCTATATTAAGCTTCATTAAAATAGTGTTAGGTTTTTCCTTATTTCTTTGCTTGTTATATTTTCACTAATAACAGAAAAAATCATTTTTTTAGGTATTCAAATATTAGTTTAATTCATAACGTTAAAAGGTAGTTTACAAAAGCAGATACTGAAAATGAGGGGGGGGATTTTCAATTTGAAGATTTCTTTAATTCATATCATTTTTATAAAATAAAAGGACATTCCCTGCTTTTAAATGCTAAAATTATTTGGTTTTCACACCAATATTCAAGCAAATCTTGCAAAAACGAGGAATTTTCAGTATATTATTGTCTACGATCTTTGATACCAAATGCTCAAAAAACCGCTGAAGTTTTTGATCTAATTTTTTGCATGAGGATTTAATAGGTCTATATACAACTTTCGGTACGTGCCTTGTTTTAATATTTAAAAAAAAGTGTAAAATCGACCTACCCTAATATATATATATATATATATATATATATATATATATATATATATATATATATATATATATGTGTGTGTGTGTATGTGTGTGTGTAAAAATCTGTCAAGTTCAAATATTGTAAATTGAATTGTATTATTAGGAGACACACGTATCGATCTACTTATATTAATATTAAAAAATAAGCATTCTAAACCTATATGATACAACTAACTTGTGCAAGTAATAATTAGTACAATTATAAGGACTTTAATCCAGCGGAGAGTATGTACAATATCTCAGTATAGTACAACAATTATGAAATAATCAATATTTCATAACTATTCTCCAAGAAGTCATGTATTTTATGTAACAACTATACATTAAATAGTATGCTTGGCGTACAAGGGGGTCATCATCTGGAACCGGCCCTTAAAGTAAATACCACCATGTTATTGTATATTCGAATTTCAGCCGTCGAAACCCCATAGTGAAATTTAGAATAGACAGTGAAAAACAATGCCTTTCGGTGAAAGATAACACTTGTCAAGATAATTCTGTTTTATTTTTTTGTTTAAGTGGGATGAATATTGTACTATTTATTTAATCTTGTATTATTTTATGTAAGGCGTTCTTTGAAAAGTTTATATAGAAGGATTAGGTACATTAGCTGAAAGCTTTTCTTAATTAAGTTTAAAATATAGACGACTTTGTTTTCTATTTTTTATGATATCAGATATTTTGCGTTTGTACAGGTACCCATTGGACTTGGATATTAAAAAGGTATTTTCAAAATATTTAATTGATGTGTTTTTATTTAATTTAGAGAGGCTTTATATAAAACATGATAAAGTGTTTTATATGCATATGTTTAGAAGTGTATGCTTCTATACATACTTTATTTATTTTGATCGCGATTCACGATACATGTTGTTTGGCTCGTGTACGTAGAGTCAATAACCGGTGTACAATGACGAATTGTTCGTAATTAGCGCAAATGTCTATGGATACACAATAATACACATCTTTAAAAAATCGAATTTCAAATGGGAGTTTCTGCAGAGATAATATATCGTAAAACTTTTCAAATATTTAAAAAAGTGAAACGTTTGTGAATATTGATAAACTAATGGATAATACATATAATTAAAGCTGAACACGATACGAAGTGTCTGAATTCAAATGAAATACATCTATCTCCTCTTTGATTCGTTTGCATATAACATAATTAAAATAAATATACACCAGGTTACACACACTAAGCTTTCGTTTCAAATATCATAACATCCAGTTCATTTCTTTAAGAATAGAGAATATACATGCAAATATATAAATATATAAACACATTAACTTATAAATATATATATATATATATATATATATATATGTATATATATATATATATATATATATATATATATATATATATATATATATATATATATATGTATATATATATGTAGAGATAGAAGAAAAAAGAGTGATAAATATGCGACGATTGTCCAAATTTATTTCAAATTTCAATTGTTCAATGCAAAGTGTATACAGTAATACACTAGTGTTTATTATTCTTTCCTTAAGCCAAGGCTTTTCAAAGATCGAGATCTTATCATCAGAGGAGAAATAGAGATGGATAAGTTGGCTTTCGAAAAAAAACAAAGTTCAAATATTTGAAAAATTTGAAAATTATTTTTAAAAGAGTTTTTGTTGAAGAAAAAACGCAGTGAATTAAAATAAAAGAAAAGTTCCGTAAAAAAGATATGCATATTGTCCGAGTGGTAAATTTCCGTTGAAAAAAGTCCGATGAATTGTAGAATGTGAAAAACAACTTTGCGTGGGAGCAGTGTGGACAAAGTGCTCAAAATTACAAATAAATCCAAACGCACTCAAAAGGGATTGAAAAGAGAAAACTTGGCCCTTTTTGATATACTTCCTGGACCAAACAAGGCAGATGACATCTCGTTCAAGGTTTAAATGTATACATATATATATATATATATATATATATATATATATATATATATATTTGTGTTCTCATGAAAATATATAGTTTTAAATATATATTTGTTTTCATAATATACGGAAATATTCAAAATTGCAAGCTCAGTGAAGTTGTATTACACGTTACAGAGCATATACACATTATAAGTGCATTCTAATGATTATAAACTGAACTCCCCATTAGAATATTTTAAATCTTAATTTTAGTGTTCATATGTAAAAGAAAACATATGAACACTAAAATTAAGATTTAAAATATTCTAATGGGGATTTCAGTTTATAATTATTAGAATGCACTTATAATGTGTATATAATTATAATAATAATATAAATTAATTATAATTATAATAATAATTAATTTTTGTTCTATCTTTTGTTATGGATAGTTTCGGATTACTTTTATTTGGAATATGATCGTTTTAGTTGTTGGCTTATTTTCATTTATATGTTTCTATTATTAGAGTTAATATTTTGTACATCGTTTTTTTTTTCGAGTTTATTTGCCTTAGATTTCTACCATCGATGGTTTTCCTTTGCTGGATGAAGGCTGGCTCAGTTTAATTTAGACCGTGAAATCCCGCATAGAGTATCATGTTAAGCTTTTGGAATTAAGTGTTTATTGGGAGATGGGACTCACGCATTATGTCACATTACCTCATGTTTTATCGTACATTTTTCATGTATTTTGAGTTTCCGTTATTTTTGCTAAGGAGTCATTGTAAACTTTTTCCATTCTTTTTTTTCCCCATATTTTTGAATTGAAGTATGTTTTTTTCTTTTGATAATGTACACTTTCCATGATGAGTACTAGATCCTGGGTTACTACTATATATTCTTCTTAATTGTGGGTCGAAACACTCGTCGGATATGATTTAAAGCATATTTAGAAATAAATAACTAAATAACATAAAAAATACAATATGAACATACTAGAAGGTTGATTGTATCTGATCGGCGTTAGAAAATGAAATGAAATCTATTCGCTGATATAGAAAAGTTAAGATATTGGACGTATAGGTAAAATTAGGTTTTCATCCTTCGACGAGATACGATAATGGAGAAATTGTATGATCAGATGAAAAGTATGGTTATAAATTGCTTTTACATTGGAATAACCCTATGATTTATATATATATATATATATATATACATATATATATATATATATATATATATATATATATATACATATACAAACATATGTATATATATATATTTCGATGTATACATATACGTATGACCATCCACGTTATTCTGTTAAAAAGGCTACATAACTTTGAAGTGCGTCATCTTATCAAGAGATTACATTAAACTAAGCCACTTCTAATAAGTCATGCTAATACGGAGTTGAGGAAGTGTGGACTTTTTTCATGTTTTTCTTCCTTCAAAGATAATGTATTCTTAGTATTCTAATTCCATTGTCTTCGATCAGTCGGCTATTGTTTACTCTCGAAATAACGTATTCTATTGATAATTCTCAGTTCAAGCGAGAAATGACATATTATGTTGTAAATGTTACTATTGTACGATTGATTAATCTGTCAAAGCCATCGGTTCATTCATGTAAGTGAAACATATAGGCAAGCAACTGTATGCAGACTTGGCATATTGCGAGTAAACGAACACGTTTTAACAATTAAGCAAGGGAACGAGCATTCGGTCATCTTAAAAATTGTCAACACATAATCACACATTGGCAAACACCAAAAGTTGTGTTCAATGTGTGTAACGCTTTTAATCATAAAGGATAGAACACTGCTTCACCAATAATAAATTAAATAATTCAACCTAGCCTGTCAGAGATACACACACTTTTAACATTTAGAAGACGATATGATCTTTATTTTATAAGAAAAACGTATACATCATAGTCATATTCCGATGAGTAAAACAGGTGCTCAAAATTGTTACGATCAATCTTTCTTTTAATATATGGTTGCTTAATTAATATAAACAATTAATATGCTATATGTTCGATTCATAATTGTGTCACACATGGATAACATTTTTATTGTATATATTGAATATCCTGAAATTATAAAAACGTATACAAATCAGAGTCCACGGCCATCAACGAGAATTTTCTAACGTAAAGTTATTATTGTGTTAAATAAGAAATGTTATTTTTACAATGACAATGCTATCATTTTCTAAAATGTCAGCAGGAATTGCAGATGGGAAATTTGGGTGCTGGTGCCCCATGCTTATAATACATCAGCCAATGACTATGTAAACATAGACTCAAAATAAAATGTGAACGGTGAATTTTACTAATAGTATGAGTAATTATGTTATATAAATTAATGTATTTACGCAAATTGCAAATAGGAATTATCCCTGATCAAAGTACAACATTCACCATCGGTGGTTTCAGCCTGCTTTCTCCGAGAAGTATGTGTAGAGGGGATGTTACAAAATACAAAAATGGCATGCATTTCCGTGTATGTAAGTAAGCGACGTTTGTGTGTGCAGTGGTTTGCAGGGAGGTTCTACCGTCTTGCCACGTACACGCCTGATTTTCCCAAATGTTGACACCTCTTATCATGACAATACCTCATAGTCGCTTATCTTCGGTTATTTAACGTGAACTTGTTATGCAAAGGTAAATAGCGACAAGTAACTCGTGGTCCACATATAAACACTCAGCTGCGATATGTATTGCTTCGATATTTAATGGTCTTTAGAGTATTGGTGTACGTTTATACATACAGAATAAACTATACATCCCTCCTCTTTTCGTATCATGCTGTCTTTTATTAATTCAAACTTGAGTTTGCACTCTTTTTCTCACGCACACCAACGGAGGCGCTTAACAAATCTTTGCTGGCGGTCATTTAGTGATCTGTGTAAAAAACTTTATCAGAGAAGTAGTCGCAATGCTATCAGCATTCAATCAGTTGTAAAGAAGATAATGAAACTCAAAACAAATCCAAAAGGCATCTGATTTCACTGATCTTATTTTGAAAGCACTTTTAAAGTTTCGATTAATTATAAAAGAACCACATATAAATTGCGTCTGTACCGAACAAGGTAAGGTAATGACACATACGTAGTACAATATAACAGTTAGTAGTAATTACTTTCGTCGACACTCTGACGAATACGCTTAAGTACTAATTAATATTTAAAATAAAGGACAGTCAGCAATTTCATGTATATCTGCTAGCAATTAAAGTGTTTCTGTTCATGGTATCTCTTGGATTATGTTTCCGTTCATAAGGTTAGACACCAGACAAGGCCAGCGCACAAGAGAAAGTAGACTCTGCTCTACAAATACTTCCTGAACAGCACTGGTAGTGGCATCTCAGGGCAATAGCACTAAACAAACACATTCACAGAGAAATAATGTAAAGCTTAGAAGAGTGAGTCTCCTAGAAATGCACAGTAGCATACTGCAGAATGATATAAGCTAGGATACCAACTCAAATATACCCCAGATTCTGCCGGACTCATTGTCAAAAGCGTATATCGTGCGTGTGTGTACAACACCCAGTCAAGTTCAGCAAAATAAACATATATGGTTTATATGAGTTGCATTGCGTATTTATTTTTGCGTGAAAATTCCGGATGAAAGAAAATAAACGTGTAACTCTTGACGAGTAATGGTTGGATATTTTGAATTTAATGTATGAATTTCCCCAAATATATTGAATAATTTATGTTGTGCCCCTGTTCTTCTTTGGTGTTAACAATGTTTACGTGGTGAGGCAACGAAATAGCAACAACAGAGTTTATGGAAAAAGTGCAGATTAGTTAACAGTCGATTAATCGAAAACAGAATAACCATAAATCGAAGGCAAGGTTAGATGAAAGGTCGATTACGAATTTTAGTGAATTCAATCTCTTATTAAAATGGGTACTACGGATTGAGATAACAATTGACTCAATCTTGAACTATTTTTCCTTCACACACACACATATATATATATATATATATATATATATATATATATATATATGCATGCATACTATGAAAATATATTCAATATTAAAGTATTTTCCACCTACTTACGACGTCGTTTCTGACTCTATTACCTTTATCAGCATATCAGTGGTTGTTGCAAGCGGTTGCATTAGGTCGAACGCCGTTCGTAGATTTAGCCGAAACAAGACGCAGAGGAATACGTGGCCGCGAGGAATCAACACATATAGTAGTTTAAATTACTATACACTTACGCAGAAGGCGAGGTAAGTGTCATTGCTGTCAACATAGTTCAACGCTCGAGCGACTCACAGATGACAACACACTTTTCAATTTTCTCTCTGGACTTCTTATTTGGAAAATTAATTGTTTAAATTGGTTTAATTTAAGCATACTACCAATGTGTAAACTTCTGACACCGACTATTTTTATCAGTCTATTTCACCGATCTTATTAAATAAGTATATTCTCAGGGAAATCCAGCCCACGGAAATTACCCCAGCATAGCTTGGTTATAAAATAGAAGCCAGAAAAACTATGACATATTTTGTCAACAAATTATAGACTACGAACAACTGCAATGTGTTAATGAAATACACGAACTGTGTGCAGGTTACCCACTCGAAGGCTTAGTGTTATAACACACTCATTAATTTTGAATAATGTTGCTCCGGATGTATTTAATATAATTTCTTCCAGCAAGCAGATTTGATATAATATTGCATTCAGAATTACGGTGGTAACATTGTATTTAAAACAACTATTATAATCCATGATATAGCAATTACAAATAAAGCAAACGTACAGTTAAAATTAATCGCTGGAATAATCATTAAATTAGATTTTTACAACGGCATAATTAAATAATGGACAACTTAAGACTCGATAACTCTAAATGTAACAATAGAACGAAGAAGAGACGTACATTGATCTGGTGCCCTTCACCGTTTATTAGAAAACGTCAAAATTAATACCCCTAAAGAATGTCCTTAAGACCAAAGACGACAGCGTTCAATATATAAAGCATTCTAACAAAAATACTATAAAGTTGTATATTACCCAAACTAAAACAACATATAATACAAGCTAATACACTAAAACTAAAGAAAGACAAATACAGTAATAACGTTGTTACTCGTAGATTGGATAGAAGCTGTATTAATGGACACCCACACTCGTTACATGGTTCATACTGGCAGTAAAGCGTTTTGTACACGTGTATTTGAGAACAGAATACACACACAGACAGTTAAAGCAATAATGGCAGTAATAGTAACGAGCTATGTTATAATAGTTGGTGAAATCTAATTACTCTTTTAAAATTTAAACAATATGCATACACCGAACGGCTGTTTTTTAACATGTAATCTCAATACACTATTACACTTTTAATAATATACCCCTTTCGAAATAAACAACTTTGCCTACCCACATTTGGGATCCAAAGGATAGAAGTATTCTATAAAACATTCGATGGCGTATAACTAAAACGATTAATGCCTATACGATTAATGCCTTGGGCATGCACTGTAAACTGTGCATTGATGAAACGTTATGGATGTGTATATATATATATATATATATATATATATATATATATATATATATATATATACTATAATTCTATCAGTAAAAAAGATAACGGAAATGAATAGTCTTCACTAGTCTACACACGACCTATTTATATAGGTATATTATTGAAACAATCAAACAATATATAAAAGAAATATGATGAGTAGACAATTTACAGATAAAAGTGCTATCAGACAATGATTGCCTGTCAGCTTTGCATCAAACAAATCTTACACTTATCCTTCAGAAGATTTACAGCGGACTTCAACAGAATCCTAGCAACGATATGCATACGACGCCTTCAGACATTATAAAAGCCAGATACACCACATGACATTGAGAGTATCCAGTTAAAAACGTTGTAAGATATGTATTAAAATAGTTATAATTCAAGCCAACAATATATATTCACAACAATAAATGTCAAGTAATAATAATAGACATAGAATATATGACTTGTTTGATTGGTATCATAAGACTCTACTTGAACAATAATAAAAATGAAACAATGTGAGGTTTGTTATCTAAAATGATAATTATAATTGATATACTGGCATTATTATATGCTTTTATACAATTATTTTAGTAATATATCTGGATACATTGTTAGTGCTCAGACTAACGAAGAATATTTATTTCTGTATTTTTTACGGATGATATAAACCAGGTCTCTTTCTCTCTCTCTCTCTCTCTCTCTCTCTCTCTCTCTCTCTCTATATATATATATA
>OY744515.1:194550233-194587733 GCA_963556195.1 Sepiola atlantica
AAACTTCAGCCGCCATAAGTCAACTACGAATAACAAGAAATTTATAGTGTAAAGAAAGTAAATTGTAAGACTATGATAGCAAAGAGATAGTATACATAAATGACCCGACAACACATTCAGTCACATATACAAGGTACCCGTATTTCTGGAAAATATTCAATAGTGTAGTGAACAATGGGCAATCATCAATTTCTTCGATGTATGATGTCGTTTGCACGCAACTCATGAGGGTGAACAACTTGCCTGGCGTTTCGCTTCAAACACCACTTTGAACTCCGTAAACCACTCCTTCACAAATTACCAATGTCGGATTGAAGTCACACTTGATCACCTAGCTATTACCCTGATCTCATGTCTTTGACTTCAAAAAAAGCCTAGGCAATTCGAAAACGTGTTGTTTTGATCTTATACCGGTAATAGTTATAGAATATTGCTGTGTTGAACTGTACCAGTCCTCTCCAACCTCTACAACAAATGTATTACCGAATGTTGCTTTCTTATAAGCTGGAAAATTGCCTGTGATACCAGTCTTAAATACTTCTGGATATAGAAATGATTCTCAGAATTATCGCCCCATCAGACTACTATAGCGTTTCCGAAAATGGTTGAATCCTTAATCAATCTAGCGATGATCCGGCACCTCTGTAATGCTAA
This sequence comes from Sepiola atlantica, assembly GCA_963556195.1. Lineage (NCBI taxonomy): Eukaryota > Metazoa > Mollusca > Cephalopoda > Sepiida > Sepiolidae > Sepiola > Sepiola atlantica. The sequence goes on from OY744515.1 coordinate 194,550,888, forward strand.
ACCTCTTTCTGACCATCAAATGACCTAACTACACACTGGACAAGGAAGGTGAAGCTAAAGCGGTAGTACTTGATATATTCAAAGCTTTTATAATATATTTTCATTAAAAATTAACTCATATGGTATTACTGACCAAATATATAAAATACTTATGTCTTTCCACACCAAAGAAAAAAATACAGGTTGCCATCGATTGCCGTTGATTCAAACAACATGGCATAAATGCAGGTGTACCCCAGGGACCGATCCATGGACCTTTATCCTTCTTAATTGACAGACATGACCTCCCTTGTGGCATTGTTTCTGAGATAGGTATATTTGCTGACGACGCCACTTTCTACTCTCTTCATGTGGTATAACGGGCGGGCGGGTGGGCGGTCGGGATATATGTGTGTCTGTTAATGTTACAGATTAAACTTATATTGAAATGTGGCACACATTTAATGCATCAGAAATGATCTGAGGAACACAAAACGAGAAAATGTTAGTCACAATTGGATATTCATCATAGTTTTACTCTAAAAATCATAAGACTACCACACCCTATCATTAGTAGTGAACAATCTATAGTAGAGAAACAGAAACACAACCACAATTGTACTCATTGATCTTTCATGTATATATTAGGAACCGACAATTTATAACTCTGACCTCGAGAAGAGGAAAATAAAGGAAAACATATTACAAGCATATCATGTTTAACAGTCAATGAATCGGAAACACAAGAAAACAATATAACATTCATTATACCATTCGTCAAATGAAACGTTAATTCTATTTAAAAAAATAAAATATGTAAATAAATAAAACGCAAATATGGTTCAGCGTGGTGTACACGGTAACAAAACAACAAAATATACCCTTTTCACGCTGAAAATTAAACATTAATATTCATTTTAATTAGTAAACGAAGTAAATATGTATGTTCTTACACGCTCGGTCGGTATTATGCGACACGTATTCCGTATTCCTTGATTTGTTTAAATATTGACATCGCTACAAGAAAAACGAAACTGGAAGCAGTCTACTGTATGGGAATATTTATTAATTTGAGCGTTGTAACACATGATATTCCTGAATAGAAAAGTAAAGACGCCATGTTTTATTTAAGTTAGTCTTTGTTAAGTGTTCGTACATCATATTCAATTATTCCAGCCAATTATACCACCGTAAAATTAAACAAAATAACATTTCTGGGAAGCGATTCGTACGTTGTTTGGGAATGTATTATTGTTGAAAGATAATGGAAGGGAATTTAAAAATTAAACCATGATGGACAGTGATGACACAATTATCCTATGAAGAAGAAATCCCGGTGTAAGATGGTGGTAGAGGTTATTGATCTTTGCAGGTGAGCAAAAGTTACCCCGACTTCTCTACACATGCATTATTTGTAAGAGAAAAATGTAGAACATTAAGAAATCGAATGAAACTGACTGATAATTTCCGAAAACACGAAACAATTATTGGCATAATGCGTGACCATATACGAACTCTATAAATCCGTTGTGTTTAATTACATATAATGACTGTAGTTTCAGGGGAAAAATCGACTTTACTTTATTAATATGGAGATTGAACTTAAAAGACGTTGATAGCTTTTCAACAAATGTTTGATATATATTACATCTGGTTAAATAAGTTAAGAGTAGAGCTCTTCGCAGTAGTATTTCTAATTTAATCAGGCCTTCCAGTTCTGTCCACCCCGCCCCTATGGTTTACTTTACACTCATTAAGAGGGGACACCGTTAAGACCCATATGTGATTGTCTTGATAGCATATCGAAACCGGATAGCTTGCTACTATTTTAGAACCAGTTTCCAAACGGTCTGGTTATTTTGCATTTAAGATAAATTTTTGGTTTCGGAATTCATAAAAAGATTATTCTTGCACTCACTAATGTATGTATCACTTTTTTTTCCGTTTGTTCAGATAATGTTTCTGATTTTTTTAGATGGGGATTGAGAATGTGTACACAAGCGATACGAAGAATTGCGAATTACTGAAGAGTTCTAGTCCTGTCTGATTGAACTAGAGCATGCTACATCCATGGATTAAATAAACGGTTCCGTTCGGAATTCCATCCAGATCCTTTAGCTGGATAAAAATAATCCTTAATTAGAAAAGATCCACCTGCTGTATTCCTGATGTTACAACGGCCGACACTTTGTGATGATAACAATCAACATGAGAAAAGTAGTCCGAATAATAAAAACTGTTCAAATGTCTTCTCCTTATTTAGACGGTTGATATATATGCAGGAATAAAATAAATTCGCCACTATGTCGGTAGAATTCAGTTTTGACAACATTATGAACAGACATATGTGGTCTTTTTGGGTTCTTCTTTTGCTGACGGCATTAGTCACATCTTTGTTGCATTTCATGAAAAAGGTTCGCTATGTGGTTCTGAAAGACCTGGCGTGTATTTCTGCTATGTGACGACACCATGTTTTGTTTAAGAATGAGACGGAAGCGGACGTTTTATTAACGCCCGTCAAAAATAGTTATTTAGTTCTCATGTTTACTTTAGATAAGGAAGCCAATGCTACACTTCTATTTCTTGATGTGTTATTATAGCTTCGTCCTTTCTTTTCCGACCGTATTGCGGAAAACAACTTGTTCTGGTCTCTACACTCGTTAAGACTCATTTTCCTACAAAACAACGGTTCAGCTTAATAAAGTCCCTTTCCCTATATGGGCTTAATTGTTTGTTCCTGAACCGAACTAGATGATGAAATTAAATGCAATATTAGCCTAGTTGCACAATGGCTATCCATTAGACATTGTTGAATTCACTATCAAAAATAAAACTTCGAATCTTTATAAAGCTATGACAGTTTTTTTTATATGTGCCTTATTTACCTCTGCCTTCCTTAGATAGGTAATAGAAGTGATAGATTCGCAAAACAAATCTCTTTGTCTGTACAACAATGTTACTTTGCCGCGAATACACAAGTTGTTTTTCCACCATACCAATCTTGTCGTCGATTCGAAAAGATGGTCACCCCCTTCACCACCATAATAACCTTATTATTGATTTATGTAAATGTAGTTGCACTTCGTACTACGTTGGAAGGGCGTCGCAAAGATTAAACAACCGGGTCAAATAACACATGTCCACACACATTTGACAGGCATATTACTTACAAACTGATATTTTGTCTGATACATATGATTCTTCTATCGTCGAACATCTCATAAATAACTGTTCCTGTGCCTAAAGTTTCAGTGTAGACTTATTCTATATTTTCTTGATACTCTTTACATACAGTCTTTGTTAACTTCTCTTTATAAGCAAAAATAATATCTTATCGGACTTAATGGGAGCTCTATTTGATTATGTTTTCCCTTTCCCTCGCAATAATATATATATACCATTTTTTTTAAATCTTAAGCTTGGTTTTTTTCTGCTGAGCGAGGTTCGAAACCAGTCAGGTTGCCTTTTCATTCCTTTATTTTTTATTTCATCATGTTTTAAAATTAATATGGCTTGTTTATAGCAATACACACACACGATATATATATATATATATATATATATATATATATATATATATATATATATGTATATATACATACGTATATATAATTTCATTAAACTATTTTACTCTGCAGTGTATATTGGAAACAACGGTGTCCATCAATGCGACTATATTTTATTTTAAATAAAATCAGTCTGTAATCGCAGGAACAGTTTGTACCATATATTTATTTGTAATGTATTTCTATTTTATTGTTCCACATGAGACCATGCTTGTTTAACTTTCGCCTTGCTTTTAATGCTCGTTTATGCGTTTGTAGGAAACGCTTATTCTAAATATGAGCTTTCGATAAATTACGTAGCTTTACTGTCTATGCGTAACGGCTGTAAAACTTTGCGCGCACACGCGCGTATCATTTCAAACATTACTCGATAAGTGAGGCTACAGTATCTCATAAATACACTTTAAAAATTGCCGAAAGAAAAAGCCTAAAACATGAAAAAATAAATTAAAAAATGAATATCAAATAACGAATATTTCATCATTTTTATTGTTTTTCGTTTGTTAATCACGTGTTTGGCTCTAGAATGATAATATCGTTTAATTCCACTCCCTGCACCTGTAGTGAAACGGTTATCGCACAAATATATCTGCTTATTTTATAATCTAACCGAAATATTTCTGTAAACTAGTTATCCAAATGATCTTTGTATAAATACAGCGTGTACACAATATAAACAGCCGAATTTATCATTGACCAGTTTTATATATACACAATAAAGATTCACTGGGTGTTACCCTGTTTATTTTTAATTACCTAAATTACTAATTATATATATATACGAGGCATGTCTAACAAGTACCGACCTTTATCTTTCCATGCGAAATAGACACTATATGACGGTGTCTCTCTACACAGTGAAGGTAGACACCTTCATTGGAATGTGTGAATTTTATCACCGAATTCCTGCGGTTAGTCGCTGCCCGTCGGTCGCCGAGTGAGGTGCTACACAACGTGTTCGTCGGATTACTGATTCTCGCAACATGACTGAACGTGTTGAGCAAAAGTACCGAATAAAATCTTTTCAAAATCTTGGTGATTCTCTAAGTAAAACAATTCGTAAGATTCAGCAGATGTTTCGAGAAGATGCAATTAGTGTAACACCAATTAAAGAGTGGGAAACCGATTACAAAATGTCCGCACATCAGCGGAGAGTGACCAGCGTTCTGGCAGCCCCCAAACTGCTCGGAGAGTAGCTGCTGTTAAGAAGGTTCGACATTTGGTGATAGAAGATCGTCGTTCAACTGAGACAGTTGTTTTCAATGGAAGCATCCAAAGTCACCAAGTCCAAATGAAGCTCGACGGGTGCGAAGTAAAACCAAGGTGATGCTGACTGTCTTCTTTGATATACGTGGAATTGTGCATCTCGAATACGCTCCGAAATGACATACAGTGACAAATCAGTACTATCAAGATGTCTTTCGGCGTCTCCGTGACGCAGTTCGACGCAAAATACCAGACCTGTTGACGGCGAAAATCTGGCAACTGCATCACGATAACGACCCGTATATTGATCCCAATTGATCTAACATCTATCAGGCAAACAATGAAATTCAGTCGTACATCAACCTCCCTACTCTCCGGACCCGGCTCCTTGCGATTTCTGGTTGTTTTAAAAATTGAAACGCCATTGAAAGGTTCCCGTTTTGTAGACTAAAGTAGAGATAATACAGAACGCGACAGCGAAAATCCACACGATTCCAAAAGAAGACTTTCAGAGGTGTTTACGGCAGTAGATGGATCGATGGGCTAAGTGTGTGCACACACAAGAAGCCTACTTTGAAGGGGATAAGAGTCACAACCCTATAAGGCATTTGAAATAATTTGTTCTGGTCTAAGCTCGAACACTTTTCACACAGGCCTCGTATATATATATATATATCTATATATATATATATATATATATATATATATATATAGAGAGAGAGAGAGAGAGAGAGAGACAGACAGACAGACAGACAGAGAGAGAGACAGACAGACTGAAAGACAGAGAGAAGGCGAGAGAGACAGACAGACATACATACATACATACACATATAAAGAGCTAGAGAGAGACAGACCGACAGGCAGAGAGAGAGAGAGAGAGAATGAGTGAGAGGGGGAGATAGTTATATAGATACATAGATAGTCACACGGACGCACGGTGTTATTTTAGTCAAATCCTACGAATTCTACAAACCAAAAATCGCCTTTGAGGATTCTCTTGCTCGACTATATACTTGCATTGAATTAGTTTGTCGTTTATCCAACTTAATCCCGAAGCTCTAGAAATATGTTTAACATACAAGGAACAAAACTAAAATATTTTGTGTTTGCCATTTTTAGTCCATCTGTAAAGGACAAAGGAAAGATTAGTATGATAAAAAAATAGCTTAACATAACATAGTGACTCGTGATAAAATATAGATGCCAATCTGATTTCACGAAAATATATACACATTTCTGAGCTGGACTATACAAATGTTGACAGAAGTTATTTACTTTGTAATTATATTTTCTATGTAACTAAATAATTCAGAAAAAATGTGTAAATGAGTGTCTGAAATTCTATTTGAAACGATAATTTATACAGATTAAATATTGACCAATAACTATTTTTTTCTGATATTGTACATATAATCCAGCCTTATTTTATTCAGATATTTTCTTAAATATTTCAACAGGTTGAGAATTCAATTATATATATATATATATATATATATATATATATATATATATATATATATATATATATATATATATATATATATATATATATAGTCTCGGAAGTTCCTCAACCATTAAAACTATATTAAAAAAACAAAACAAAAAAAACTTATAGTGCCAAGTCTTTCAGTAGAAAAAACACTCATATATATATATATATATATGAGTATATGAAAGGATAAAAATAATCCGACGGTATGAAATTAAAAATGGAAAAGCGGAAGACCTTTTCGCTCAACGTTTCGCCCAAATTTCACGTGAGCTTTGTCAAGAGCGGACGAAGAATACAAAAATGACAAAAGACGAGATATCGTCTTTTGTCATTTTTGTATTCTTCGTCCGCTCTTGACAAAGCCCACGTGAAATTTGGGCGAAACGTTGAGTGAAAAGGTCTTCCGCTTTTCCATTTTTAATTTCATATATATATATATATATATATATATATATATATATAGTATGTGTATGTAGGCAAAATATTGTCATTTAGGCAACACGAAGTAGTTTGACTTGATAAGACTTTGTTTTTTTGTTTTTTTTTAATTTCATTTTCTACATGTTCTAAATAGTCAATTGTGTAGTTCGCTCAATAATGTAAGTTCCGTGGCTGTTACTTCCATGTTTCTATTTTGTTGTCGAGTACTTCCGATCTGATTCATCAAATGTTGGTGTCTTTACAATTATGACTTTACTGCGGGGTTTCTTAATGGCTAAAAATATAACACTAACGGGATTAAGTTCTAAGCGCATGTGAAATTCAAAAGTATGATTGCTTGCTGGCTAAGAATATAGTAATGTAAGCCACTATGCTAGACACTTTAAAATGTTGTGAGATGTTTCGCTATTAACATTATTCATTGTGGGATGTTTAGTTTTCATGTAAAGGACTTCAATAAGTTGTATTATTTTGATGGTTGCATAGTGGTGTCTTATTTTAGTATTATTAACTAGAATGTGTCTATATTGGGTAAACGAGGCAGTCATGTTTTTTAGGTGTTGGCAAATGGAGCTAGTGTCGGAAATATGTAAGGTCAGTCTTCGTGAAAGTTTTGTAGTAGTTAAACCGATGGAACAATTAGTGTTCTTATTATTGTCGCAGATATGGTATTTCAACTGATAACTTAATTTGGTTCGTTCTAATGCGTGTCATCTCTGAAAAGCGTTATTCTTAACAATGTGTTTAATGTGTTCATTTTTTATAATAAATCGGAAATCTTATTTTATTATTTAAGTGTATAGGTGATATGTAGCGATATATTATATTATAAAGAGCATATTCATAAAATTTGCAGTTCGGATGCATTTGATTACAGTTGACTAGATATAGTGAGTATTATTTAGCTGATTATTATTAGTATGGTATAAGTGTATAATCATTAATGTTATTTGTTCGCCTCCGATATAATTGGGAAATTGATTGTTGATTCGAAATATTTCGTGTTATTAAATAATTTTTAGCTGAATTAATATAAATATACACACACACACACACACACACACACACACACATATATATATATATATATATATATATATATATATATATATATATATATATATATATGGTGTCGAATCGTACGACCGGTAGTGAATAGTCATATCTCTATGCTGATGAGTCCTGATTGAAAAGGGACGAAACGTATACGTACATAGATAATATACACTAACAAATATTTTCTTTGTGTCGCTCCTCGTAAAAGAAGTAGAACACTCTAAATTGTAGTACAAACACAGCATGACGTCACTTGCTTTATATGCATCATTCCTTCTTTAATAGTCGTAGAATGCCTGGATATCGTGCCGCTTGTAAATGTGTTAAATTATCATTGTTTATCGGCTATTCAAATATTGGCCGCGCAGTAAACGACGTTGGATTTAAGTTGAAAAATACTTGTAATCCAGGGTCTCGAATCGTACGACCGGTAGTGAATAGTCATATCTTTATGTTGATGAGTCCTGATTGAAAAGGGACGAAACGTATAGGTACACAGATAATAAACAATAACAAATATTATATATATATATATATATATATATATATTAGAGGTGAAAGATGAGAATATAGAATTGTAAAGATACAATATTTGTTAAAACATCAAAAAATTCAGAGCAAAGAGCCTCATATCCTTAATCAATGGATTTTCAAAGATGAAAATATTCTCATCAGAGGATAAAGAACGCCGATAATGTAGACGTAAATATTATTGGCAACATTTAAACTTTGAAAATATGAAGTAAAAACAAAATAGAAATAAAGAACAAAGATTAGGGCCAATAGGTAAAGGGTCTTAAGTTGGGGTGAGAGTGTGAAGTAAGGGTTGATGATATTTTAAAAACACGTCAGGACAAAAATAAAATCCCAAAATGTTAAAAACAGCTGTTATTTTGGAAATGAGTGTTTGAAAAGGAAAACAATACTCCAGTTGTATGGGGATCTAAATATTTGCTCCTTGCTCTGAACTTTTTGATATTTTTATAAATATTGTATATTTACAATTATTTATTCCTATCTTTCACTTCTAAAATTGATTGCTCTATTCTATATATTGATCTTTACATTATCACGATAGATTATTATGATTTAACGATTATTCAATTATCGTTATTTAATTCAACATTTAAATATTATATATATATATATATATATATATATATATATATATATATATAGTCTTGGAAGTTTCTCAACCATTAAAACTATATTTTAAAAAAAACTCATGGAAAATAACTCATGTAAGTAAATTTAACTTTTTCAGTTATTATATTAGTTTGCTTCTAACATTATTTAAGTGATCATCAGTTGTTTACCATGAAAAACTGTTTCGGGAATTTAAAAACAAGACCATATTTAAATTCATGGCTTTCCAGCAGAGTTGATAAGACCCCACTTCCCTTAAAATACAAAAAAATAAACGTTCCGTATACTCAACCTAAGTTTTGTTCCGTATAAATATATATATATATATATATATATATATATATATATATATATATATATATATATATATATATATATGTATATATATATATATGTGTGGGGTGTTTGTGTGTGCGTGTGTGTGTGTTTGTGGTGACAGCTAACTCGCTATCGAGAATGAATATCGCTTGCTTATTCAATTGACACTTGAGAATATCGAATATGGTTTTTCAAGCCTGCCAGACGCTTATACTTTCTGGCACATAATTACAACACGATGCAATTTGTAGATTGACCTCTTTTTTCGTTAACTCTCGTACGTCGTTTTAAACCTAGCACAGATGGACACTCTTTGCCATATAAGTTAGAAAGTGCTATCACTTAAAGGAGATAGTTGACACGTTCTTTTAGCTTCAGCTGCGAATTTAAAGATCTGCATTGCTCATACATAATTTAGCAATTCCTCACTCATTTCTGATGCTTTTTACCTTACCACTATTTAAAGCTTTTCATGTGCAATGCGATTCATTTTATATGAATTTACAAACATGATTAGACCCGTTGATCTATTTCAGTGTACTTTCTTTCCAATGGCTGTTACGGATTTCACAGTTTTCGACCAAAACATTTAGAGAATACTCATATCGCAGTTTCAGATTATTGCGTGGATCCTTTCCTTAACAAAATTGTTAATCAATACTGTGTTCGGATAAATAACTTCGCTAATCTTACATACATGCCCACACAACTTTAAGCAATATTTACGTAACATGCTTTCAATTCTACGAAAAAGTTCACCCTACAACACTAATATGCATTTACCATCTCAGAACTAGGATGCTTTTCATCCATCGATGATGAAAGTTTTTTAACGTGTTCACCTGTCTTCTATATAGCAGCTCAGAGAATTCAAAAATGTTAACAACAAACTTTTGTGAGAGTGTGTTTTGTTTGATATATATATATATATATATATATATATATATATATATATATATATATATATATATATCTACATATATAGATAGATAGATAGATAGATAGATAGATAGATAGATAGATAGATAGATAGATAGATAGATAGATAGATATATTTATATATATATATATTATATAACATTAAAGTAACTTCACTATATTCAGAACAGAGACTAATCAAGCTATATTACACTAGGGCATTACTTACGCTATGCAAGAGCTTTAAATCAATCATAGACACTAACTATTAATCAAATTGAACGTCGTAACACATTCTAAAACGAATTAAACATTTCATGCGATTAAATACTAAACGTGTTTTTTATAAATATTTGCTTAGGTGGGAAATACTTTCATTTGCAAGTTTACCTAACTTTTACGTACATTCATGAATTTTAATTAATTCTGACAAATCAATATTAAACTGGATATTTATTGTAAAATATGAGTTTATTCTTTTATATTAAAGATGTGAGTAAGTCGACATGTATATTCCTAATATTGTATCATCATATATATATATATATATATATATATATATATATATATATATATATATATATACATATATAATGGTTATAATCCAGTTAAAACATCCACAGGGTAGTAATCCAAAGAATTTCAACCGGGTTTATAAAAAGTGCTCAATATCAAATAGAGCTTTATATATGATTAATTTTGTTTACACAGACATGTACACACTCTGCGACACTGGCATGTCGATGTTATCGATCAATAGTTATTATAAACATCGACATGCCAGTGTCGCAGATTTTGTACATGTCTGTGTAAATAAAAATAATTATGTATATATATATATATATATATATATATATATATATATATATATATATATTAAAAATCAATTGAAAGTCCCTTACTTGCAACACATTTCTGCTCACAGCACAAACATAATGGCATAACTTTGTCTGACATTTTCGGAGTTACTTTCTATTATTCTCATGCAATAAATTACTTCTGCAATTAATGGCATGATTTTTTGTCACGAAAAAAGTTAAATCAAACTGTTGCTATTATTATATAACAATTTTCTCTATTCTTTTTCGATTTTATTTACCAGTAAATTCTGAGAGAGAGTAACATGGTTTTAATTAAATGAACCTCTTGCTAGAGCAAGGGGCTACCATAATAATAAGCTGACCTATAATCGGGTCAGATTTTGACGCCCACTATTTTCATATTCCTCAGCACTCCCTATAAGACTAAATAGATCATAACATAACAAACACGACATCAAACCAGGAACATCGGTCCACGTCTAGATAACGAGCTGATATATATATATATATATATATATATATATATATATATATATATATATATATATATATATATATATATGTGTGTGTGTGTGTGTAGCTTGATTGCCATATATATATATGTATATATATATATATATATATATATATATATATATATATATATATATATATATATATATATATATAAAGAGAGTATATGAGGTAATATTAATTTAGTAAATTTCTATTAAACAAATAAGAAGTCTACATTATTTCCGTTATGCACCAAGGTTTGTTTGTTTCGAACATGTTTTTTTTAATATATTCTAATGACATATCATTTTCCTTCTGTCTTAAATGTACGATCGGGAGATCGCGTACGGTAATAGTATTAACACTTGGCAGATAATACTATGTATTGCCTCATATACATCTAACCGATCTATATTATTCATTATTTGTTTACCGATCTGTAAGTAGTCACGTTAAAAGAAATAGAACGCCATAATGGCGCGCTTGCAAAATCTTGGCGATTGGCTGTATTAGATCTCATCAGAGCATATCTGATTGCTGGCAGTATGCATGTAATTACTGGCTGAGAACTGAGTCGACAGGGATCAGATAGTGCATGAGTAATTCTATCGAGAAAATTGCATTCTTTTATTGATAACATAAACATGTCTCCTTATTAAGCACTGACAAAGACGGCTTTTCCCCTCCTTTTCACATAGCCTGCTCCTTTAAACGAGGTTGAATCTCTGGGTAGACCGGACAGGGACTTATAGAGAAAAGATGTGGTTTTAGATGTGTTGCACAAATAAAATGCATTATTGCAAACAGAAGCATTATAGTTGTTTCAAAATGTTTTTCCACGGAAATGAAATCACCAAGCTCTTAAAGAACAATTCAAATAGAAAGTACTTTTTTATATGCAGATCTGTATTCGTTTTCTGGCCGTAAAATATATTTAAAATATACCTAAGAAACAAACTTGGGTTATATTTATTGATATCTATTGTAAACATTTCACAAAACTCGGGCATTCATAAAACGTTTCCTCCTCCCTCTTTGTCATTTTTCGATTAATATATATATATATATATATATATATATATATTAATTTTATATGTACATAAAAATTATCCATGGGCACGTGTTTCTGGCTCGCAGCTGTAATCAGCAACGAGGGTTCGATCTCCGTGTAAGTTATCCATGCTGATGACGGCTGTGAGCCAGACACACGTATCCATGGATTACTTGTATGTAGTATACAATTAATATATATATATATATATATATATTAAACGAACAATACGGCTTTTTAGGACGACTAATAATGCAATGTTTCTGCATATAAATCACTTAGGAAGTGAAACAATTGAAATAATAGTGAGCTAAATAACAACGAGCTGAACATCACGTATAAAAATAATTACATAGAAATACATTACATACTTGGGTGATAAAAATCGTACATATTTCTACACAGAGGGTATTGGCCCAGTGGTAGAATGCTGGACTATAGAAATCCACATCAAGCTGATGACGGCTGTGAGCCAGAAACACCTGTTTTTATGTACCTATAAAATTTAAATATATATATATATATATATATATATATATATATATATATATATATATATATATATATATATATATATATATATATAACGTAATACCTAGGTACAATCCGCATCTAAAAATATAGGTTAAACATTTTTTTAAAACCAGTATACCTGTATTCGATTTTGCTCTGGCGTTTGTTAGCTTTACATTTTCAGGGTGTTTCGATTTTTAAAAATAATTATTTAATTTTGCACATTATTTTGTGGTCTGGTGGTTTTTCACATGTATTTCCTTACAATTGTTTTTTTAATTTTCTCTCGGGTGTCCGGTTGTCTGGATTTTGTTCTTATTCACAGACGATTTGGTAAAACTTGCTCTCATTCTTTTTAAACGTTCTATTTTGTTTTTAGTGTCTTCATTATCTGCTCAGCAGTATTTGTTTGTGAGGCATATTTCCTCTCTTCCATATTGTTCTGTTCGTTGTCGTCTTATTTACAGCTTTAGTTTCTTCTGGAACTTTTTTTATATCGGTTTCATTTTGATTTTCCGCTGTTGTCTGGCTATTCTTTTGATGTGGGGTTGCTTCTTCTTTATTTTCATAATTACAGATTCAGGCCTTGCACATATTATATTGTATAAGTATGTAATAGTATATTTTGAGATGTATTGGAAAGTTTGTTCATTTTTTATGTGTCTCATTTTTATTCCTACCATTCTTCGCTACTGTAGGATGAGAGTTATGTTTAGTCGTCGTTGATAACACGTTTATTGTTTAACTTATTCTGCTTTCCCTCAGTGTGTTCTATGATTTCATAGTGATTGATCTCCTAACTTCAAATTCTGTATAGGTTGCTTGTCTTCTACATGTGATTCTTGACAAAATGTAGTTTATTTTCTTTGTTACACTATTTATCGTTCCAACAAACGGATATGTCTCACTTTATCTTCAAAACTTTATGCCGTTGTATGGTAGTCAGTAAGCATTTATCATCGATGTTTCATCCGCTTCTAATAGCATATTTCTTTGGGGTGCTTTTTTAGCAGCGTTCTATTTCAACTATGTTCTCTTTTGTGGTTCATTTTATGAATTTGAGTTTTTGTTTGTTTGTTGTGGTGTTCATTTCTGCGTTACGCTCTTTGTTCCGTGTTGATGTCGAAGTTAGAGATGTTACTTACATAATTTTACTTCATGAAACTATAAAGACCAGCATTTGCAAGATGCCGACCGGGTTCTGTATGTTGCCGAACAAGGTAGCATCTACGTAGTATAAATGTGTTATTATTCTATGTTATTCTTATATCAAAGTAAAGTAATGCATTATTCACATACGTGGTAATGTGCGTGTACAAATATATACATAATTTGATGAGTCACTGAAAAGGGGGCGTGGTATTTTCTCTAATTGCTCGCATATACACTAGGAAGTATTATTGAGTGTCTTAATTAACACAGAGTTAGAGTGGTGAGATAAATATATACATTTCAAAAAGAAGTATCATTGACTGGTTAAGGCAATTAAACATAAGAATAATCAGAACAATCAAAATATAATTTTTCTTTGAACAATACTCAATTTAAGAAATAGCGTATATATTGCGTGCACATTGTATGATTAAATTACATAGAACTAATGTATTTCTCACATTTAGTATAATAGTTGATAGATATGTCGATATATATATATATATATATATATATATATATATATATATGTGTGTGTATATATATATATATATATATATATATATATATATATGTATATATATATATATATATATATATATGTGTGTTTGGGGGGTGCAAATATATATATATATATATATATATATATATATATATATATATATTCTGATTGTTACTTGACCAATGTATTATTTTGGGAGGTGTTCACGAAAATAACAAAAAAAGCGTTAATCTCTTCCAATAAACAATCCCGCTTTTCTGTCTGCATATCAATAATTATTTTACCATTAGGATTAATATGTAGACAAATTATTTCCTCTCCTACATTTTTTCAGAATTTCGAAATAATAATAAATCAGAAAAAAGAATATTGGCATGGCATATATCGGCTAAAAGAATGTTTACGGTATAATCCCCCCAACAACATATAAGTATATGTGTAAGCATGTATACCATTTCTGAGAAAACATTACAAATGTCTAAACTGTAACTGACGGCTGGGAAAAGTCAACACAACGACGCAAGAGTACAGTCAGTCAGTGTGTTCTATACCTATTATTGCATAGCATCGCAATAATTTCACTCAACACACTCCTAAGGAAGTGCACTACCGGTAAAAAATGTAAACACAGAAATATGAAAAATAAGCCTCATCATCTATATTAATGACATTAAACTATTTTTAAAATAGCAGATATCGACGATAAACATTAATACGCAACAAGTATAGGTAACAAAGTTGGAAAAATCTAAATCGGAATGCAAAAGTGTGTAGTAACCGAAATAAAGATGAAACTTGTAACGGAAGGCTGAGATGTGTTCGATTAAGCGAGTATGAATACATTTGGTTATCATTAGAACTAGAAGTAGTTGCCACTTTCTAAAGGGACACAAGAAAAGAAACATAAATGTAATAGATGATAATAGAGAAGAACTGCGATTAATAACCACTTATTAGAACCAAATTACATAGTAGAGCCATGTTAAACAGATATAATACATGAGTTGAGCAATACGCCTATTAAGATACTCTGACGCCTGCATGGACTCTTTAGGAGAAGAACTCAGGGATATGGATAATTAAACTAGAAAGTCGGGTTTAATGAAGAACGCACAACTCCCGAAAGATGATACTCACTGAATCTAACAAGAACATACATACAGATTAAAACTATTTATAATATAGACAATTACATAAACAATGCTTTACACAGATTTAAACAAATGTACAACAAACATAAAGAAACACTGCTTACAATTAAAAAGGCAACACCAATATAGTGACTACGGAGAGAAACAAAACGGCAATCAAAACGGCGACAAAAGGAAAATAGGAAAACTTAAAGCTAAACAGACGTTGTATACGAAGTTTAATAGAAATATCAAACACAAATACATGCACATGACTACAAAAGTGAGATCAAAACAAACTACATACACACAAATATAGGCTAGGTATTAGATGTAAAGTATGTGGAAAAAAGACGAAGTAATAAATCACATGATAATATAACAGAACAAATTTGTCTTATTCTTATTTAACGAATATGGCTAGGAGCTATGGAAACTTTTTCATTTTGATTATCAAGACAAATGGTACACGTACACACTAATGAAATATGGGGAAATGAAAGGCATGATATACTAAAAGAAGAAAAATACATAGAGATCTCACCTAAGCAAATAAACCTGTACATGATAATATTCAACAAAAATGAAGAATGTGAACTAGTGGAGTTTGCCGTACCTTCAGATGAAAGGATGAAGATCAAGTCGTCCGAATAATTGTTGGATCACGACAAACAGTGTTGAAAAACTGGAACATAGAGAATTAAGAATCAATTGAGGCTTTCAAAAAGAGAACAGCTGGCAGTGAACAGAAAAGCTAAAATATTAAGAGAAATTAGGAATGTGAAAGCCAACTCACATAACAAGGAATTATTGAACGACATCTTGAAAGTTGAAATATTACTACGATTCATCAATGTTACTAGAAATATAGAAAAATAAATTAAAAAGGGAACTGGATATGTTAATGAAAATTAGGAAGAAAACCCCATAATATGCGAAACACACACTAAACTAACACCAAAAATGCAATTGCATCGAGGCCGGGTGGTCTCACACAAAATTATCGTAAGGTGACTAGGAAGATAGAGATATCAATAAGAGACAGAGAACTTTCAGAACATCAACTTGAAACGCACTGAATCCTGAGGAGGCTCAAATTAGTTCAACAGAGTATTGATTTACTCCTCTCCAGGAGTTAGGCACGAGGCCAGTTTTTATCTTACTTCCACAAGTAAGATGTGACACAAGGTCGGGTCGGGAAAGTGGGGTTTGTAAATTGCCTGGGTAGCCCCGTCGGCATTCCCCGGTATGGGCGCCTCAGGCACTAAGCAATAAACTTACTCCTCCCCAAAAAGGGGAGGCGAAGCCTGGGAGGGTGGCCCTCCTAGAACTGCACAGGAAAAACCCATAGACCGGCGTAAATCAAGCTCCGAAGGCCAAGACAATACCAGTCTATGGGGTGCAGTATCCATCAGAACAGATACTAAACTTTGATCTTAGCCAAAAGGACAATAAGACATTAAATGTTAACCATTGCTGCGAGACAGCAAAGCGAGTTCAACTTATTTACGTAGTGGCGAGTGATATAACTATCTGCTGACTTGTTTTTACTCAGACTACAGGGAACGCCTTATAATAATAATAATAATAATAATAATAATAATAATAATAATAATAATAATAATAATAATAATAATAATAATAATAATAATAATAATAATAATAATAATTATATATAATAATAATTTTTAAAACAGAGTTATTCAGACATCTGTCGAATCACGTAAAATGGGCGTACACAAGTTGTGAGAGTGGAAAAGCACGAAAGAATGACACTATTCGAATCTTGTTTGAAAGGCTTGGAGGGTACTGTAATTATTAGCACGCATATTATAACTCAAATCTTAGATAACGTACTGGCTGATCGATTACATAACAATTATAACACTCGGTGTTCTCGCATTAGGCATTTTCTCTTAAATGCTGACTGATAATGTCGGTGTGAGAACATGAACCAAGTTTAATTGTACTGGAAAAACGTAGTGAATATTGGAAATATTAGAAGACATGTAGCCATTACGACTGGTGTAAAAACACAAGAAGTAATATTAAGAAGATTGCAATGGCAACACGGAAATAACCACAAAGGCATAGTATAGCTTTCAGGCGATTGAAAACGTGACAGAAAGTTTAATTTATTTAGAAACAATTGAAACAACATGAAACGATTCGGAATGTTAAAGTAGCTGGCCAATAGGAAATAACTAACTTATATTCAAATAACAATGCCGGATTAGCATAAGACCTAAATGAATATACAAGATATGGGGCCATACTATATATGGGAAAGAAAGTTGTAAAACTGTTATTCAAAATAATATGAAGAAAGAATGACCACATATAACTAAAGAGCGACAGCATATATAAATAATAAGAGTAATTTAAACTGCACAACCTCGCAACTCTATTTTCCGGTGTGCGGGCAATCACAAAATGCAGACACCGACGAGAAATGCATACGCTATTCATCATATAGACCAGAATATGTTTAAATAAATATAAATAAGGGAACATACGCAAGCAAAACGCACAGTCCTACAAAAATGATATTTATATGAACATTTATTACGATTAATTGTTAATAATATAAGGGAATATATAGAAAAAAGAGACTATAACAAAAAGCTTTAAAAGAGATTATAACAAAAAGCTTTAAAAGATATTATAACAAAAAGCTTTAGGACAACATTTTTTAAAGTTTACGATAGATAAAACTTTCCCAACTCGTATACCTTATTTTATTATTGTTCGTTATAACGAACATCCTCATGGAAAGGGGACCACCTACCAAAGACAATATGTATGTCTAACGCATTCAATCAGGCATAAGTTTCCGTGTCAGACACCGGTTAATATGTGTTATGCATTGTTTTTCTTCTTGATTGTTATTTTACCCTTACATAAAATGCAACCTCCGAGCATAAACTTGTCTTCCATGCAACAATACATTTTAGTGACGTCACACTTACCGAATAACCCACTCAACATTGGGGTATAATACCTCGATCGCTGCAATGCAAAAATGCACAGAGACAGAAAGGGGGAATACAGAGAGCGATGGGGGAAACCGAAAACGGTGTAAAAGAAAGAAAGTGAAGAGATGAGAGAATAGAAGAGAGAGAAGGGAACTAGAGAGTAAGAAAGTGAAATAGTTAGAAGAATAAGGGAAACAGAGCTGGGACCAGAGAATGATGGAAGTACGCGATATAGAAATGGAGAGGGGTGATTTAATCAGACAGCAGGAGAGAGAAAGAGACAGATAGAGAGGGGAGAGGGAAATGAGATAACGATACGTTCTCGGCTCATCAAATAGGAGTTTTACTTTCTAATTGGACCCTAAATAAGTTATAAATACCTCCTATTTAAAATGCTTTTACTTATTATTCGTGAATTTATTTTCATTCTACTAAATTTCTTAAAAATTAGGCTTAAGTTTTATGGGTCTTCAGAAAAAAAATAAAATAAAGAGAATAAGTCTTAATTGGTAATTAATTGCTATGGATAAAATGTAATTAAATATGAAATATGTAAGTTTCCTAATAGCATACTGTACATATAGTTTTCCTTACAGTCCTTTTTAAATAGTCAAACAAAGCAACACTCTGTGAAATATTTGTTTACGTATGTTAAAATTATATACAAATTAAATTCATCTGAATTCTTACTAATGACTTCCCATATTGCCCCCATCTTTGCACAAAACTAGCTCATATTGCGACCACCTACATCAAGCAGCGGTGTCTCAAAATTACTCATGATCGGTTGATTAGTTGCGAAGTAAGACTTCTATATACAAATATATAAACATATGGACTTACCTAACTGTCTATAAATATAGATATGTATAGCACTACTACCACATCTAAAAATATTAGCCAATGCTGCTAGATTTATTTTTATTTTGAAGTTTCAGGGATTAGGTGTTTAAACTTTAAATAAATCCATACGTATTAAAGAGTGAAACTTTGCGACAGTGATACATTGTTTTTAGCGTTAGAAACAAAACCATCTATATGCGAAACATCTGCTTGTGTTCCAGCGAAACACAGCAACGAACGGATAATTCCATGAAATGAGAATTTAATAGCGTCTCAACCCGTGTTTTTGTTCCATTTCTGTGTCGCAGACACAAACGCCAAATTTAGTAACAACATATGATAGTGACGACATATTAACTCTAGTGACTGAGACAAACTCCATAACACACATATATATATATATATATATATATATATATATATATATATATATATATATATATATATATGTATGTGTGTATGTATGTCTGTGTGTATGAGGGTGTGGGGGTGTGTGTGTGTGTCTGTGTGTAGGGGTGTGTGGTGTGCGTGTGTGTGCGTGTGTGTGTGTGTGTGTGAAAAGGACAAACGAGAGAAGCACATTTTAATTCAAGAAAACTATCAAGAAACGAGAGATTTTACCGGTTTCGTTTGTTTCAACGAAAGTCTTAATGAAGAGTGAAGATTTTAAATTCATTCGATAACGATAAAAACATAGGAAAAAGAAGAAAGCACGGAGAGTCTTCGTTGGCACGCATTTAACTATTTGAAAAGAAGAAAGAATAATAAAACGCGTGCGGGGATAGTTTAAAATTGAAAATGGAGAGGAAGTAACAAAACAGAAGGAAAACAAATGGAAAAATATGGATGAAGTGTAGTAAAGAAGAAAAGTTACTTTAACCGGGATCGAAGTGGCGCAACATATTGCATTGTTTCAGTGCGGGGTTGCTAGATGTTTCCTTAAGGAATAAGATCCTCGTCTGATCGTTATGTTTGATAGTGGTGACTGAAGTATTATAGCGCTTTTGATGCACTTGCGATGTGGAAGAGAGTAACCGGTCTTGAGGAGAGTGCAGTCTTTTAATCAACATTGTGGGTAAAAGTGTGTGTGTGTGTGTATGCCAAGTGCGTTAGTGGGATTGTTATGTTTTTGATCATGGTTGTGATTGTTTTTTATGATATATTGAGCATGTCATATATATATATATATATATATATATATATATATATATATATGTATATATATATACATATATATATATATATATATATATATATATATATATATATATATATATATATATATATATATATGATAATTTCATTTACACAGACATGTACAAAATCTGCGACACTGGCATGTCGATGTTATCGATCAACAGTTACTATAAACTGAGTTCTCATCAGGAAGAGTTAGAGTACGATCTTAACCTCAGATCATATTTGGAGAGAATGAAATAGAGAGATAAAGAAAGAGAAGAAGAAGAAACGAAATTTAACATTTCAAATATTGAGGCCGTTAAAAATTAAAAATCGAAAACATCGAAAAACAAAAAACAAAAAACAAAACATCTAAAAAATCTAAAATCTAAAATCTGAAACAAACAGGACAAATAAATAAATAAATAAATAAAAAATGAGGTGGAAAAAGAGATATATAATGAAGGGAAACGTGATAGGAAGGTAGACACATAAAGGAAAAGAAGGAGAAGAAAAAGGAAAAGAAAACGTCCGTTGATTCAGACCCAGAGAGAAGATATAAGAAATAGAAAATACGAGGGGGAGGTGGACATGCACGATTCAAGTGTGAAAAAAAACGACAGTTATATATATATATATATATATATGAATGTTTTATTTACACAGACATGTACAAAATCTGCGACACTGGCATGTCGATGTTATCGATCAACAGTTACTATAAACTGAGATCTCATCAGGCAGAGTTAGAATCCGATCTTAACCTCAGATCATATTTGGAGAGAAATATGATCTCCAAATATGATCTGAGGTTAAGATCGGATTCTAACTCTGCCTGATGAGATCTCAGTTTATAGTAACTGTTGATCGATAACATCGACATGCCAGTGTCGCAGAGTTTGTACATGTCTGTGTAAATAAAACTATCATATATAAAGCTCTATTTTGATATTGAGCACTTTTTATAAACCCGGTTAAAATTCTCTGGATTACCACCCTGTGGATATTTTTCACCTGGATTATTACCATTATTATATATATATATATATATATATATATATATATATATATATATATATATATATATATATATATATGACGATTTTCTAGCCGGAACATTCCCCCGGGGGTGAAACGCTGGAGCTCTTGTGCAGCTTAATTGCCATAAATGTATGTTCATAGCTTACTATTTATATATATATATATATATATATATATATATATATATATATATATATATATATATATATATATATATATATATATATATAGTAAGAAACGAAAATATATATGGCAATCAAGCTACACAGAGGCTCCCGTGTTTCATTCCCGGGGGGAATCGTCAGGCTTAATATATATGTATATATATATATATATATATATATATATATATATATATGCATATATATATATATATATATGTATATGTATATATATATATATATATATATATATATATGTATATGCATATATATATATATATATATACGTATATATGTATATGTATATATACATATATATATATATATATATATATATATATATATATATGTATATGTATATATACATATATATATATATATGTATATATATATATGTATATATACATATATATATATATGTATATATATATGTATATATATATGTATATATATACATAAACATATATATACACATACATATATATATTAATAAATACATATATATATATATATATATACATATACATATATTAATATATACATATATATATATATGTATATTTATATATATATATATATATATATATATATATATATATATGCGTGTGTATATAGTTATAGTAACTATCATCAATTATGAGCAGTCTCGGTGTTGTATGTAGTTATATTTAGATCACTTATGGTGCTCTGCTGAATATCACGTTGATGAACACACACACACATATATGTATATATATATATATATATATATATATATATATATAGATATATATATATATATATATATATATATATATATATATATATATATATATATATATATATATATATATATATATATATGTATGTGTTCTAATCGAGGATTTAATATAGTGGATAATGGATATGCTTATCAACAGACAAGAAGATGAGAAAACTTGAGAACACAAATACGTCTATAAAACAAAACCGTTATTTCTGTTAATTCTAACGACTTCAATAGTTTGTCTTGTAAAAATTAATTTTAGCTTTGCCGATCTAAATACACAATACATAGTCTAAAGCAGATGTGAGTCATTTTAAACAAAGAAATAACATGTAGTTTAAATTTCAGGGGATACTAAATCCACAATACCGCAGACTTAGAACTTGCATTAATCGATTTACAACTGGAACATTTAACAATACAGAAGCCGAGTCAAGTATATAACAGTAAAACAGTAACAAGGGACCCTGACTTAAATAGTGAAATATTAAACGGGTATCATAAGCTGTTTACATTGTAGCTGTTCATAACATGCATGGCCCTCAGTGGTACTATGCAAATCAGGACTCCCCCAAAAAACAAATGTAGAAAAAGAATTGTTTTCATATCACTAACATATAAGTAAATATAAATTA
The DNA here is from genome assembly GCA_963556195.1 of Sepiola atlantica. Classification (NCBI taxonomy): domain Eukaryota; kingdom Metazoa; phylum Mollusca; class Cephalopoda; order Sepiida; family Sepiolidae; genus Sepiola; species Sepiola atlantica. The sequence goes on from OY744515.1 coordinate 194,574,253, forward strand.
ATGATGGAGGCTATGTATATGTATGCTATTCTGTCTGGTTGAAGCCGAAACTCTATTATTAGTGTTGACTGCTCTCTTTGTATATCTAATCAGCAACCCCTATACATACGCATTCAAAAGCTCCTAAAACATCACGCGTCTTTCAAATTCACATAATTAATTTGTTTCAAAGCTTCTAATATTACTATTCGCAAATACACACTCATGATTTACTTTCAGATTTTCAGATGTATTTAAAATATTTTCACCGATAATGATAATTTAAATTAAAATGATAAATAGAAGTAATTAATGACATTGTCTTTTTTTTAAATACATCTATATAACTGAGTTCCGTAATTAAAATAGATTGCACTGGAATATGTTAGAACAAGCGTCGATCATTCAAACATTTAGTTACACGCACAGAAAGTTTTATTTCAAGAAAGAGAGAGATAGAGAACGAGGGAGAAAAACAAACAGAGAGATAGAAAAAGGGAGAGAGAAAGAGAGAAATAGACAAGTGAAAGAAAGACGGCACACGTTAATTTAATAATAACATGTAAACAACACATTCTCTGAGATTTATGATGCGAGTCGCTCAAAATTATATATTTACTTTGATAATTTTATGAAAACGTTTTATAAAAAATCTCATTAAAAATCGTGATTTAAAGCACAAATGTATTGAATCACATGTAGAAACACAGGCTCTCGGACATTCGCACCGGGATTGCTAAAGTGTCCGAAATGTATGGTTTATATCTAGCTAGTAGTATAGAAACGGTATCTTATGAGAGTTTTGTGGGCTGACCATGGTATATTACGAGTTTATAAAAGGTGGTTTCTGTTGTTTGTTTCCCTATATCGCGATAACACGCGTGAGCTAGGTTATTTTGAAATCGGTCGTATGGCGATAATTTAATAGAATTGTACGAGTGTGAGATGTGTGTTCAAGGTTAATATACTGACAATTCGGGGTAAAGTGGTCAGGCAGCTGTGAGGCAAGGGGACACTGGGCGTGTACTATGATTAAGTTTGAAGTTGGTTAGTAAGACATCAGCCAGGCTCGCCTTATTATTGTGTATAACATGGGGATGATCATTGAGCGAAAATCGTTCGTAAGATGAATTTTATTACATCCCAAGATCAGTGTCATGTTAGGTCAAATAAAGATTCTGGCTGGTTTAAACGGTTCTTAGCTCAGCTGTGTTCAGTTCCCAGTAGAGACCATTCCCAGGGATAAGTTTTATAGAAATCAATCTTATGATTGTTGTTTTTTTTCTGATAAGGGCAGAAGATATGTTAGATTGTGAAAGGGTCCTATAGTTTGAAGAACGCTTAAGAAAGCTAATATGAATTGTGTCCTAGGCGGAATCCGCAAATTAAGTACAGGTTGAGATAACCTGTTTTGGAAAGGGTAAATGTATGTCTCATGGATGACTCATTTTTCCAAAACTATAATAAATTGACATATTGGCCGACATCAAAAATGTGGGGCTAACGAAGATCAGGCAAGAACTGACAGCGAGTACACTCATCTTATTGGGTTACACGAGACAGGCGTCTGTGACGTCACTTGTTTTGTAAAAAATAGATTTTAGATTAATTCCGCCATGGGAGTTCGAGGCGAGCCGATGTCCAAAAGATGATTCCATCATAGGAGTTCGAGGTAAAGAGATGCCCAAAAGAACAGTCCGCCATGGGAGTTTGAAGCGAGAGGAGGTCCAAAAAATGAGTCCGCCATGGGAGTTCGAGGCAAGATGTCTAAAGGATTAGTCCGCTATGTGAGGTTGAAGCGAGAGGATGTCCAAAAGATCAGTCCAAGATGGTACTCAAAGCGGGTGGACGTCTCAAGATAATGATCTGAAACGTTGTCTTTGGGTCTGAAAATGAGACGAGGACAAGTGAATCCATATATCTCCCCCATCTAATTAGAAGAGTTGTTAAGTAAAGAAACCGAGAAACAAGCAACTGATGGACGTGACTTACTTCCAGACATTATCAGGCATAACCAATACACAACTGTTTTCCATAACCCTCTTAACATGTCTTCTCAGTTCCTTTCCTTGTCGTATCAAAGAGTTGTGATTCCAAGAGAACGCATATCCAACGCGAATTAATCAAGCAAGCTACAAGACGAATAAAACGGTAAGGAGTTCTCATGAAAACAAACGGCGGGAAGCTAGACGACCACGGACACGAATATCAAGGCCATACGAAGAAGTGCAGAACAAAACAGATTAAGAAGAATGCTGGATAAATTGTTAACTAGTGTATTGTACTAAGAGAGAGTGTTTAGAAATTAACGCACCCATGGTGTTAACAAATGGGTAAAAAAAGTGTTGCATGTAGTTTATATAATCGTATTGTCGATGGGATGCATTTAAAGGAAACACACGCACGCATAAATGTAAACCCACACACATTGATTCCCCGTTGAGAGAGACTCCACAACCACATCGGTCCACGCTGTAAGAATAAGCGAGTAAAAATACTATATAAATGGTTGTTAGTTTAAAGGCGTAACATGCATTAACGAAAGACTTTAAAAACACTTCTAAACTTTGGTATTTCGCGAAGCGTTTATTTAAACAACTTTTGAACCCATTGAAAAACATACCATAACATGGGGTCTAAAGCAGCATGGGGTGATTTTAAACAAGGAAATACAATGCAGTTAAAATTCCATGGTATACTTACTAAATCAAAAATATTACAGACTTAGCACTTACACAAACCGGCTTACCGCTGGAACATTTACAAATACAGAAGGGGATTCAAGTATATAACAGTGAAACAAAAACAAGTGGCCTTCACTTAAATTGTGAAATATTAAACGGAGATGATCAACTGTTTACCATGTAACCGTTTCGGAAATTTAAAAACAGAACAATTATGAAATGCATGGTTCTCCAGTTGTACTGATCAAATTACAACTTCTCCAAGAAACCAAACGTAGAAACAATTCAATTTTAATTTCTACTAATATATAAGCAAATAATAATAATAATAATGATAATAATAATAATAATGAAAATAATAATGAAAACAATAATAATAATAATAATAATAATAATAATAAGCGATTACCCTTATGACTATAATCTGATATGATAATGTATATGTCAAATAAGTATTATAACAACAATAATAATAATAATAATAATAATAATAATAATAATAATAATAATATTGATAATAATAATAAAATAATATGTTACATAGCAAGGGGGGAGAGAGCTTCTTTTATCACTACACGCAGAGATCCTTCCGACTGAGGCATCCCTCCAAAACCACCCCAGCAGTTCGCCATTACATCCTCTCCGGCCGAAAACAACGCTAAATGTTCACGAGAGGATTAATAGTGATTTCAATCTTTTTTTACGGCATCTCAAGCCTTTATAAAACCACGTATCTGTTCACGGCATCTCAGCATTTATACGTATCTTAAGGTCTCTAAACAGTTCTCAAATAAATCTCAAATAGATCTCAAAGTTTACCTTAACTTCTGTTCTCTTCTTTGGCCCGTGATTCGTCTAGTCTTCGCTGGCCGTGTCGTCTTAACTTATGTTCTCTTCCTTGGCCTGTGATTCGTCTAGTCTTCGCTGGCTGTGTCGTCTTAATCGAAGGAAGAAGTCTGACTCAGACAAAATGAACACACGAGACACGGGTTTTCTTGAGGGGATATTTCACACAAATTTATTTATTCTCAACAATTCTCTTACTTCTCGGTTCGGTTGTTGTCAGGGGGATTCCGGCTTCGACTCTCTCATACTCGGGCTATTTTCTTTCCTTGCTGGGATATCTTCTGCCCCCCACAGCGGGGCCTTGCCATTTTACCGGCTACATTTTCGCAGCCGGTCTGAGCGGTCTCGCCTCTAGGCACAGACTGATTCTAAAAACTAAGTTATTGTTTTCTGTGGTGACGTAATAATCGTTCCCACGCACGATATGGGGACAAAAACGTCTGACTCTGATCTCTGACTCAAGGTCACGTCAGGTCTAAATTTATTATGACTACTCCTGGATCAAACACTTCTCTGACTCATCTCTGAGTCCAGAAACAAAACCTATTTTTCGATAACAAAATTAGCTATTTGATACTAGTTAATCTACTCGTTTAAAATACAGGGCCCGTCATAATATAACACTCCTCTCCACCTTATCTTTCAAAATTTCTTCCCTGAAGAAATTTACACAAATATCCAAATCCATCACCAACACTTTTTTTTTTTTTTAAATACACACGCACATATTCATCTAATCATCGGTACACGACCGATTGCTGATCGGGCGTATTGCCGCGATATGGGGGCACAAAAACAGAAACCCCTTTCCTTAACCTGTAAACTTAAATGGTCAGCCTCCAGTGTCTACACGAGGTACCATCCCTACATTGCTTACTAATCTGGACCAAATACTTCGAACATTCCAGTGCCCCGGCGCAAACGTCCGCGAACAATCACTCATGTCTCTAACTCCCAGCCCTGTTCATTAAACGTGGAGGACCCCATCCCATGGATCTATCTAGTCGATACGGTATTGAGCGAAATGTCACATCGAATCATCCTGCTCCCGGAACACGCCGAATGACCACAAACTAGGCCCAACCTATAATCTTATAATTAAATCCAATTAACACCCGGTACCTCTTTTTTTTAAAAAATCGATCCCCATGGTTCTATCCGCCCCGACGCGCGCACCCGAGTCACACCACACCCCAGCTTAACTCCATCCCCACTGGTGTTGAGCAGACACCAATTCTATGCGTTCCCTTCCCGTGTTCCTATCTATGCGGTAAGGGGGTGGGGTGTCCTCGCAGCACACCCGTCGGCAAACATCCAAAATCCACAAAAAAAAATGGGACCACAATTTCACAGCTTAACATTTTACACAACTTTCACACACTCTATCGGCGCAGTTGGGCACACCTGGGTCACAAAAACAACAATTTCCATAACTGACCACCGTCCTTTTCTCGTGGTCCCACAGAATGACCATATCACCGTCATTCTCCCGTTCGCAATTTTAACGTATGCAGGCTTTACCACAAGCCTCGCCACTAACCCATGGGTACTCTATAAAAGAGAGCATACGAGCAAACGCCGGGAATCCCTCATTGACTTTCCAAGCCTGTACATACTCTGTACACGGGGATTTTTCCCGATAAAATCAACCCTGTCCAAGGGTTTCCGCGATCCGACCCAAACTAACTCTGGCTGCCGCCAGCTGCCCGAACCTAATCAACTCAAATCGCCCGGCTGACCCACGTAACATTCAATTTAAGAACTGTTTTTTTTTTTTTAATTACATTTTTAAATTTCTCCATCCTCTAAATATGAAAATATCATTCACTCAAGCATTAGGAACCCGGAATCCTCCATGTAACAAATACATCAAAATACATCAAAAAAAAAAAAAAATTCATTCCACCCAACAACAACAAAAAAAATCAAACCGAAACCGACAGAACCAATGGAGAACATATCTCCACAATACAATACAATTCAAAAGACAAAGGGAAAAGAGAACAGCGCCCGACACCATAACGGGCCGACATGTCGCCAAACTCCAACCCGGACACCATCAGATCACCCGTCGCCGCCGTCGCCATTTTCCTGCAACACCTCATAGCGGTTTTCAAGACCCACGGGCGCTTTCTTTCTCTCTCTCTCTCTCTCTCTCTCTCTCTCTCTCTCTCTCTCTCTCTCTCTCTCTCTCTCTCTCTTTAGCACGCATATTCTGACCTCGCGCGCACATTTTTTTTTTAAACAATCTCTTTTAACATTTCAATTCTTCTCTCTCTCTCTCTTTTTAGCACGCATATTCTGACCTCGCGCGCACATTTTTTTTTAAACAATCTCTTTTAACATTTCAATTCTTCTCTCTCTCTCTCTCTCTCTCTCTCTCTCTCTCTCTCTCTCTCTCTTTTTAAGACGCACACACATTCCAAAAAACAAAAGACCTCGGCCACAGGGTGGCACATCGATCCCTCTCTTTCTATACTCGTTCTGTCTCTGTCTCTCTCTCTCTCTCTCTCTTTAAGACGCACACACATTCCAAAAAACAAAAGACCTCGGCCACAGGGTGGCACACCGATCCCTCTCTTTCTATACTCGTTCTGTCTCTGTCTCTGTCTCTCTCTCTCTCTCTCTCTCTCTGTCCATTCGCTCTCGCTTTTTAACACGCATACCTCCCTCGTTTTTTTTGTTTTTTTTTCTTTTTATTTTTTCGCCCGTCATTGCTTTCACCTTTGTCCCCCACCAACACAAACCAGAAAAAAAAATTACAGCAACAAATTCTTAAAACACAACACAAAAAAAACATAATTACGGCAAATCGTCCTTTTCTTTCTAACTAGAATGTACTTTTCCTACAAAGTCTTAACAATTGTTTTTGCGCGTGTGTGTGTGTGCGTGCGTTCTTTTTTTCTTTTTTTAACAAAATGTGTCTTTCTTTTTTTCTTTCTTTTTTTGTGAATCTTAACAATTAACAAAATGTGTCTTTTTCTCTTTCTGCGTAATCTAATAATTGTGTGTGCGTGCGTTCTTTTTTTTTTTTTTTTAACAAAATGTGTCTTTCTTTTTTTTTTTTCTTTTTTTGTGAATCTTAACAATTAACAAAATGTGTCTTTTTCTCTTTCTGCGTAATCTAATAATTGTGTGTGCGTTCTTCTTTCTTTTCTTTTTTTAACAAAATGTGTCTTTTTTCTTTTCTTTTTTTTTTTTTCTTTTTTTTTCTGTGTCTTCTAATGATTAACTACATGTGTCTCTCTTTTGTGTATCTCAACAATTTTCCCCTCGTGTCTCGTTCCTTTTTTTTACTTCCTTTTTCTATTACTTTAACTTCGTAAGAGTTCCTTTTTTTTTTTTTTAATTTATCTATCCAACATAAAAATACGAGGTACTCACTGTTCGTTGACATCACTCTCTCTCTCTCCGTTGATCCCCCCCTGTCTTCGCTTGCTTCCGGACCCCAAGATTTTCGTTGTGGCAACGCGGTTCGTCTCAACCTATTTCTTGTGGAAATAGCAAGTCACGGCAACCAAATTAACCATCGTTACATAGCAAGGGGGGGAGAGAGCTTCTTTTATCACTACACGCAGAGATCCTTCCGACTGAGGCATCCCTCCAAAACCACCCCAGCAGTTCGCCATTACATCCTCTCCGGCCGAAAACAACGCTAAATGTTCACGAGAGGATTAATAGTGATTTCAATCTTTTTTTACGGCATCTCAAGCCTTTATAAAACCACGTATCTGTTCACGGCATCTCAGCATTTATACGTATCTTAAGGTCTCTAAACAGTTCTCAAATAAATCTCAAATAGATCTCAAAGTTTACCTTAACTTCTGTTCTCTTCTTTGGCCCGTGATTCGTCTAGTCTTCGCTGGCCGTGTCGTCTTAACTTCTGTTCTCTTCCTTGGCCTGTGATTCGTCTAGTCTTCGCTGGCTGTGTCGTCTTAATCGAAGGAAGAAGTCTGACTCAGACAAAATGAACACACGAGACACGGGTTTTCTTGAGGGGATATTTCACACAAATTTATTTATTCTCAACAATTCTCTTACTTCTCGGTTCGGTTGTTGTCAGGGGGATTCCGGCTTCGACTCTCTCATACTCGGGCTATTTTCTTTCCTTGCTGGGATATCTTCTGCCCCCCACAGCGGGGCCTTGCCATTTTACCGGCTACATTTTCGCAGCCGGTCTGAGCGGTCTCGCCTCTAGGCACAGACTGATTCTAAAAACTAAGTTATTGTTTTCTGTGGTGACGTAATAATCGTTCCCACGCACGATATGGGGACAAAAACGTCTGACTCTGATCTCTGACTCAAGGTCACGTCAGGTCTAAATTTATTATGACTACTCCTGGATCAAACACTTCTCTGACTCATCTCTGAGTCCAGAAACAAAACCTATTTTTCGATAACAAAATTAGCTATTTGATACTAGTTAATCTACTCGTTTAAAATACAGGGCCCGTCATAATATAACAAATACACTACACTTCAGAACCAATAAAAGAAGAAAAAGGTCTTAACAATATATAACACATGGTGTTAATAATGATATAGCATATTGAGAAATGACATAGAAATAAATTATATTGCATGCACATCGTATATTATATTAACACATCGGCTATACATTGGTAATATACACCGGAATCTTCTATAGACTCAGCATAAGGATGCAAATCCAAGAATTTGGAAAATGATAAATATGGGCAAAGTTTCTTCCTCATGAATCATGTTCATCGACCATATAAAAAAAGTGTGAACAGAACAGGAAAGTATTGTAGTTAGCATAGACAGTAAAAGGAAAGGAACATACAAACATGTAACACGTAATTTGTAGATGATGATCAACCGGAGCGTCTAATGGCGTTTGCTTAAGCGCTCCCCGACTCAGAAATTTTAGTTATCTGTACGTAGTTCATCAATAAACCATTGTCCATACTTACGGATTTTTGCATATTTTTTAATGGATATGTAGGGTTATTTTTTTAACAGAGGCCACCACGAGTTATGCATTAAAATTAACGTTGGTCAGTCGTCAGTTTCCAGGGTATAATTTCAATTGTTGAATTTTCGGCACCATCTTCCACGCGTCCGTTCATTCAGGACTTCTTCTCCATAGGTTGTTTATGTTTTGTTTCGTCTCATTAAAGGCATTACAATATGTGCTACAGATGCTCCTTGTATGTTTTAGTGCCTTCAAAAGTGAAATTGAGAGTCAAGTGTCGCCGTCAATAAAGCTTTAGTAAAGTGGTGTTTAACTATATGTTATATAAATAATAGTAATCCATTTAGTATTCCCCACTTCATATAATAGTTTATCAAAAGGGAATTATATTAAACATATAAGTTTTGAGACGACATAATACTCAAACTAATTCACAGACACATACACATATATACATATATAATAGCATAACATGATAGCAAAACATAATTTTAAGCTCGGAAAAAGCACACTGTATTTTGATGTAAAATTGCATGATTAGATTGACTCGTAGCAATTTTGGGCGGCATCGTTATGGTTTACCTCAAGTAAACGACGCATGCCACCAAAAAACCATGGTTCGCTCATCATGATTTACTAGAAAAACACGTAGTCTATGTAAGTATAAATTTCATTAATTAATACTTTAATCAGGTGTCCTGATCAAGCTAAGCGCGATGGTATTAATTATTTTTTGTTCTCGATTAATGTGGCTATCACTCGCTTTATGATGGGCAGTGGACCCTTAAGGATTTAGTTGATTTGAGGCTGATACAATCTACCTTCTGATTAACGTGTAATATCGTTTCTCTGAAACGCTCACGATTCTTCTGTTATTTTGATAAGTAATACGTATATTTTAAATATAAAAAATGTTAATAAGTATGCAGGCTGTCGTCGAAGGAAGTAAAACATTCATTTTTGTGCGATATCTATGTACTTCTTTGTGATATACAAGTAGTATGAAATTATATATATAATAAAAAGGGAAGTGTAATCAGGAAATAATTGATAAATTGACCTAATTCGTTAATATTCTCTCCCTCTTTTCTCTCTCTCTCTCACACACACACAGCTAATATATATATATATATATATATATATATATATATATATATATATCTGAAACAGAAAAATATATTTTTTAAATTCAAATAACAGAACAAATCAAATGGTAACGCTGTAAGCATAACTACTTAAGTGACCGGCAGCAATTCTGTAAAGAGCAGTTAGGGACGACACAAAATAAACAAAGCCCGCCACCTTAATCATGCTAGATTCACGGCGAAAAAACTATGGTCCTGACGAAACGAAAATACTATTTTACTCAATTGTATATATATATATATATATATATATATATATATATATATATATATATATATATATATATATATTTCTCCTCGGGGATGGTAGATTTTTTAATCTTATCAGCTAGAATCTCATTGGATGTGTTGCTCTACTTTTCAAACTTGTTAGCAACAGTCCATGGTTGGGCTTTTAATCCTCTGATGTGTTTTTTTGTTGCTGTATTTGATAGAGATAGGGAGCCAGGGCTTTCTGACTGAAAGCCTTATGGCTCGCCCTGGTTGACCTCTATCTTTGCTAGACCACCATGTCCAGAAGCAGGAAGGTTTAAACCATTGCTTACATATTCCCGCCTGATTTATACACGGGTTGATGGGCCCTTTTCATCCTGGGTGCTGGCCTGTCAGTATTTACTTTTGTTTTATTCATATGTTTATCATTCATTTCCAAATTGTCAACGGCTTCTAATTCTTTATTCGAAGGTGTCCTCTATTAATAGTGGGGGTTTCCCCGTCCGCCATTCAGGAGACGTGCTTGATTGCTTGAGGTGACAGTTCACCATCTTTTTTAAATATTGGGTCCGTAAAAAGTATCTTCATATCAGAGTCTCTGACAACCCCTGTACAGAGAAACCGAACCCACCCGAGGGGGTATATTAGGCATTCAAATCCTCCCTTGTGTTCACAAATATGTTAGATGTCTACTTTACTGTAAATTCTAATTTTGCACTTACACAATATTTCCATTTACCTTTTGATGTTACGTTTTTGCATGTATATTTCGTATTACATATTTGTCAAATTCAATACTTTGTCAGTAGCCTGTTGTCTTTTTGCCATTGTGTACGTAACCTGCGTTGCAGTTACCAACAGCAATGCTGCATATGTTGCAAAACCCATTGATCCTCATATCTGTTCGCCGATCACATGAAAACAAGAAAATAGGAAGAACTGATAAATAAAGCAGAACGTTTGTTTACCCGATGCAAATAGTTGCCCCGAGTGGCACGCACAGATTAGACATGAATAACACACGGAATAGAAACTGAACACTATCTTCTTTTATCGGGTTAGACGTTACCCGTGTGACCTTAGAGGCCACCTTTGTATACTTTGGTTATACAAGAAAAGTATTGAGCAGATTTCCCTGTGAAACGCATGGCTTCCTTTCCGAATGTTGCCCAAAGACAAAGATTATTATCTACGCTAGGTAATGGATATATATTTTCTATGCAAGCAGCAATTCTGCTATTTTTTTAAACACAGGCGATATGAAAGATTTTAAAAAGAATTGCAATATATATATATATATATATATATATATATATATATATATATATATATATATATATATATATATGCACATATAGACATATAGATATATAGACATATGTTCATATATATATATATATATATATATATATACATATATATATATATATATATATCAAATTAGTATATATATGAATATTTATACATGTACATGTATATATATATATATATATTTATATATATAAATGTATATGGATATTTATATATATATTTATGTATATACATATATATGTATATAAATATATATATATACATATATGTGTATATATATACATACATATATGTATGTGTGTATAGACATGTATAGAGACATATATATATATATATATATATATGTGTGTATATATATATGTAATATACATAAACATAGATACACTATTCTATAAATACATCCCATATTATTTATAACCTAAATATATATATATATATATATATATATATATATATATATATATATATATATATATGCATATATCTATATGTTGATTCAAAATATGCCTATCATATATCATTTCTTACATTCGTAACTTTTCTGCAATCAAAATTTGTCAAATACAATAAAAGTTGTGTATGTGTCTGAATTGCGTATTAAGTCTTAATCCTGAATGCTCGACAGTCAGTTTTATAGCTATGTAAGCCAATGATTCGAGCGTAAAGGTTTGTGTCCACAAATACAAGTGGCTACTTATATGCTGTTATTAACTTCTGGAGAGCCTCGAGCAAACGAACGCGGTTGTGAGGGAAGCACAATGCAAATTACCACAATTGCGATTACCTTGTGAATGGGTGTTTTACATTTTCCTAATTGTCGAATCAGTAAGATGAGCAATGCTTATTTTAATTTCGCGCGGGACTTGTCAATGTCCATTAGGTTTAATTGATTTGCTACACTGTATTTAAACATACTTAATATTGCCTGGCAGTTTTGTAATATTATTACATTTTTCGATACTCATCTTTGAAAATCAGCAGGAACACATATTTGTTATTATTTCAGTGAGAGCTAGTGTTTTTTTGTCATTTTTTATAATGTTTAACAATAGCGCTTCTAATTCATTTCTAATCAATGAAACAAGTAACCTGATTATTAGCCACATTTTTGGTCTCTTACTGACATACTACCTAGTTTTTATTACACCTAAATAATGTTCCCTTTTGGTTTTCTGATTACAAAATACTCGGCATAGGTATAGAACACATACTATTAAAAAAACAAAATTAAGCGACATAGTGTTGGTACATCTTGGGCGTTTCACTTTAAATAAACTGCCGTTAGCATGTTTAAGATTATCACTATAATATTTTCTCGTAAGGCGCGTTTATATGTTTCTATTCATCGACTTACAGTTCTATGTGTGTTTATTTAATATTTTGCAATCACTGAAACGTTCGCTATGAAATAAAGATGTATTAGTCGTATGTTAATGTTTATTCACGTAAGACACTTACATTCTAAAAATAGGGCAAATAGAAATTGTTCGATATACGACGATATTTGAATAGGGAGCGACAACTTTTGAAGAAGATAATGCTATTTGGCAAAAACTAAAAGAGTAACCGTAAACATGAGAGATGTACATATACAGAATATAAGTTTGCGAATACGTGCATCAGCGGAAATAATGTATTTGTTTATAATTATTCTGGTAACATTGTCGCATGTTTCGTAACGACAATTTGCTTTGCTTTCGATCGCTTAGAAGGATCTAGTTTTGTAATGTAGACTAAGGTTGTAATAAAGATGGTAACACAGCGGGGTGATTCCTAAATGAGCAGTTATTGGTTCTAACTTTTGGCTAATTTAAGTGACCTAAAATGGTGGAAAATAAGACAATCGCATTATTCATCAATGGGCACTTTTAATGCAAATACAATTTCGATCTCTCTCTCTCTCTTACTTTCTCTCTCTCTGTGTATATATATATATATATATATATATATATATATATATATATATATATATATATAAAATTCTTAGTGTAAACCTTCTTAAAACTTTAATTTTAGATTTACATTGCTAACTTTCCTCTATCCATTTGAAACCTTTTCGAAGTCATTCACTTACTTACACTCATAACCCTCGCCTCCGCCACACTCAAAGTATCAATGTAATTCCCCTATTCTGTAAACCAGCTTTCCTGCACACTCTCCCTCCACCTGCCTCCGTATCTCCGTTCATTTATCGTATCCTCTCCAGCCATTATATAAACTCTACCTCTTTTCTGTTACTATTCATCATTCCTCTATTTTCTTATAATCTATTTTAATCCTATCAATATTCGGTGTCACTTCTTCTATTCCCTTTGCTGTTTTAAAATTTTCGATATCTATGTCTTTGTAATCTACTTTTTACAGCGT
>OY744515.1:194592733-194650233 GCA_963556195.1 Sepiola atlantica
TTTTAAAACGAGCAGATAATGAAATGTTTAATGACAGTATTAACTGACATATGAATTTAAACGAATATACTTTATTTAAATTTAGATTAGATTAAAAATGTAATTAGAAAAAAAGAAAACATTTTAAAAAGCAAAACAACATTATATATATTTTTTTAAATGAAGGTAAATGAGTGAATAAATAAATTACATAAAAATAGATAAATACGATATTTGAAAAATAAAGTTTATTTATTTTGTGTTTTAAAAATAAAGAATTCAAATTAAACCGGTATTTTCTGCGAAACTGCATCCCACGGCACCTTCATATGTGCGCTTAAACTTGGGTTTTGCACGGTTCTGAAGAAGAAAGAGTTCCTGAAATATTATATCATACAGAGTTTCCACCAGATTATCTTGATGCAGATATTACATAACATTGTAACATTGTGTAGATAAACAGATATATGTGTGTTTGTAAATATATATATATATATATGTATATATATATATATATATATATATATATATATATATGCATATATACATTGTATTAAGGTGAAACTATTTAATTTGTTCCACCATTATATGTCTTATTTGATTCAACTTGGGTATATACGTCACACCTATGCATTGTTTTGCCTTCTAAGTATCAAATGTCTTTATACTAATAAGCAATGCTTCAAGCAAACTACATACACATTTTATATATATATATACATATATATATATATATATATATATATATTTATATATATATATATAATCTAATACAGAAGATCACTTGTGTATACATATACGTTACAAGAATAGAACATATTCACAAGCGCAAATTCTAAATTGCCGTAAAAGCATGGCAATACTGACCAAGTTAGAATATAAAGTTATATAACATAGGACACAACTGTATTTTAATGTTAGCCGAACGATAAAAAAATAAATATGTTTAAAATTGGATAAAATATTCCATTAGTAAGTAGTTTGTATTGCTTCTCTCAAATTCCTTAGATCGTTCTGTAAGTGCCCGTTTATTTTGAAATATAATTTAAATTCGTATATTCGCAATATAGCATAGAAACCCGCATATAAAATAGAGACGGTTTTATTATTTACCATATGTCGCTTAATAAACTAAAATACACCACTCTCAGGTGGCTCCGGTCCTTATTTAATGGGGTGTGACAGGACAATATGACATGAAACTACATTACCCACCAAGTAAACACTGATTGAATATTGAAAGTAACATTGTATTCGAAGGGCTAATAAGATCCCTCTGTCATGGCATACACGAGGAATGGTGTATTTTTCAAAGTTATGCTACTTCAAGTCATTACATTAAGCATGATACTGCCACCATACTACATGCGGCTAGACCAGAAAATGCGCCATAATATACTTTAATAGTAAATTATGGGAAAATAATATGTCTCACTGCCTTAGAAACTCTGTATGGTATACGCGGATGTGAACCTCAAATGAACACCAGTATATCTATGTATATCATTAAGAGATAAATGATTACCCTCAGGAGGAGGTTCCTAGATTTACTAAAATTAACTAAGCTTAAATGAATAAAAAAAATTGACCAATATTCATCTCTATATATTATATCGATCAATTGATTTTTCATAGTTTAGTTTTCATAGCATTATCGGGGGTTGGTTATGATTGGATATGATATAGGAAGTTGATCACAAAATAGTTAGATTGAATAACGCATCTTAATTCTGACGGCGGATCAGTTTTATAAGTTATCGTCATTGTAAATACCATTTTTGTTGGACAGTCAGTGCAAATTTGGAATAAAATTTATGTTTGCAAGGCACGCTTATATTCAACATATAATTTCCGTTTGTGTCTCACAATTTCGCTTGAATAAGCAATATTGCTTGTGTGTAAGGTTTAAATTCTATACTATTAATTTTAAGTTATTCTTTCAAGATTAAATGTTGAATACCACTTTTGTTTGCTTGACACCTTTATGTTCAGAATACAATTTTTTTATTTGCCACTGTTATGTTTGAAATATCATTTTCGACAGTCTATCGCGCTTCAGTATAAAATAGCGTATTCTTTGTTCTTCCACGTAAGAGTTGAACACAATATTGTCGTCAATAAACGTGCATCTCGAATAAACGCATGTATGTAATATCTTTACTCTTTTATTATATTGTTATTGTCGCCATTAAAAACTATGAGTTTCGATGAGAACCTAACTTTTACAAGATTACAAAGTAGGGATTTTCTGAAGATGTTAGCAATTTACTATTTCTTTGATTTATAAATTCCAAGTGGGTTTCCCGACGTGCTGAAGTAATTTGTTGAGGATTTCACTTCGTGCAAATAAATATAATATTTGTGGTGTTGCTTTTACATCGGATGCGACGATTAAAGCAACATAAATATTACCAATGATTTTATCTCCTCTACCAAGTACAATAATATTCACGCTCTTGGCGTTTTGGCTAAGATCAAAGTGTAGTATCTGTTCCGATGGATATTGCACCCCATAGAGGGGATTGTCTTGGCCTTCGGGGCTTGATTTACGCCAGTCTATGGGTCTGTATTGTGAAGTTCTGGAGGCTCCACCTTCCCAGGCTTCGCTTCCCCTCTTTGGGGAGGAGTAAGTTTATTGCTTACTGCCTGAGGTGCCCCTACCTAAGAATGCCGACGGGGCTGCCCAAGCAATTTTTTAACCCCACTTTCCTGACCCGACCTTTGGTCACATCTTACTTGTGGGAGTAAGATAAACACTGGCCTTGTGCCTAACTCCCGGAGAGGAGTAAATCAATACCAAGTACAATAACATGTAAATCACATGTAAATGGCTGTGTTTATGTCGTGGTAGTATTCTGGAACAGACAAGCTCTCCTGATAAGGCAACGTAACCAAAGGCAGACGAACGAAAATGTGCCAGTTTACGTACCTATGACACTCATATATGCTATCCGTCAGAAAATTGTTTTACGGTAAGTTTTACATAATAAATATATACAGAATAGTTCATATTAAAGTAACCCAATTGTTCATAGCTATTGTATATTGTTTGTTTTTTGTTTATACTTGAGTGTCTCTTCTCATCCATGCGTCATTCGAAAGCAGAAATGGTATCTATTAATTTGATGATCATTGTTTATGTTATTTATTTATTTTTACTGTTTTGTTTAAAATATATGCTATTCATATCATATTTTTATTTCATACAGAGTGGCGCAAGAAAGCCGAGAGCGTGGCGCCCAAGGATATGTTCAGAATAAATGTCAGTCCAAACTGTCCAGCTATTCAGCGATTATAAATGTGATGGGTTCATATTGAAAGAAAATATAGTTAATTATGTATGATAGAGTCTATGCTGAGATAAAATAATGTAACTACTTATGTAAGACCCTGTATATAACGCTGTTATCTATATATATAAAATTAATTTCCGAAATATAGCGGGTGTCATCTAAGATGAATCAACATTATTTGTAAAACTGAAAAATACAATTCTATAAGGCATGCATAATTAATTTTAAATAAGTAATTCAAAAGAAAAAATGAAATACATAAGGTTAAGATTTAAAATAAAATATTTGATGACATAACCTGTTATCTTCTCTCTGCAATCTTGAAATTTCACTTTTTATTTTTGCAGATATTATATTGCCTTTTTATTTATTATTTTTCTAATGGTATTATACGTGTATTTGTTGATGGTTGTTAAATCGTTGGTAATTTGATTCCCTTTAATTGTTACGCCATCATGTTTTCTTAAGTGTTACATTATCCCCATCTCAAGACAAGTATGAAGGTGAGTTATAAAAAAAATAATAGGTTGACGTTCAAAATGATAGCTCGTATCTTTCGCGTTCAAATACAGCAATACCTCGTAAATTAGGTTATGATTAAACTATCGTCTAGAGGACTGAATACTCACTGAAATTAAAGTTGAATACACCAACACAAAGACAAGAAAGCTTTGAAAAGGGGACTTCTTAATTGGCTGTCGGTATTGGCGTTTATGTTGCAAGCGCCGACGTTACCTTATGGCCACGTATTTTCGAGGTGGTTATCCCTTAATGTATCGTTCATTTCTACTTGTGGTGTTCGTTTCAAAACTTCCAAACGACATCTTACACTTCTTACACCTTCGCTCGTCTAGCAATGTGACGCTACATTCGCTTCTGGCTTCCAGTGGGAGGTGAACTGTGACTGTATACTTACGGACCACATGACACCCATATCTTATTTATGTATGAACGCTGTTCTGAGAATTGAGATCATCAGATATATACTAGGAACGCCCCATTACTGTTTAACAAAAGTTGATGATTGTTTGTTCTTTTCTAAGTTATTCCCCTTTACTTAATTAAATTGTATTCTTGCTGGATAACTGGGAATGAATATACAGTTAATTACTTTTGTGTTGTATGAAAATCTTATATATCTGTTCACTAATGTGAAATTAGTTTCTGTTTCTTTACATACCCCACTGGTTTCGTTTTATTCTACGTGTATTGTATGCATTTATTAGGTCTCATTTAATCTATTTGTTTTATTACTTAACCCTTTGGAACGTGTATGCTATTCCATTATTTAATACTTGTTTTATTTACACTATAATTATTTTCATGTATTTCATCAACATTATTGCTTGAATTAGGTTCAACAAATATTACATAAGAACTATTATTTATTTGGTAGATTTGGATCATTAGACGACCATAACAGATGCTTATGTTTACAAATATTAACACAAATTATTAGCAGGTATACAATCGTTAAAAAGCTGTAAATATACAGACACACAGTTTTAACATTTTGTAATATGAAATCGTCAAAGAAGGAATATCATTTTCTTCACATGATAATTATCCACTAAAATTTTGAGTTTACAAATATTTAGAATATTTTAAGTTATCGTAAAAAAATATCTCCACATACGTAGCCAAAAATGTGCATACAAATAAAAAGCTCTACTAAATGTATATACGTGTGAGTGTTTATTTAGATAACATACAATGGAAAATAGTTGTTATCCTTACATAAATATATGGTGTGGACGTGTGAGATAACACGTCCACATAATATATTCATATGAGTATAAATTAATGAATAAATAAATATGTAACTTCCAATTATTTCATCTTACAGTATTAGAATGATATTTGCTGTAACGTATTTTTTTCATTTTTCTTTTATGTTTGGATATTCGTTCATTTTCGGACAACATTCGAATTTTACAAAGTGGGTGAATATAGTGTATACACAGGCTGATTCATAAGTCACTAGGCTATTTATTTTTGAAATTCTAAAGTTAAAAAATACGGTAATACAAAACAGAAAGTGTATTCAACAAATTTATTTATGGGAGATTTAAATTGCAGCAAATTTTCAAAATTTCCACAAACTTTCTGCATGCATAGCTCCATTCTTTTTTGCAAGGAATTTACGACTCTTTGTAGCATATGTGATTGATTATGGTGTTATGCGAAGGACGTTTTCTGTTCACATCACGTTTCCATTGCCTAAAAAATAGCAGTAATTAGAGAGTAAGATAACAATTATCAAAAGTTCATACTAAGTTTGTGATTCATATGGTAATCATTTTAAATAGCTAAGTGAAGTAACTAATGAATAAACCGGCATATATATATATATATATATATATATATATATATATATATATATATATATATATATACATATATAGCGTCCACATACACCAGCATACAGTAATTAAGAAGCGTACACCATTCAAGGCTCGATGCTATGAAAGTAACTAAATTGTACAAAATACATTCAAAGTATGTAAATTCAGACTAGTTAAATTAACGACGTTCTTTCAAGATTATGGGTGCGGGTTGGTGATGGCGATATATGACTGATTAATTAAATGTAAGTCACATCTTCCCCTACATGTTTACACATTGGAAAAGTCTAAGTGTCAGTAACACACATACGTATCAAAATACATGAACGAGCCATAATACATCCGTATATGACCACACAAATGCCTTCGTGTATACAGACACATGCACAAACAAAACGTATACTCAAACCCATAAGTGTTGCTACAGCCACACCCATATCATCGTATATTAGATACGCACATACCCAGTTTGCAAATGGGGACATATTGCAATATCACGTATACACACACTTTTGAATTTATTTGAAATAATACTTATAAATAAATATGGGAAAAATAATTACAAAATACAAGCAGAGGAAATGTATTCTTCTTTATTTCAAATCGTACAATTTTCCAAATTATAATTATGTATCTACTGCAGTGAACTAGTGTTTATTAAATACATTAATACTCAAATCAGTTGATTAGTGATTACTAAACCTATAAATGTAATACTCATTATTAAGCTAAGCTTATAAATACGGGCATCTATTGTTTATATTCTAAATCCTACACTTATCTAAATTATCTATTTACTTAATTAGAATTATCTCTTTACTGTTGTTTACTCAGGTGTAATATAATAATTTCTCTTATAACCAACGAATTAAATATGTAAACCAGTGTTTAGTAACATATTAATTTATTAATTACAAATCTTAACTTATATTTACGAGAAATAGTTTCCAATATTATTTTATCAATAATTAGAGACTCACAAACACCCTCTTCGTTAAAAAACACGAATCTGTAACACCATGTTCTGAATATCGCATACAGAAAAGTATTTTTCTAAACTAATGTTACAAAGACTTAGAAACTAGATATATCAATTAAATGCACAAAGGAAAGCAGACACATACACATAACACAATTAATTAATAATTCTTTATCTGCGAAAAAAAGAAATGGTAAATAAATTGTTTATTGGTAGCAATTTACCAAGGGTCGTATATTTTTTTCAATTGGTTTGACAATGAGATATTATATTGCACCATTTACTTGATATAGTCTACAATCACACCATCACTTTCTGATTTTTTTATATTCAAAATAATCTATAAACTAGTTATCTTAATTAGCATTACTTAAAGCGTTACGGTTATATTACTTTGACCGGGACAATTGTAAGTATTTTATAGTAGGTGTGTCAAAGTTTCTTACACTGTTACTATATTTATATATGGTAAACTTTTTAAAGTGGATACACCACATACATAATTAATCTATTTGATTCAGTGGTCCAGCTGTATTAGAGAACGTAATAATTCCTAATTCTTCTTTACGACAAAGTAAACAGTGCAGCAGTTGAAGCTTTCTTTAAGTTGCCCCATTTCAGTACAACACCCTATTGTTGTTTTTTACCTACCATATTTATTTGAGAAATGAAGTATATTCTTTCTTAATTAATGGTTTATTTACCTGGTTTTAAAATCCGTTCTAGTTCCAGCTATGTAACATTTTAATAGCCTTGCATTATGATCTGGGAACACGATTCTTCAATATAGATATACTTAATGATGGAAAATGGGTGAGTTTACTTGCAATGTACATATATTCGGTCATAATTAACTTTAATATATTGTGTATATATGATCTTGGTGAGGTTACATGTACCATTAAAGAAATTAGTGATCAATATTGCTGTTGTGATTTCTAGGTTAAGTCCTAATTTTTCATAGTTTTGTGTATACATGTTTACTCATTTAACTTTAGATTTAGTAACATTTCAAACTATAGCTAGATCACCATCTCTATATTAATCACACTGTATTAACTTCCTGTATATGAATTAAAAACGTTTTTCTAAACCAGATATTTCAGCCGATAGCAGTAAGTGTTTTGTCACAACAAATGAATCAGTGGAATATTTTGTTACTTATCTCTCATTATTACGAATTAGTACTGTCTTACGACACTGGTAGATTATTTATTTTACCTAGCTGGTAATGCCTGTAGTAATTATACCCATACCAATTCTTATATATATATATATATATATATATATATATATATATATATATTTATATATATATATACGCATATTTCAATACATTTGCAATCGTTTCTTTTTAATTTAGTACAAATATACATTACACTTTCAAACACTGATATCTGAATATTTATTACAATAGTAAGTTAATAACTCCATTTATCAAATTTTAAATAATTTCCTAACCAGATTAGCACACACTCAAAATTATTAATATACGTGAGTACACTCTTTTTAATATAGTTTACAAATTATGCTAATATGAATACATATATTTGAAAACAATTACTTTATACACATTTAGATCAGCTTACGCAAATGCAACTTTACTTACGTACTACTTGTATCTTCTCGGTGCCCAAGGACTATATTGGCAAATAGGTCTAAAAAAACAGAATACGATAGTTTTAATAATCACCGGCTAAAACCAAGTGATACATTTATATTTGCTTTGATGAATTTATTATTTTAAATTTACAATTCGTTTTACTTTGAAGCTATTTTCTCTGCCTTGCTGAGGAAGTAGTAGTACTGAAACGTAATTGCATTTACGTAGTTCAATATATATGTTTATATAATACATATTTATACAGCTCTAATTTGTATTGAACAATTTGGAAAAATATTCGTTTTAATGTAATTTTATCAATGCAACTTGTGGAATTTAGAAGAAAGTGTATTATCTGTTCCGATGGATACTGCACACCATATACCGGTATTGTCTTGGCCTTCGGGGCTAGCTTTCCGCCGGTCTATGGGTCTGTCCTGTGCAGTTCTCGGAGGTTCACCCTCCCAGGCATTGCCTTCTTACCCTTTGAGATGGGATTAGTTCATTGATAATCGCCTGAGGCGCCTCTACTGGGGAATGTCGACCGGGCTGCCCATGCATTTTTTGTAGGACAGATTGCTCAAATTCTCGGACGCTGGCTTTTCAAACCCTACTTTCCGACGTTGTGCCACATCGTACCGCTGTAGGAGGTTGATAAATATATATATATATATATATATATATATATATATATATATATAATATTATGGTAAATTACAATAATAAATAAACAATATGTCATTCATGCTTATTTTTTTCTTTGAAAACATTCTGCTTCTTTAGTAAAACAAACATTTTCAACAATGTTCTCATTTTGTAATACACTAGCGACTATATTGTTATTAATCTGATTTGCTTTCGACAGAGAATATGAAACATTCAAGATATCGCAATGTTATCGCAACTAGGTGTGAATGTGTATAGAAAATTATATGTTTTAGCTGTTCTCCTGTGATCTTACAATAATGTTTCCGAATATCTATCATTAATATAACAATTTGTGGATTTGTTAACCTAAAGATTTGGAGTGAACAAATATAACACGTATAATTTTAGAACACATACGAATCCGAATAATATAATTCTAAATAACGGTAGTTAGATCAGCTCTATTTTGCACATAGAAAATCACCTGCAAGTATGATTAAAAGCGGAAACGCAATTACGTTGTAAAATCTCAACATAATAAATGGACGAAATAAGGACTTTTCCGCGGGCTATGATTTTTTTTATAGAGAAACAAATGCTCATACTACTCTTATAAAAAAACGTTAATGAAAATATTTCATTCCAAGACAGATACAGATGAATACACCAATTAAGTTTAATTATAAACGCGTTCATCAAAGAAGGGCAACCTGATCGAAATTATTTACGTGCAGCCGCTATATATATATATATATATATATATATATATATATATATATATATATATATATATATATATATATATATATATATATATATATATGGGAAATGAAAAAGGAACACGCATAATATATATTTCTTATATATTTATCAACGTTTAGTCTTCATTGTAAGACTTCCTCAAGATAGTAATTTGAAGAGAAATGTCATGTAAGTAAATCTAAATGAAGGGTTGACATGATGGAGATATAAAGGAAAGTAGTAGCCGTGGCTACTGTGAGCGCTGGAGGAGAGTACAGACTGTGAGAAGTCAGGTGTAGTGAATAATGAAATGACTATGGAAAGCTTTGAGTGGTACCATTAAGGCATCCGTGAAATAGGGAAGGTGAGAAAATTAGTGAACTTGCTTTGGGGTGGGAAATATGAAAGGGGGCCTTATTTTTTGTCGTGGTGAGGTGTGGCATGGATTTTGAGAGGCTGGGGGAAAGAGGTGAGAAGTGATGAATTCTGTGTGGTAAGCATGTAAGTGTTATCATCGTGTTAGAAAAAGATGTGAAGAAATGAAGATAACCGTAAATGGGTGGGGGTAAGAGTGTGAAGTAAATAGTCAAAAGTGTGGGAGATGTGAACGACGAGGAGTGAGATTTTTGTTGTGGTCAGGTATGACATTTTTGTGAGGCAGGAGGGTTTGAGGAAGGAGCATTGGCCATGTTGTTATGTCAGGTATGTGTGAGGATAAGTGTGTTTGAATGAATGTGTAAAAGTGTGCTGGGGAAAAGGGGGTGAACATGAGAAGAAAGTAAAATGATTTTAATTGTGGGGGAGTAGTAAGTTAAATGTGGTTTTGTTCAGGATGTGGTGATAGTTTGAGAGTAAATTGAGAGAAGAATGTGTTTAAATATCAAAATATGTGTATGGTGTGTGAAGTGTGTTAACTAGTAAAGCTGTAATTTGTAGTTAAATAATTTTGATTCGTAGTGGGTGATTCATGAATATATGAATGAATATCTATGTGAGAAAGGAGTCAGCACGTAAGTGTGTGTGCGGAGAGGTGTATATAAGTGCAAGAGAAAAAATTAACATCACATGCAGGCGTATATACCGACCCATGTAACAACTGCCATCAAATGTAAGTGGGGAATACGCAACGTGAATTGAAAAAATGATTGAGCGGGACATGAAAACAATAACTCTCTCAATGCCTCTTTTCCCGACGTATTAGAACTCGATCATACTTTCAAGTTTAAACAAGCCCAACATCATGAAACACATTCATAACAAAGCTAGGCGAAGGCTACTGGAAACAGCACTCATCATAGACTCTAACACCATTAGACCACAAATTAGTTTTTACAATATATCCCCTTTAATAAGCAAAAGTATCCTTGCTGAACAAAAATTAAACATAAGAGATGGCTATACTTTTTTTATTGTTTTAACTTGCACTTATACACAACTCCCCGCATACACACTTACGTGCTGACTCTTTTCTCTCACACACACACACACACACACACATATATATATATATTTATATATATATATATATATATATATATATATATATATATATATATTCATACACATACTCACCAATCACCCACTACGACTAAAAACTAGTTAACCACAGATAACAGCTTTACAAATGAACACAATTACGTCGGATTGCTATCACGTTTTATATATATATATATATATATATATATATATATATATATATATATATATATATATATATATATATATTAAATAATGAATACCCACTCACACTAATGTCTCAAGCTTATTGATCTTATCAGTTCAGGAAAATAACAATTTCAGACAGTCGGGAGGCAGGTACCCGCTTCACAGTCAGCCTAGAATCTACAGGCAGTCACTATATATATATATATATATATATATATATATATATATATATATATATATATATATATATATTTGAGAAATAAAATCATTTTGTGTCATGTTATTAAAATGATCAATTTTAATTACCACTATTAGACATAAATTGAACTTTACTCAACGGGTGGAACACATCTAACTAATTTACAGTCTATAACATACAACCTCCTTTATTATAATCGTACTTATTCAGTACAATGTCTTGGCACTGATGATTCTGGCAAACTTAATAATTCATTTGCTAATTTCTTAATTCGGTAGAAATAGAACATCTAACAAGAATTAACACGATTTAGATTTAATGACAAGAAAATAATTTGTATTGTCATGATTATAGTAGTAACTTTTAAAACATTTTAAAGACAATTACTGATAGTTTTATTGTATGCGTATACACACATCTTTACTATTCTTTTTCTGTACGAATTAATAACGTTTGAAGAACGTCACTGTTGCAAACAATTGTGTGCAATTTCCCACGACTGAAAATAGACATCAGTTCAAAACAGCTGTAAAGGTCTGTGATTTTGATGCCTGTTCTCTTTATTTCAAACATGATTTGAAGATAATGCCTATATTTAAATCTCTCTTTTTAGGTATGTAGAAAAGATTAGTATAAAAGTTTAATAAAATCATGAAGATAAAAGAAACATTATTCATAAAAGTGAATTATATTAAATGCTATATGTTAGTCTTAAAAATAGTTTACTGTCATATTGCCATGAATATGTTATAGATTGTAATAAAAATACGAGTATGCATTCTAGACATATACTTAACTAGAATTAAAGGTTGATTTTAATTCTCTAAAGAGGACATAACATTGGTGCAAATCTGTTCTGTTCGTGGAATAATGTTGTACTAAACTCGTACTGACATGCTCATATATATATATATATATATATATATATATATATATATATATATATATATATATATATATGTATATATATATGTATATATATATATACATGTATATATATGTATACACATATATATATATATATATATATATATATATATATATATATATATATATATATATATATATATATGAATAGATGAAGGAATAAAATAATACGACAGTATGAAATTTAAATAGAATAAGCGGAACATCTAAAAAGCTCAACGTTTCGCCCAAATCTTATATGGGGTTTGTCAAGAGCGAACGAAAAAAAAATGCAAAACATGACAAAAGACGTCTTTTTTCATGTTTGTCGTTTTTGTCGTTCTCTCTTGACAAAGCATATATAACATTTGGTCGAAACGTTGAGCTTTGTAGGTCTTTCGATTATTCCATTTTAACTTCATATGTATATATATATATGTATATATATAGACATATTCACAAACGGCCAATACACGACACAATAAAAATCATCTTCAACCAAGTATATAAACATAGCACCATAACACCCCATCAATGAAACACAAAACCATCGAAAGACTCCTCCACACAAGTCCCATTCACTGACCTCTCCGACAAAATATATATCCAAATTGACGGCGTTTCGATGGGATCACCCCTGAGTCCGCCGTCTTGTGTCTCCAGCTTTTTTGTTCATTTGCTCTTGACCACCTGAGGATGATTCGACGAAGAATCAAAAACGTTCGTGAAACCTGTGAAACCTATGGAACATTTACTTTTTTTATTATTTTAATACAAACAGAGATCATCGGTAACATAGGAAAAAATAAAAAAAAGTATACTTAATCAGACGAATTATGTTAATGTTTAACAATGGTTGCATAAATGAGAAAATACTGCATTTTCATATCTATCAATTAATTCACAATATACACTTTAATAATCTCAACCGCCTATTAACAATTTTAAGACCGTGAACTTTTTATGTTAAATTAATAAAAAGAATATAAACTATTTATAAATCTAATGGGATTATGTGAAATGCTTTGTTAATATTCGTAATTTTGCAGTGGCATTACTTAAAAAAAAAAATGCTACGTATTAACGTATATGACGATGTATGAACACTATTAGCACTGGTCAATGTTTGTCTCTTAGATTCTGTGTTGAGTTGCGAACAGACCTAACCGCCTCTGCTTCGTCATTTTGACATCATGTGATCTAATTATTCTCACCGCTTGTGTCGACGTATTCATTAATTTCCACATCTTATTATTCTTTTTTTATGCTTCGCGTAACTCAGGAAGAAAGCAATTAACGTTTGATTTTTCAAAATCCTATCATTAAAAAGAGAAATAAATATGAGAAAGAGGAAGCGACAGAATTACTGACTTTTCTTTTTGAATTAACATTTTATTTAATCGTGTTCTCTCTTTTTCCACTAGTCTTAATTATTTATTCCATGTGTTCTGTTCTGTAAATCGTTATTTTCGTTCTCTCCCTCTATCAGCTTTCCCTTTCTACCGCTCTCTATCTCTCTTTCAATCTCTATTCTTCAATAAAATAATCGTGTGGACATTAATTATCAACGCTTCGGGTCTAATTTTACGGTGAAATAATTACGGTCAAAGCTGTAGTCAGGATTTTTGTTTTCTCATCCGCAGTGTTTGTTATTACACTCAAGTCTGCTTTACTAGTTTAATAATTTGAATTAATTTAATTTTTTAAATATGTCCATTCCTTTGTCATATAGTTATCCTTATTATGTTTTTAATGGTTGTTATAAAACATGGTTATTAAACAGAGGCAATATCAAATGCATGAAGTGAAAAAAGGGTAAACTTATAGTCGGCCAGCTGCTACATTTCCATGAACTATGGGACAAAGAGAGACAGTATAATCCTAAGCAATATCGAAACTGATGATTTTGTTGGAAGTAGAGAATGTTAACAAGGATTTTGAAATTAAAGGAACATGTTAGTTGACTACATCTTTCACCTTTAGGCCAGTATTTAAAAGAAGTTATACTTACACTACTGTAAGTATAATTAAAACACAAATAACAACAATTACGACCATAACCACTAAAACCACTACAATAATAATAATTATAATAATAATCACAATAATAATACTAATCTTTACTGAATCTTTACAGATGGCTTCACAGAACAATGCAATTAGGACTAACTGCATTAAAGCTAAATATATAAAACCCAGGAAAACAGTAAATGCAGACTGTGTGGAAAAAGAAACGAAACAGTAAATCATATAATAAGAGAATGTAGCAAACTATCCCGAAAATAATACAATAACATACATGACTGTGTGGGGAAAGCAATATACCGGGAACTGTGCAAACAATTGAATTTTGATTATATAGACAAATGGTACAAACATAAACCAGAAACAGTACTGGAAAACAAAACAAACACAACATCATCTGGGGCATGGATATATAAACAGACAAACTAATACAGGCAAGGAGACCGAATGATATAATACTCAACAAGAAGGAAATATCTTGCAAAATCGTAGACTTCGCTGTTCCATCATATCACAGAGTGAAAATCAAATACACGGAAAAACGAAGTAAATAAAAGGAACTAGCCAGAGAACAGAAAGGAATATGGAGCATGGAGAAAGTCGGTATACTACCAATAATCGTAGGAGCACTAGGAACAATCCTAAAAAAAACTGGAAAAAAGACAGGGATAAATTGGAATTAAAGGGATCATTAAAACTATACATAGGTCGACAATGATAAAAACAGCTGCAATATTAAGAAAATCCTCGAATGCTTAAACCAACCCGCATAGGCTCAAGGAGTATGAGAAGACAGAGAAGGGACAGAATCAACCAGACATCCACTGGAAGTTCAAAGAGTGCCGGGACTTTGAGGAGGCCTATTGCCACCCAACTCCAGGAGAACACCAGTGGGCCTTACCAGCGAGAAGCAATGGTACACGGCTGTTGCAATAGTGCAATGTAATTTGCGATGGCTATCGAAAAGTGTGGATAATACTGGAAATCTGGGGATACTTGTTGTCACTCAGACTCCAGGGAATACCAGCGGTTGTCGGTGAGCTATCACTAATGCACTGTGTGAGTACAAATAATAATAATAATAATAATAATAATAATAATAATAATAATAATAATAATAATAATTATTATTATTATTATTATTATTATTATTATTATTATTATTATTATTATTATTATTATTATAACTATATAAGCAAAGAGCACCGGTGATTTAACCCTTGCTCCATTTCTCTTCCTCTTTCCCTTTCTCTTACTCTCTCCCTCTCCCGCTCTCTCTATCTTTCACCCTTTCACTTTTTAAATATGTAGCACGTGGTTAAATGTGCGAAATATTTGCTCGTGACTTAAACCACTTTGAAAACCACGCGTATCTACCATCACAAACGCTTGGATCCCTCTTTTATTCCTTTCGAAAACACTTACTTCGCCAAGTTCAGAGGGCTGACTCTTACTCCAAATCAAAAATGAAGACTTACATTATCTTTTACTTTTAGCTTATGTCGCTGTAAACATACTTCCATCATTCTATTGTTCCGGAAAGAACCTGAATCTGAATTGAATTCCATCCTTGTTTAATAAGAAGCATATATGCCTTTTTCTAGGGTAGTGCCGTCATATTTTTGGGAGTGCCTCCATGAGCCTTCTCCGTATCCTAGACAATTTTCAAATCGACCTTGAACCTTCGTGTGCGTTGTCCTCTTTTCTTGCTTACGGCCTCTTTTTTCACAAAATTCTATGAACTTCTACTTTTCTCGTTATTTTCAATGAATGTGCCCGACTGAGATCACATCTTAGATCGCTATGTTTATTCTCATAAGACATTCAACGCAAGAACTACTCTCCTCTGCCACATAAGAACACCGAGATTTCATTCTTCGACCATGTGCCTATTTTTAAGAAGGCTTTCCATATAAAGATCACCCCTGAAAGGGCCTATCCTTTGTGGAACAAATCAACGCCAGACTGCTTCTATGCAGACTACCATATTATCATATTCAATCCAATGTATACAAGTACTTGGCGCGTATATAAAAGAAATACTTCATTTCATTGATGAAGAGCAGCTTTCAATCGTTCCCTGAAACTAACGATAATACTCGAGTATTTTTTTTTACCTTGCCTTGATATGTGGTGACCAAAAAGTGCTTAAAATGTATCGTTCAATTAAGAGCAACTTTTGTAATAAACAATCAGTGTTTTGTTACATTGATTGTTTTTGTTTAAAAATATAACAAGTTGAATAATTACTCTGCATGTTAAATGTTTCTGTACTTTCACACAACCATAGAACTATAGATATTGAAAAAGAGGGTATAATTAAAAATAATCAATTGTATTTCACGCATGTTTTCATCAGATAATCAAGCGACAACCTCAATTAACGTGAATGAGGAAGATGTGCGTGGAAATGTTTAAATGATGATGATGACGATGATGATGATGATGATGATGATGATGACACACGGAACTTGCCAGTATAATACCAATAATCGTAGGAACAGTCGGAACATACCTGGAGAGAATACTGGGATACAGTAGAAAAAGGGATGACCGAAACCATACAAATCGCATCAATGATACAAGGAGCGGAAATTTTAAAGGACATCTTCGAATGTATTAACCAACCCGCATAAGCTATGGACGCAAACCGGTAACATGGAAGTTATTAAGAAGAAGAAGACCAAACCACAAACAGAACACCACCGCGCTAACTAAGGAACGTAAACTGCAAGAAATATCATGGACTGCCCCCCACTAGAAAAAACAAACATTGATGGCATCTGCATTGGCTGATACCACACAAAATAGTCGTGAAAAGGGTCAAGGATAATGGGAAGAGCAAGGAGGAAGGGAACTAACCAGACCTCTACTGGAAGAGTGCGGAGAGTGCTGGGGTATGTAGAGGCTTATTGCCACCCAAATCCCAGAGGATACCAATGGGTGTTTCCAGCGTGAAATGAATGGGTGGCGATACCGCAACGTCATTAGCCGTGTCTGTTGTAACGAGGTGAAAGTACTGGGAAGCTGAGGGGGATAGGTGTCGCTCAGACTCCAGGGAACACCAGAGGTTTTTGTCAGTGAGCAATCCCTGACGATAAGTTGTGTAATAATCTTAGTGTGTATAAATAATAATAATAATAATAATAATAATAATAATAATAATAATAATAATAATAATAATAATAATAATAATAATAATAATAATAACTAGCGGGACCCTGTGGAAATTCCACAGTGTTTTCTACATCAATCTGTATACATTACTTTTAATAATATTATCCGGTGGCTAGAAATATGCACATATTTTACCCACAAAAAAATTGCGTGACGGAATGGAAGTATATATATTTATTTATATTACTCGGTTGCCGGGGCAAAAGCTGTCTCTTCACTAAATCTTCTTAAATAGGAGTGTCAGATCGTGACACACAAAATAAATAACACACACTCTATCGTATTTATATATTGATGATGATGGTGGTGGTGACGGTGGCGGCGGCGGCTTGAAACCGGCCCATTTGGTAAGCGTTTCCGCTAATGGAACGGGATACCTCGGTTGAGTCATAGAAAAGACTAAAACAAACATTGCTAAAACTCTCAGTATTATAAGGTCAGGATCAAGGACAGTAAAGCAGTCCTGGGAAAAGAGTGGCGCACTCCCCTACATCTCGGGTTAGCCGCTAATGTAAAGAGATCCTCTAATGTAATCGGACAATTTAGCCTTTTATAAAGTCTGAAATTAGCGACCACCTCACCTAAAATAAGCGAACGCCATTTTTGATTGACGAATTTGACAATATAACTAAATAAATATTTGAAATAAAAAAAAAATTATTTCTCAGATGTTAACTATACAATATCATTGCCCTTGTCTTATTTTTACGTCTCTATTTGGTACTTTTTTACATTGGGACCCGGGCTAACTTTGACCCTGACCCTAACTTTAACCCTAACCCCCAATGACCCTGAACTTTATAGGTAACCCCCCCACTAACCCTAACCCTAACGACGGGGTCAAAGTTAGCGCGGGTCCCAATCTAATAAAGCACCATCTATTTGTTAGTAAGTTACGCTTGTTTTATTATGAGCACCTCCCGGATAAGAGTGAAATATTTTAAAAAAAAAAAATAATTTGCATTCAAATAACGCGTGTACGATGGACACTCTACTTTCTCTTTCTTTCGTACGCGCTCTCTGTGTTTCACTTAAAAAAAAAGAAATTCCACAGCTTTTTCTACATCAATCTGTATAATTTACTGTTAATAATATTATCCGGTGGCTAGAAATATGCACATATCTTACTCACCAAAATTTTGCGTGACGGGATGGAAGTATATATATTTATTATATTACTCGGTTGCCGGGGTAAAAGCTGTCTCTTCAGCAATCACCATCGGTCGCGACTCTCCTCCCCCGTTGTCAGGGGCAAAAGTAAATACTAAATCTTATTAAATGAGAGTGTCAGATCGTGACACACAAAATAAGAAACTTAACTTCTCAGATGTTAACTATACACTATCATTGTCATTGTCTTATTTATTACGTCTCTATTTGGTAGTTTGTTACATTGGGACCTGGGCTAACTTTGACCCTGACCCTAACATTAACCCTAACCCCCAATGACCCTGAACTTTATAGCTAACCCTAACCCCTCACTGACCCTAACCCTAACGACGGGGTCAAAGTTTGCGCGTGGCCCCAATGTAACAAAGTACCTTCTATTTGTTAGTAAGTTTACTTTTTGCGATTTATTTATTTGTTTTTATTGCGTTTTCACTCTTTCTCTATTTTTCCCCCTCCCTCTCTTACGAACACACACTCTCTCTTTCTTTCGACCGCGCTCTCGGTGTTTCACTGAGAAAAAAAAAGAAGCAAACATTGCTTATTGTCCGTTCAAAACATTTAAAAAATAAATACTTGTCCCTTTCCATCCAAAAATAATAAATAAATGTTTTAACACTGTTTTAACACTTTAAGTGGTGCAAATAAATAATAAATACTTAGTTCAAACTATCATTGAAAAAAAAACATTGTTTAACGTCTGTTCAAAAGACAACACCAACAACAAAAAATAATAAACATGCATTAAAAACGCCAAAATAAAAACAAAAAATCGTTTTAAGTTTTAAGCAACACAAAAAAGTACTTTTTGACAAGGTGATTAAAAAAATGTATTATTTCTTCCCCTTCCCCTCGAAATGTAGAAAAAAAAATCTTAGAGGTTGGTTAGGATCGAACTATAAACCAGTCGGGCCAAAGACAAAAATACTACGTCGCTAACCGTTGCGCTAAAGGGAAATAGTAAAATATTTTGTAGAAATAAGGCTAATTGAATGTTTTCAAAATCTAAGTACAGTACGCATGCGCAGAGCTTTTGCCGGAAGCGTGACACACGTACGTACACCTTAGCGTATTAATATATAGATAACGATCATTGGTATCATACATTCAGTTCTCTGTTATATAAGGATCAAAGTATCCTGAAAGAAGTCATAAGCAGGTACAAATAACATATTTATGACATGGTGTGATTGAACATAAGCTTACAACAGAATCCCTCAAGCATGGATAATTGAATACGTAAAAAATGTACAAGATACCCGACATGATTATTAATCTCATAAAGAGAGCAATGGGAACCATGAGACTAGAACTTACAGCTGGAGGACCACACCCAGCGGAGATCGAAATACAAAAGGATATTTTCCAAGGAAACTCCCTATCACCACTACTGTTTATCATAGACATGATGTAAGTTAGCTACATACTAATGCCAGATACAATTCCACAGTCACAAAACAAAGAATAAACCATCTTATGTACATAAATGGCCTGAAATTATTTGGAAAAAGCAATAAGAAACTAGAAAAGCTAAGAAATACGCCCAGAATCTTCAGCCAGGACATTCAAATTGAATTCGGAATGTAAACGTGGGCACCGCTAGAGATAATTAAGGGAAAGTTGAAGAAGATTAAGGACATAGAATTACCCAACCAAAAGCAGATGAGGGTGCTAGACGAACAAGACAGCTATAAATATTTTGGAGTACTGGTAGCAGACACAATCAAATTAATAGAATGAAAAAAATAAGAAAAGAATATCTAAGAAGAACAGGAAAGCTCTGAGAAACAAAATTATATATCAGAAACCTAATAAAAAAGTATATATCCACGGGCAGTATCACTAATAAGATACGCTGGACTATTTATAAGCTGGGCAAAAAAGACCATGCACCTTAACCTGAGGACTACAAAATTAATGGCCGTGCATAGCACACTACATCCAAAAGACGATACAGACAGACTCTACGTGTAGAGAACGAAGGGAGAGAACTCTGGTAAGTAAATTATACTGTGTGACTAACACAAAAAAGAGCTGAAGAAATACATACACCAGAATACCAAAAAGGCTGATGACCATAGTAAGAGACACCGTCCCACCGAACACCACAGGCCAAACGAAAACCAGAAAAAAAGACAAGAAAATAAAAATGGGAAGAAAAACAACTACATGGACGTTTCATAAGAATGCCAAGAGAAGTGAGGCCCAACAATAGTTGAGTATAGTTGAGAAAAAGAAAACTTGAACAGATATACAGAATCCCTACTGACGGTTTAACAAAACAATGCGATTAGGACCAAATACATTTAAGCTAAAATAGATAAACCCCATGAAAAACAGTAAATGCAGATTGCTTGGACAAAAAGACGAAACAGTAAATCACATAATAAGTGAATACCCAAAACTGGCCCCAAATGAACACAAAAATAAGCATTACTGCGTGTACAGTGGATACTATGCATGTAAATGCATTTTGAACACTCTGACAAATAGTACACACTTACACTAGAAAGAGTACGCGAAAATGAAAACACAAAATCCTTTGAGATATGATGGTACACACAAATACACTGATACAAGCAAGGAGATCAAATGTCATAATAGTCGACAAGAAAGAAAAATCCTGTCAAATCGTAGATTTTGCCGTCTCAACCGACCACAGGGTGAATACCAAAGAGACATAAAAACGAA
Organism: Sepiola atlantica; assembly: GCA_963556195.1. Taxonomy (NCBI): domain Eukaryota; kingdom Metazoa; phylum Mollusca; class Cephalopoda; order Sepiida; family Sepiolidae; genus Sepiola; species Sepiola atlantica. The sequence goes on from OY744515.1 coordinate 194,614,152, forward strand.
GCTAATACACTGAACTCGCCAGAGAATTGAAAGGGATATGGGGTATGAACTAAGTAAATATAATACCTATAATCGTAGGAGAACAACAGACGAGTTCCGAATAACCTTTAAAAAAACTAGCAGAAAAGAGAAAACTGACAGCTACGATAAAAACAGCTGACATCTTACGGAACCTCTTTGAATACAGAAATCTTGCAACATAAGCTACGAAGACTTACCAATCACATGCAAGGAACAAGAGGAAGACAACAACATCACATAAAGAACACCACAAAGACCCCAAAAATAGAATCTGCAAGAAATAACATAAATTACCCCCCTCATCCCCAATAAAAAGTGATGACACCAGCCTCGGTTGATACCACACAAAACAGTCGTTGAGGCTCACGGACGATGGACATATCAATACAGGATATCACTAACCGGACATCTGATGAAAGAGTGCAGAAAGTAATGGGGCAGGGGGGAGGCTTATTGCCATCCAAAGGCCAAAGAAGGCATATGAAAAATCGATGGCTGGCGTCTGTGTGATATAGTGTGATAACGCACATTCATTTGCACTAGTTATCGAAAAAGGTGGAGAGCACTAGATATATGGAGATACTTGTTGTCACTCAAACTTAAGAGAACAGCACTGGTGATTAACAGTGGGCAATCACTGATGACGACCTGTGTGAGAACTCCTAGTGAGTAATAATAATAATAATAATAATAATAATAATAATAATAATAATAATAATAATAATAATAATAATAATAATAATAATAATAATAATAAAGTAGATTCGGCTTGTAGCACACGAGGTAGATGTGAACTCATGGATTGACGGAAAGACACAAGAGGGAGAATACCCACCGGACCTCTACTAGGACCTTAGTGAGGTTATTGACACGCTAATCCATTAGATGTTGAATGGTCGTTGCCAGAAAAAAACCAATGGTAACTGGCTGTGTCGAAAACATCAAATCATTTGCAATGCTTATTGAAAGAAGTGGTGAGCCCTGAAAATCTGTGGATGGATGCCACTCAGACAGCAGGATAAACTAGCGGTTATTTACATTGAGTTATCACTGATAGTTACGTGTGTAAGAACTCCTAGTGGGTACTGAATAATAATAACGAATCAGAGTGAACTAACACTGAAATTATTATTTTAATCTTACCCGCCTTCTTTAAAATAAATATGTATTGGATAAACATCGGTATATACAACAATAAACATATTTATAATGCAATCTTCAGTTTAAGTGTGAGAACTAAGAGCACGATCAGTAATTCTACTATAAAATGAAACTTCATAGTATAAATAGTTGTAATGCTTATTAGCAGTCAAACTGTAAAATGGGCAACTATGGTTATCAGCGAAAACATAATGGTAAACGTAAATAGATTCATAACGGTTATTGAAAACAGCCGAGATTCTCTTCTGTCACAAATAACCAAGAGAACGTCACAGGTTATTAACAGTGGGCAATTGTTTATAATGAATCGTGACTAAATAACTAGTGGACCCTGTGGAGTTTTTTTCACGGTCTATATAGTTAATCTACTGTTTATTATATCATTTCTCCTGCAATAATACATTTATGTAACGTGTTATTATATTAGTAAATAGTGTGTATTTCTACTACGAAAAATATATATTATGTTTAGCTAAATATTATTTGAATACACAAAACAAACATTTCGCCTCATTATTATTCATTTAATGTTGGAACAATTCAAATGTTTTGAAAACCACAAAATAGCTAATTTCTTCAATCAGTAAAAATACTTATCAATAAAATATTGATTTTCATAAATTTAAATATACCACACTTTAATTTATTTATTAAAAATCTGTCAAATTGATGTGCATAAATACTACCATAAGATGTCAATAAATGTGAGGGGTATGTTTTTTACAAACGTTACATCAACGTTGCGAAAGAACATCTTGAAACTATTCATGTCAAAAATGTTTAAATCATATATTTTTATATTTTTACATGTGAGTTGATTGCTTTTTTTCAGGGTGATCGCAAGCTCTCGATTGTTTAAAACCGTAGGGAGTATAATAGCATACGTACACTACTGATAAGGCGCTTTATTGTATTGAAGATGATGATAATAAACTAATATTAATATTATTTTTGTTGATATTATTATCAATAGTAGTATTAATATTATTATTATATTTAGTAGTAGTAGTTGTAGTGTGTTGTAGTAGTAGTAGTAGCAGTAGTAGTAGGAGTAGTAGTAGTAGTAGAAGTAGTAGTAGTAGGGGTTGATGTTTTTTGTTGAAGTAGTATAGGTCTGTAAATGTGCTATATAATGAAGATTAGAGAATAGCGGATTAGTCGAAAGTGACAAATAAAGGAATAATTGGCATGTGTGCGGTTATAATGCGACAGTCTTTCCGTCCTATTAGTCACCGACGTCATTTCAACCGAGGTGGTTTGTGGTTTCTTTTTAAAGTAGATTGGACAATTAGTAGACGCAGAACAAAGTCGCATCCCATCTCTATACGGGAGAAGTTGGACGAAACCGGAACTGAGTCTCGTGTATTATTCTTAATAACTGAATATAGAAAATTCAGTGTCTCTCTGATTTCTGAAAAATGTCGAATTTGTGTGTTTCTAACTCGAATGAACACCTCTATCCGTAAAGAACCCCCTGTCTTGTAGTTTTATATAATACGACTACGTGCGCGTGTTCCAGCAACCAGGGCGGTTAATGAGATTGTACACACTAGAAGTCAATGTATGACGTGTGTAATTAATTAAAAAAAGTATATTATATTCAAAATTCAGTTACTTTTCTTCAGAAATATCTAAAAGAAACCGCTAACTATATATGGTGTGATAAATATTACACGGTATGCTTAAGACGAGACTCGCAAACGTAATAAATATTAGATTCATGTCGAACTATATTGTGCATGTCTTTCGGCGGAGGGATAAAAACAACATTAAAAAAATATTAAAAATTATAACAAACCAAACTATGATGCACTTTTCTTTTTCACATTTGCTATTTTATTTTAATGTAATCATGTATAGTAAGGGTTTGATGATTCTGATATTATAATAACGACGGAAACTGAATTTGAAAGTAATGTGTGCTTTTACTAAAAAGATAACAAACCCTAATAAACGAAATTCACCAAATATCTGAGAATTATCTGTTTTTGTAATGACATTTTCAGTAGTTAGTAATTATTGATAAGTATGTGTTAGTAATAAATACATTTATTCAATTACAAAAAGAGTATATCTTTTTAGGCGACTTTAATGCATTGCTCGTTTCAATCCAAGGAGGAAACACGTATTATATCCATAGACGAAAGTTAATTACTAATATGCAATGAAATGCCGCATACGAGTTGCGATTGAAAACGCTGAAAATGTAGGAAATGTTGCTACAAAAATGAGAGAGTTTTAAATATTAGCTGCTATGTGTATCTTTTCACTTACACATTTAGGATGTTAAAAACCTTTCAAAGGCGATCATTCAGTGTGACTATATGTATCTTAAGACGTATTCTTACCTTGAATTGGAGGAAGTAATTATGTAAACTGACGTAATGTATACATATGTAATAAATATTTCATGTTAACGTTCATTTATTTATGAAGAAATAGTAAATATTTTATCACGATCTGGTAATTCTCTGACTTGTGAATTTATTTTGATCAGAGTTTTTCTTTATTTCGCAGAACAACACAACACGTTCAATTCGTTAGTCGTCCTTATATTATAACTATAAACTATTGTTGGCAGTTATTATTTCAACCACCTATTCATATAAAGAAGACAGCAAGGTGGAGAATGTGCTGATATCGCTTGCCGGACAATGCAACTTGGTGTGTTCGTACTGTGCAGACGTCTCTTGAAGGAATCTTATCGTCCTGGCACTGAATTACCAGCTTCCAGTTTTAACGACAGTCACATCCTCTTAATAGAAAGGCAATACCCGTCGTATGCCTTGGTGGATTTTAGGGCCCAGTAATTCACCATAGATAAGTAATTATCTGGGCTGGGACTATCAGCAAAAAAGTCAACGCTCATATTAAAAGAACAACTTATCATACTTCGTATATAGAAAATATATAATGTATTTTTTTACATTCCAAAGAAACTTAGATAACTCAAAAGTTGACTGGGATTGGTATCATACGACCGTCATGTACGAAAAAAATATTCCAACTAAATTCTCCCTTGATGTGATAAAAACGAGAAAGGAAGAGAGAGAGGGTGTATTCAACATAGTATAGAACAAATACGAATACATATAAAAAGAAAGAGACCAATAGTTACCAATTGCATTGTTATCATTTAACTGAGAGCTCCGCTGTCAACAGACATTGATGTACCACTTAATCAGGCAGCCGTAGCGTTGTATCAACTATCTGTCAATCATGGTTGAGCAAACGGTTGATAGCATTTACAATGCTTTAATGGCACACACACACACGCTTTCTTGATTTTAATAATCTCCTAACAAGAGCAATAACAGTCAAGCACATGGCTTTTAAATGTGGGGAACTCCAGTCTCCCGCCAAAAAGGGCGCTTATCATTGTAGCACAACGACACGAGTGATTTCGTATGTAGACATCCAGAATAACACTATTTTTTAATTCATTATGAATCACCGGGTACGCAAGTCAGCATGCACACAGTAATAATGAGAGTAATTGATTCTCAGTTGAATGATGGAGGACACTCTGGGAGGATTCAAATGGATTAATCTAACATATACAATTTCACCGCTTATTAAGGCAGTTCATGACAATAATTCTCCATTAAATTTCAAGAAGACCATGTGGTAGTCTACGTGAAACAACACCACTTCCATGAAGATTACTTTACTAAACGATCACTGCTTATCAAGGCGCAGGAACCTTTCAAGACAAGGTTTTAAGACATCGGTTCGGCGATGAGACCCACGAAGCGAGGACTTAGTACAACTGGTAGATAGGCCAGAAGATTTCTTCAGAAGAATTGTTTATCCAGGAAGACGGCTTGAGAAGTATTTGTTTAGAGTAGACTTGGAGACGCCCGTGTTGTAGGCAGACGAGAACCAGCTCCGCGGTATTTTGGTTACATAGATGAGACAATGTATCAAAGAAACCTTGCTCATTGCAGTTCCGTTAGGTCTTTTGTATAGATAGATAAAGTAAATACATTATTCTGCCGCGGTTGTGGCCAGACAAGTAATATTTAACCAACGCATGTTTCTGGAAAATTATTAAACACGTATTTTACTCTCAGTGTCGAAAATATAATCGATTGTTTGATTAAATGACACGCTCTATTAAATAATCGTTGCTTTATTAGAATAAATAATCAGTTGTATTGATATTCTGACCACCTCTAATGAATGCCTTGACCTCTTCGCCATTTTAGTTGGAGGGTCCGGCTTTAAAAGCTAATGATCTGAATAAGCTTTACAATGTAACACTGAAAGAACATAATTATCACCTCGCTAATTAGCGTACTTCTTGAGAAAATCGATAAAGAAATTATTTCGAACAAAAAAATATGAATTACGATTCGATTATAGCTGTACGAATATCAAGTATTTATGATTGCATCAATCGAATAATGAAAATTAAAGCTAATAGATGAACGTAAATGTGTGTAATACATACACGTACTAAAAGACGGTTAATGTATCAAAGTATCAAAGTGAAAATATTACTATAATATATTTCAAATATGTTCGTACTTACGTTTTTATATAAAGTAAGATAACGATAACTGCTTGAATAAACGTCAGCGATAATGTTACCCTTGTGTTCTTTACGTGTATTCTCTTAATAAACAGACACACTTTCTGCGATATTACCTAGCTTCATTTCCTATTAAGTTGCTTACCCACGCATGTCGGTTTTAATGTAACTTCCCTAAAATGGAGAAATGGAGATAAGGACATCTTTTTTATGAGGTCTAGAATAGTCCTTAATTCACTGACAGATAGAGAATATAAATTGCACTTGCGGAAATGGTACTACACTTCACTCCTTTCCAAAAGGCAAAGACCAGAGTGAGTTGGTCGGACTGAAACTCACATATATTTTATACACGTATCATAACAAATAACAAATTATATTCTACATGTAGGCAAATGAAAATTAGAGTTAAGAAACATTACTATAATTATTTCAAAGCTTATCGTTAAATACATTTAATAGGGCTCAGGCGTTCACGTTATCATTCTTTAACATAAACGGTTATATATGACCATTGACTTGGCGCGTTTATTGATAGTAATTATATCTTGAATATACGCATTTAGGACTAGGCAACATGTTATTTAAAACGAATACGTGACATACCAGATAAACTATTTTAAAAATAAAACACAGCATGCCGTCTGAAATTATGTCTATTTACTCAACAGTCATTTCTTACCAGCATAACAAATTAATGCAGTTATTTTTTAAGATGTATAGGAATGAGGATATATTGTATGCAAATAATTAAAACTATTTTTTAAATAGTTCTATTTCTTAAGACACTTAGTCTATTGTAGTCAAAACAACCAGTTTAGTTCTGGTTACAACTTTAGTTAAAATAAATTCACTTTCATTCATGCTGTATACATCAAATATCTATAAACGGAAACGTACGCGGCATTTTGAGCTTATATATATAGTGAGATTAGACCAATAGTTTTGAGTATAAGCGATACATTAATGAGTATTAACTTCATGGGCATTTTAAATGAAGTAATAGGTTGGAGTCAATCGTAAACAGTAGTGAAGAAATAGTTTAATATGAGCCATTCCCGGCCCAACAGAGGGTGGTTTCGTACTGCCTTATACATTGCCTTTACATTCTTATCTTCCACGTCCAAAACGCACTTTGCCGCTACAAGTGGATATGAAAGGCAGTCACCTATATGTGCAAGTTTTGTGTAACCTACATCGTCCATCAATATATGCCCGGCATTTAACATTGTTAATTAATCGATAACTTCAGTTATACCTCGTACTTTTGTTTCATTTAAGTAGCAACTAAAAGGACCATCAATTTCCTTACGATGATTCCCCGACCTCCAACAATGTATCCATTTCTATTTTTGCAAATCTACAATACTAACAATAGCTATTTCTGTTACCATCAACTAGTTACTGTAAACACGCTAATTAAATAACACGCACTTACATAATACACTTTTGATATACTACTTCATGCATTATGTGAACTTTTACAGATGGAAACGTTCATAACTTGAAGATACGGTATCTTATCCATCTTTCACGGTTCTTTGCATTCAATATCTTACCCGATGAAACGCGCAGATATGTAGTGCTTGATATCAAAACCGTATATTTCTTCCGAAACTGACAGAAAACGTAAATAATGCAATGCACGCTTCATCGATATCATATGCGACAAAATTAATGCGTATATTCTAGGAACATGAATGGGTTGAGATGCAATATTCGACTGTGTTGTACAGTTACAATGTGACGAATCGAAAATCGAGATCGAAACAATAGTTTTCCATACAAATAGCTATACAAATGTATGAATGTAATGTGCAACAAGATTCCAGGTGAATCTTGTGTGATAATGGTGCCTTGAGTAAAAATCACAGTAGCGTAATTTTAATATAAATTTCTGTAACAGATATTTTCATAATCTCATGAACAAAAATAAAATCGATTTCTGCAAGATATAAGTAACAATTTGACGATTTAATAATTCCAGAATTTGACAACGCAGTGAATCGGTATTGATAGCGATTAAAATATATCAGATACCTCATTATACATCACCATGTTTTGCTTACGAGCTAATTACGTTAACACTGTGAGAGTTCGTCGTCTGTGCAGGTGCTGCGCTGACCACACGCGTTTCGACAGGTTATTCTGTGCATTGCGCCGTGCTTATGCTCCGTTGATAAGATTTAGAAAACGGTTGAGTTGACTCCACTTGGGAGAATACTTGCTTAATTGGCTGGTTTGGTCTACACCGCCAAAACAATAGAAGCAGCCCGACAGATAGTGAACTCACACTTATTTATATTGAACAGTGTTTCTTTAGTTAACAAATCAATATAAGTTGATGAATTACATCCGCGCTAATTCTGAATTGAGAACACATCGATTTCTCTTAGTGTCGTGCTGCCTTTTTACGATCAGAACCAGTATAATGATAGTTCAACATCTGTGACCGTGTTTTAATCTGGGTAAGATGGCGTTTGAATTATCACATGCATACCTATGATGACCAAAACTAGTTACAAATATCTGGACAACGATAGTAAAATGGAAGCAGGTTTTGGCATGTAGAAAAACAGTTTCCTTGTAGCAAACATATGTATGTCATTTAGCCAAAGTCCAACTAATACTTCCAGGAGATTACAATAGACGACAGATGTCACTTTTACTTGTTCGGGAACTCCGATATTACCAACAAGTCTATACTTGAGTATTTCTACTCATATCATAACGCATCACTGTATTATGAATATCTCAAACGATGACCACTGTTATATCCGTATAAAGCACATCATCATGTGCGCAGCCGGTAGTTCGATCAAGGTTCGAACGGGTCTACTTTGTAAAAGAAATGGGACTGCGTTAATCCTTGAAAATATTCTTGCCTATTCGATACGCAAATTACATTCATTGTGTATTTCGGTATTGCAAAATGACCAACTGCAATGAGTATACACTGACTTCATTGTTTATGTATTCTATAGAACTTACGAACTATAGTACTATAAACCTTCACTGAGAGCCTTATCCTTTCTTCCTTGGAGACAGTATCTACTAAAATATTTTCATAGTTTCGTCATAACCATATATTTTCGGGGAATTGCATAAGGAAATATATATATATATATATATATATATATATTAGGGGAGGTCGATTTTGAAACTGTAAATTATCGCACTCGAAGAAAGTTGCCAAATAATGTCAAAAGTTACCACAAGAAATATTTTTCTTCAAAATGTTGTATTTATTTGAGCATTGCAACTTTAAGATCAAATAAATCGAGATTTTTTCTCACTGCCGAGATTTCACCGGCAGATGTGTCGCCTTTAATTAAACCCGGGTTTTAACAAAAAAAAGTAATACATTACTTAATAATAACTATTTTAAAGTTTATTATTATTTTTCTTAAGAAATTAAATGTACATATTCAAATTAAAAAGGAATAAAACACTATGATATTTAATGTTATATATAAATAATTATTTGTTTACATAGGCGTTTTATTTATTGGATATTTTTTATGGTATTCACCGGTTGAAAATTCATCGGGCGAATTTGACTTTCCGTGTTGATTGTCTGTTTAATTATCACACATATATATTGAATTGTCGAGCGCTGGCTTATCTAATCCCACTTTCCCGACCTTTTGTCACACCTTACCTTGTGGGAGTTAGATAAATAAAAACTAGTTCAGCCAGGGGGTTTTACCCCACCAAATAAACCGGTATCGTCCGGGCCTTTGGGTCTGGATTCACGCCCGTCTATTGGGGCTTGTCCGTCCTGTGCAGTTCTAGGAGGTGCATCTCCCAGGTTTTGCCTTCCCTCTTTGGGGAGGAGTAAGTTTATTGCTTACTGTCTGAGGCGGCCCTACCGGGGAATGCCGACGAAGCTGCCCAGGCAATTTTTAAATGGCCAGAGTGCTCACCTCTCGAGCACTGGCTTTCTCATCCCACTTTCCTGACCTTTTGTCAATCTTACCTTGTTGGGGGTAGATAAATAAAATATGGTTCAGCCAGGGGTTTTTACTCCACCAAATAAACCGGTATCGTCCGGGCCTTTGGGTCTGGATTTACGCCCGTCTATTGGGGCTTGTCCGTCCTGTGCAATTCTAGGAGGTGCATCCTCCCAGGCTTTGCCTTTCCTCTTTGGGGAGGAGTAAGTTTATTGCTAACTGTCTGAGGCGCCCCTACAGGGGAATGCCGACGGGGCTGCCCAGTCAATTTTTTAATGGCCAGAGTGCTCACCTCTATAGCGCAGGGTTATCTAATCCCACTTTCCTGACCTTGTGTCACATCTTACCTTGTTGGAGGTAGATAAATAAAACTATTTCAGCCAGGAGTTTTTACCCCACCTAAAATATATGTATTGGAGTTGATGGGAGAATGGATAAGGACACATTGATGTATAAGGAAATTGTGGATGAAAATAGACAGAGAATTATGAAAATAACTAAGGGACCAGAACACCATTTAACTTTTACAAAAGAAACACCATGTGAAAGTAAATATCTGACACATAGAGTTCTTCCGAATAGTGGTGCAACAGGTGCTGTTCATGCAGATCAAGTGGTGGATGTTTTGCATGAATTCCACAGTGAGAACAGTATCAAGGCTATACTTGTTGACAACACTAATACCAACACAAGTTGCGATGGTGGAATGGTTGCAATTTTAGAAAAAAAACTTTTTAAAACTCTTCACACAATTGGTTGCTCTTTGCATCATAATGAACTACCTTTCAGAGCCCTTTTTAAAAACATAGATGGTTGCGCAAAGGGCCCTACAACATTCAGTAGCCCTCTGGGGAAATTATGCTCAAATGATTGATATGATTTACCCCAAATATCATTTTCCACTATTAGCAATCCTCTAGAGTCAATTTTTAAAATTGATGAAATACATGATCTTAGTTCTGACCAAAGACTCCTTTATGAATACACAGTAGGTATTTCTAGAGGTAAGGTTGACTCTAGATATGCCTCCTGGAAAGCAAGATGGTTAACTTTGGCCATCAGGCTTATGTGTTTATGGACTCGTGGTGCATACCCACAAAGGCACACAACAAAACTACACTATGTAGTAAATTTTATTGTAAATGTGTATGCCACTTTTTGGTTTGAAATTAAAAGAAATAGTAAATTCCACAATCAGTAAGTGCACATTTTTAATATGACCCAGAGGATTAAGGAGAAGCCTTATCACATTTAGAAATATACAAGATTAAGGAGAAGCCTTATCACATTTAGAAATATACAAGGTAATACATTTTGTTTACTGCCTGAAAACTTTCTATATTCCATGGTTAAATCTGAGGAGATTGAAGTAAGAGAAGAAGCTTTAAAAAGAATTTTGGCCATTAGGTAAGTAATATTTATTCATATATCTCTGACTCAATTATTTATTCCAATTTATAGAATGATTTTTAAAGATTTTATCTAATTTCACCATAATTATTAAAGCAGTACAGATTGGAATTTTTTAATAATTCAATTAATTAATTTGTTCTTTCAGGAGTGAGGAGTCAACCAGAAAAAGATTAAAAAGAATACTACCTATTAATTTTAATGCCACACATTGGACACAATTAATAGATTTAAAATTATGCGGCATTTTTGAACCACCAATGACGGAAGATTTTACTGAATCTGAACTTCGGGAATCGTTGATGAATGGAACCAAGCTTGACTTTGCCAGATTTGCCCTCACATTCTCAGGGTGTGGAACGGGCAGTTAAGTTAATAACAGAAGCTTCACAAACTGTATATGGTTTTGAAGCAAGGCATCAACACATTACAGCCAAAGTTTTGAGTCAGAAATTGAGACCAGCATTTTTGTCTAAGGGGTCTTATATGGAGCAATTTGACTCTCTATATTAAGCTTCATTAAAATAGTGTTAGGTTTTTCCTTATTTCTTTGCTTGTTATATTTTCACTAATAACAGAAAAAATCATTTTTTTAGGTATTCAAATATTACTGTTTAATTCATAACGTTAAAAGGTAGTTTACAAAAGCAGATACTGAAAATGAGGGGGGGGGGCACATTTTCAATTTGAAGATTTCTTTAATTCATATCATTTTTATAAAATAAAAGGACATTCCCTGCTTTTAAATGCTAAAACTATTTGGTTTTCACACCAATATTCAAGCAAATCTTGCAAAAACGAGGAATTTTCAGTATATTCTTGTCTACGATCTTTGATACCAAACGCTCAAAAAACCGCTGAAGTTTTTGATCTAATTTTTTGCATGAGTATTTAATAGGTCTATATACAACTTTCGGAACGTGCCTTTTTTTAATATTTAAAAAAAAGTGTAAAATCGACCTACCCTAATATATATATACATATATATATATATATATATATATATATATATATATATATATATGAAGATTGCTTTAGCATGAAACATCGATGTCTGTAGGTATTTAAATAATTAATATTTATTTATAAAAATATTATTGTTTATCAGCACCCTCCCACAGAGGCTGGGCACTATCGAGTAGCTTTAATAACAAGCAGTACAAATAGCTATATGCACGATCCGAACGCCGTTTCGTAGATCACTCTATACTGCCTGGTACATAGCCGCCGATTTCGCTATTTACATTTAAAGTGCCTCTATATTTACTAACTAATTGGCTATGGCCGATGGGTAAGATCCCCGACTACGACCGTTGAGAATTAGTTCCTACACTGAAGATTACGTTAGCATGAAACATCGATGTCTGTAGGTATTTAAATAATTAAAATTTATTTATAAAAATATTATTGTATATATATATATATATATATATATATATATAAAATAAATAATATTAAATCATTCTACCTACATTGACTAGCGTTTTGAGCTGTCGCTCTAATCAGGGCAGGGATGACGGTCGCACGTAACTATTAGGCCACGGGACATTACAACATGTAAGAATGGAATTAAAGCTATATTTATCCGAAGGACGGCATATCAAGGAAGACTGACTAAAAATTCTACGAACGTTGGCGGAAAATGCCTTATAGCTACGTGGCAGTCTATTTGTAACTTCCCTGACCAGGGCTTAACTTTTATCCTATTAAAAGGGGCTTATGACGATATTACTTTTAAATAAATAATATTGAATTAGTTTTACCTACATAGGCTAGCCTTTCGAGCTTTCGCTTTCATAAGTGCAGGGATGATAATCTCTGACGGTCGCACGGTTCGATATATATATATATATATATATATATATATATATATATATATTTACATATACATTAATATATATATATATGTATATATATATATATATATATATATATATATATATTCATATTTATGTTTACAAACACACTGACTTTTAGATATAGACCTCTAAATAAACATTGATAATCGGACAGCTTTTGATCAGCAGATAATTGTATCTATATGTGATATTTAGTTTCTCTTTTCTCTTTTCTCGTTTCTTTTCCTTCACCCTCATACTTTGTCTCGTGTTTAAACTCCCTCCCGGATTTATACTAGACAGCCCCGCCGCCATCATAAAAAAACACTCTCACACACAACGAGCAGACAATTTTTACTTAAGGGGGTCCATTATTTCCTAATCCTTTTCTTTCTTTTACTTTTCGATACATGTGTACCGGAAGCAAAACAGACCACAATACCCCCCAATATGACCTTAAAGGGCAACCCCTGGTGGCCCGTTTTTAAAATAATGAAAAAAATAATATAAATTTTAGTTTGCCATTTTCAAGAACTCTGCTCATACCTCATATAATGCATGATGAATGGAATGGTCCCAAACATTTCATACAGACTATACCCAAAAAACAAAAACAGATGCTGAAATTGCGGTTTACTTTAATTAGCTATTAAAATCGTCGAATAGATTCGGCTCGATATTCTAAGTTTCACGTTTATTTCATTATTCCTAATTCTAGATGTTTTATTCACTACGATGATTATAATTATTTTGTTACTTGTGCGCTTAGTGTGTTCTCTTAACTGATTCCACCTACACACACACACCTTCACACACACACACACACACACACATATATATATATATATATATATATATATATATATATATATATATATATATATATGTGTGTGTGTGTGGGGGGGGGTGTTGTGTGTGTGCGTGTGTGTTAAAAATAATTACTCAAGCAAACAATGCAGTGTTTACGTTATAATTTATTTTTTCTCGTCAGGATCAGAATCCTTAGACATGCTGCGAAGACTAATTGTTTCTGAATGAAAAATAGAATCTCTCATGATGTGTTGGCTATCTTCAAGGAGGAGGAAGGGGATACGCCACATGGGGAAGGAGAGATGGGGGGAACATGGACGTTGATTAATTCATTAAGGGCAACGAAGATGTATCTGGAGTAATGACACAGTTAGCTCAAACCTTATAATCTAAAAATGTGTGTAATTGAAATATAAATAAAAATAAACATTTGGTGAATTGAAAATATCTCAAATATCAAAATATTCAATCTGCGTCGGCATTTATTCCTGGCAATATCTGAAAATTATTTCCTGAAAATGTATGCGCGATCGTCACGCTTCGTAGAAATTATTTTTCCCTGCTCAACAACTTATTTTAACACTGCACTCAATAAAGAGGGTTAGATGTATTTTCCGTGTCATGCACATATAAACGATCACTTCGCTGGATATACTACTTTATGGGTTACACATTTTGACGTAGCACTGTTAGTCTTACATTGAAGTATTGTTTATTTATTACTAACTATGCATTTTCAACTTATACAAGACGTTGCCGTCAGCTACACTTTTATTTCTCGGCGTTTTTAACATATATTACGTATATGTTCTCTCACATTCCAGGATGACAGAATAACACTATTCCAGATCTCTATTAAAAAAACATGAAACAGTATTGAAATCAAGTACATAATTCATACTTTTGACAATTCCTTTCTTGTTTATTAACTTTCGTATCTTCACAGTATTACACACTTTAATTTCATAGGCAATGCCTGCTATGTTAACTTAATTAAATGGTTTAACGCAACGTTGAAACTGACGCATATCAATTTAACTTTAAAAAAACAAATTGGATTACGTACTGCCTACAACCGAATAAAAGTATAACACACTGTTACTTTTTTTTACAATAGTATATTTTTGTGACAATAAAAGTGTTTCCTTCATTTCAACTTCTTGTATTTTGCCGAGTTATACATTTTAAACCGGTTCTTGTTTTTAAAACATTTTTGGTGAGATGGTTTATGACTTTAATCACTATTTCTTTCTGTGCCTTCTTTCATTTTATTTATATCATAGTTTCACACTACAAGGTAACCCGGTGTGGTAAGGGTCCCCTAAAACAAAACAGAAGTTGTTAAATAGTGTGATATATTTCTATTAATCCCTCTGTCGCACTGTTTTCTCTATTCGTCTCTTCTTTATTCTCTATTTCCATTTCATCAAATTAAATACTATAGGGTTACATTGATTGATCCCGTATGACGGCGAAGAGAACGAATGTTCCCATAAAATGGCGAGTCATTTTACTCCAACTCCTATCACATTCATTTTAATAGAAATAATGTTGCTTATTAGAATAGTCCAAAAACAAATATAACCCTATTATTTTACATTTATTGCTCCTGGACAACATTGATAAGAAAAATATACAATTAAATCCAACTCCCCGCGGAATCCAAGTTACTTGCCACCGAATATCTCACAATAATTTATAATAGAAATGTTCTAAGATAAAATGTAATACTAGCATATTATATGTAGTGGTACCGGATAACGCCGGTTAGAACAAACAAAATAAAATACACAATCCCGGACAATTCCGAGTTTCTTGTTTCCTTTCATGTTACAATAATTTGAGTGGAAATGATGTTAGTGATTACAATATTCTGTAGACCAAATATAATACTGTAACCTTAATTCTTGTTCTCAGACAACGCTGAGTTGAACAAAATACAAATACATAAATAGTCCCGGACAATTCCAAGATCCTCGCTTATGTTAACAATAATTTCAATAGAAATAGATCTTGATGTTGAGAATAATCTGAAGACTAAATGCCAAATTGTAATTTTACAGTTATTGTTCCCGGGCAACGCTGAGTCTCATACAATTCCGAGTGACTTCTTCCGCTTCCTACCACAATAATTGTAATATAAATTATATTGCTGATGACAATAGTCCGAAAGCAAATGTAATATTGTAATTTTACTTTTATTGAACCCAGGCAACGCCAATAAGAACAACATACAATCTCCTGCATACACCTTCAGAAATACAGGTTTCTTTCCCCCTCTTTTTTACAATAATTTTTATAGAAATAATGTTTATGATGACAATAATCCGAAGATCCGATATAATAGGATAATAATATAAGTATTGCTCGCGGACAACACCGATTTGAACAGAATAAACATTACAGCCATTATCATGGGCAATTCTAAGTTTCTGGCCCAAATTATGTACCCTCACAATAATTTGAATAGAAATGAAGTTGATGATGATAATAGTCTGATGATCAAATATGATACTCTAACCTAAATTTATTGTACACGGATAACGCCGAATAAAAAATACAATCAAATATATGCCCGTGAACAATTGTGAGTGTCTAGCTTGCTTGTTCGCACAATAACATGAAATATAAATGATGTTGATTATGTAAATAGCCCTAATACCAAATGTAATAATGTAATCTTACATGAATTGCTCCCGGACAATGCCGAATTAAAGAAAATACGATCAAGTACATTATCTAAAGAATTCAGAGTAGCTTGCACACTTCCTATGACAATAGTGTGAATCGTAATTATGTTGATTATGACAATAGTCCAAACACATTTTCCTCGGGCAACACCGGGTAGAAACAATCCTCCTAGAAAAAGTTTGAGTTGCTGACCCTTCTCCAATAACAACACATTTTATATCAAAGATGTTGCAAAAACACTTGTCCTAAGACCAAGTGTAATACTGTAATCGTACATTTACTGCTCCCAGATAACGTCAAAAAAGGGAGGGGGATGGAATTCATTACCAAATGTAGTTAAAAACGAAAGGTGTAGTCCCAACCAAACACACAAACCTGACGTAGTTAAAGACCCACGCGATAAGACATACTTATATCTGCCACCGGGAGCGAATGAAGACCAACATTAAAACTGAAGATTATGGGTGTTATTAAGAAAAAAGCTAAGTTCTTAATGTTCGTTTATTTGTGAAGTGTCCATTTCTAAAATAATTCATGTATTCACAGTGCGATGACTATCTACTTAAGCATTTTTGCAGGTGGTTACTTCCTATGACGGTTCCACAAATCTTTATTTGTCTGTCTTAATTTTTTATTTTATTTCTGAACGGTCTCTGTTTTTAATTTTATTAATTTTAATCATATCACCAACTTTACTTGTATTTTCCTGTACTTTTTAATTTAATTTTGAGTTTCAATTTACCTATATTTCACGGTATCCTTCATTGTATAAAGACTTAACTAGTTTTTCTCAGCTGTTACCCGACTGGCCGTCTATCTCTCATCTGTACTAAGTTGTGAGAGGGAAACATATATTCAATGTCTGTTCTCTCTGATAAGTGTACAGTGAACTTATTCATCTCTCTATATAAATATATATATATATATATATATGAAGAGACAAAATGGTGCCACACTACAAAATGAATAATTAATTGTATGGGGAACACTTTATATAAGATGAAATAGAAAAAAAAAAAAAAGAAAAAGAAAATAATTTTATATAAAACAAATAAAAAACAAATAAAAAAAACCGTTAAGTATGATTTCGGAATTCACGAATAAAAAAATTCACGAATAAGAACAAAGTTCTCACATCAGCATAAAAAAAACAGCTTAAAGTTCCCAAGGCAGCCTTTCGTCCGAATCTCGTCAGGGGAATCGTCGGTAGAGTTATTAAAATACACGAACAACCATAAACTGGTGTAGAATAAAGTTGCAAGCAGGTGGCATAAGGTGATACAAATTCGAAATAATATATATAAATAAAACGCAAGTAAAGAATATATATATATTTTTTTTTTCTTTCCCCGAAATCACCTTGCGGATGACCACGAATCGCCACGAATCGCCAAATAACTGTAGGGAATATTTTAATTGCCGTGGGAACGCCAAGTAGAACAACTACTACCAGTCAATCCTAATTTTCTCTCACACCCTTTTAATTTATACATAGTATGAAGAGATACAATGTTCATAGAGTCAATTGCTTGAAGAGATTTAATATATATATCTTACTACGGAAATAACTGTAATCTAACAATCGTTTATCCCGTACAATGTCGAGTAGAACAAATGGTCCTCGTCAATTCCGGATGTTTTCTCCCTCCTTATTTAACATATTAATAAGTCACGTGTGTTGATGACGTCAATAGTCAGAATAGATTTAGTATATATTCCTTATCAAGTTGATACTCTTATCTTACAATGTTTGATCCCGGACAACACTGAGTAGAAGAAAGGAGGTTTGTCAATTCCGTCAATGATACGTCATGTTTCTAGAGGTAAATAGTCAGAAGAGAATCAATATATAGCAGATAACAAAAATAATAGTAAACTCCTACAATTATTGAACCCGTACAAACTGAAGAATTCAAATGGGCAAGTGTAATTCCTTATTCTTTCCCCTTCCATCCATTTGAACATTGAAAGAAGATACATGATGTTGATGAATTAAAGATATTAACTTCATATCCATTACCAAGGGGCATCCTGTAATCTTACAATTATAGAGCCGGATAACACTGAGTATAACAAATGGTCCCTGTATATTACTCATGTATTGCTCATGTATTGCTCCCCACTTCACAATAATACGAGGATACCTATAATAAAAGCTCTCTGGGGTATACACTATTCTAAAAATAGATAGAAAATATATCAATCCCGAGCAACACTGCATTTACACACACCTGCTCTATTTAAGATATTTGGCATTGCTATGGATTCTTTTGACTTACAACTTGCTCTATCCAGGTTGTTCATACATTTAGACTATGGTTCCTGGGGTATACAACATTATAAAAAAAAGATGTAGATGTGTTTTTTATCCCTAACATCACTGCGTTTAAATACACCTGCTTTATCAACGATATATAGTACTGCTATGAACACTTTTGTGGGACTACACCCCCTATCAAGAACATTCATATAAATACCTAAGATGAATGAAAAATGAATGAAAAAAATGATGGTAAAATAGATTAACAAATGAATGAAAAAATGAAAGTAAAAGTGAATTAAAAAATTGACAGCAAAATAAATTCAAAAAATACATTAAAAAGATGAATCAAACATTAATAAAAATTAATTAAAAATAATAAAAATATGAATAAAAAAGCGCATAAACACATTAAAATTAAATGAAAATATTCAATTAAAAAAATCAATGCAAATGAATGATAATAATGAATGAAAAACGGAATGAAATGATTAATGAAAAATAATGAATGGAAAAGTAAATCTAACAACAAATGAAAATAAATTAGTAAAATATGTCAATTACAGAATAAATTAAATAATGAAAAATGAATAAAAATAATAGAAGAACACAGGTAATGGAAACAATTGAAGAAAGAAAATTGAAGGAAAATATATCAATAAATATGAATAAAAAATATGAATGAAAAACGTGACTGATAATTTAATAATAAAATGAATGAAAAAATGAGAACATACAAATCAATGAAAAACTAGATAAGAAACTTTTTGATCTTTCAGGATACATCCTCTGTAAAGATTATTGTGCTGAGCTATTTATAAGGGTGATAGTTTTATTTTTCTTTCTCAGTGATTCCTGCGTTTTCTTACTGTATTAATAAAGTACTATATTAGTGCTAAAGTCATTTTAGGATATTTTCACAAATTAACATTTATTATGTTGACAGTTGTTTTGTTTTTTTGTATTTTACTGAGTAGAGCTTCTATTATATACATTTCTCTTTAGTTGTATTCTTTTAGAATAGACGTGTTATTTACAATAAGTTCTCGAGATTGAGAGCTGGGACAAGTATGTTGGGTTATTAAATGATGAGCGATAGAGCTATTTTCAGATAGATGTATTGTTACGTTTTTCGACAACGTTCAGCTTAGCATAAAAACACTACTTTCGTAAAATAAATTGAGTACAGCATGTTATAAACATCATATGAAATATAAATACACGGAAAGCTTCACTTATGTAGCATATGAAGTCCCTGACCGCCACGAGCAGTTGCGTTTAGATTTGTTGGTAGAACACCACATCTCAAAAACACAAGTCATTGTTTCTTTAGGTGCTGCTCTACTTATGTGTCTTAGAGACAACAGAACGCGTATATGTCAATATATAGATATATGCATATAAGTCATCCTCTTCCGTAATAAGTAGTTTTGTTTATCAGAATCGTAAAAAATATCAATAAATTAATAGCTTCATTTATATACGATATGATTTCGCTAACGACTACGATGGTTTATTTTTAAGCTATGATGGTAGAACCCTGCATTTTCGAGTTCCGTCTCGTTAGGTCAAGCTATAGAAACGACAACACACGTGTCGGTGGATGAATATATATATATATATATATATATATATATATATATATATATATATATATATATATATATAGTCTCGGAAGTTTCTTAACCATTAAAACTATATTAAAAAAACAACAACAAACACTTTTAGTCCCAAGTCTTTCAGTGGAAAATCATTCCTGTAAGTCAATTTATTTCTTACAGTTAGTATATTAATTTGTTTCTAACACTATTTAACGGGATCATCAGTTGTTTACCATGAAAAACGGTTTCGGGAATTTAAATATATATATAAGTTAAGATGGAATCTCTTGAATCAGAATGTTATATGTGTCTGTTTATAAATACCATAGAATAATTAATTAATATCTATTGCGATTAAACACTTAAGCTTTGACTAGAAAAAATGCATGATGCATATAATACCACAGTGTGTTGTACTATACATAGGAATCAATTAAGAATACTTCCCTTATTTCAGTTGTTTACGTTTTTAAGGGTCAACTGTAGGCACAACAACGCATTGAATAATTAAAATATTGTAGATTTGGTTTTATTTGTATCTCTAAACACCAGCCACAGCAAGATCCCATGAATGTTGAAATGAAGTTTAAACTTTTACTAGAATTTAAATCCTGTAGTAGATTTTGATAAAAATTAGGACAAGTATTCTAAACATAACGTTTAGTAGAATTATATCTGGATGTTATTCTTCATAAATGTTGTGCAAACACTTCAGATGAGTAATGTTTTATTTCTTTTTGTACGGGTATATATATATATATATATATATATATATATATTTATACGTGTGTGTGTAAATGTGTGTGTGTTTGTTTTTTTACAATTAATAATAATTAAGATACGTGACAGTATTAAGAAACACAATAGTGCCAGTTAAACGGGAATACAACGTTACATATTGGTATGGTGTGCCTCATCAGCTCCATTTCAGGATGCATGCCATATAATTCTTTTTGACAGATAAGTTAAGAAAATTGTGAATATAAAAGTAGAAACGTTGGTGTGGGAAGGGAGTAAACTAACAAGAAGACGTGAACTCGAATAAGAGAAATCGATTTCTATCTTATCCTTCGTTGTTTATTTAGTTTGTTTGTTTTAGTTGCCTACACAAACGGACATGGTTTTCAGCGAACTCTGCCTCGGACGCCCTCACCAAACCAACGGGCTACAACATCTCCCCTAAACTCAAACAAGCAGTATATTCGCCTGAATCCGAAATCCCCATATCGCCAAACCCGGCCCTTTCGTGTATCTGCAATCGTTTCTCGCCATGCATCCACGCCGCTGCCCCCAAAGAAGACGGGGAACAAAAGTCGATATACATCCCCATCCATGTCCCAACTCCGGTTTCTGATTCTTTCACCCCCTCTAACAAGATTGCGGTTCGGTTCAGATATTTACGCAAGGAAATTAACTTGCTCGTTCGAATTGATTTGAATCTATAGGTTCCGTCAACTGCACATGTGGACACACCATGGCCCGTTCCAAGGTTGTTGAGCGGCTATTGTTTTAGAGGCTGCAAAAAGTGGTTTGCTATCTGAGTGAGATAGAAAGAAGGTCGCTCAGAAAAAGATGTGCGAAACGCGACTTACACCAATTCCAATAAGCTTACAAAATAAAAAAATAAAAATACAACAAAATAAGCTAGAAAAAATACTACAAAATAGTTAACGAGCGATCACATTCGGAAATATGTATTTGAAGTCTCATATGAACACGCACAAACACACACATGTTTGTGTATGTGCATACATATATATATATTTATATACACATATATATGTATATATATATATATATATATGTATGTGTGTGTATATACATATATATATATATATATATATTATATAAATATATATTTATATATATATATATATGTTATAAACATGACTATTTTTTACGTTTCGAATCCTGCGAACGACTTGAATAAGTATATCTACACTGACGAGTCCGAGCGTATGAAACGTATACGTATGTTCATAAACACATATTATATATATATATAAATATATATATATATATATATATATATATATATATATATATATATATATATATATATATATTGAATATCATCAAAATGAATATTTTATATAAGATCTCATCATTATATATATATATATATATATATATATATATATATATATATATATATATATATATATATATATATATATATATATATATATATATATATATATATGAGAGATACACGAGACAGGGAGAGTTGTACGTGGGAGGAATACCAAAGAATCTTATTGGTTAACTTGATTAACTAAACACAACGTGTATATATATAAAAAATAATGTTGAGTAGAAGAAGAAATTATTTTAACAATGTCAAGGCTGTATAACATTACCATGGAAGTTTCAAATAACTATAGCAACGTGACGGATTAACACATTAACAACCATTAATTATAGCAACTTTGCGGGCAATGTTACTTTAATAACATATGACACACCCATAGACACGCATAGCTTAGGTAACCCAAGTCAAATGACCTAGCCACAATAAAAGCTCATAGCATTAAAAACATCAACTATATAACATAAAATATAGAATTTCTCATGCTTCTCGCTGGAACGGTTTTTGGTCCGATGTGATAAGTTTATACGATGATGTTGGCAAAATATGTGTACTTATTAAAATTGCATACACAGAATACTTTTTCAGGTTTTGCGCAGTTAGCTGTTGTTCCTTAGTATTTCAAAGCTGTGTCATTACGACCCGCTTGATAAGCTCCTCGCTTCAAAACGGGTTCGTCTTTATTATTCCCGAAGATTAGCACGATGTAATGAGGCTGTGTTTGTTTATCAATTTGCATAGTTAAGCAATCTAAAAAAGAGATCAAAAACAAAATGCGTGAAAAAAAGCGATGCGTGTTAGACGCGAAAATACCGGCGCTTTGCTTCCCAGATAAAATTTTACATAACAGGAAAATCCGCTTATCTCGAGTTCCCTCATAGGTCACACAGCATAAAAGAAAGCTGGTTATTTCATCTATCTCTTTATCATTCTCTCTCGTTTTAAAGTTGCGAATACGTTCGTCGAACACTCTCGACTAGTCGTCATCTGTGCCCGCTTCTAGGTGCATATAGATCTTAATTTCCCTTAATTACGTGACAGTTCCGTTGTCAGAGTGGATATGGTGAGTGCTTGCATATTCTAGGCTGACTGAAATTGTTACTTTCCTGCACTGATGAAAGGAATAAGCTTGAAATGTCACCTATTGATAATTTTATATTTGTTTATAAATATGATATATATATATATATATATATGTATATATATATATATATATATATATATATATATAATATATATACACGCATATATATATTTAGATATATATGCATGTATATATGAATTATGAAAATATATGGTTTAGCATATCATATCGATACCTTTTAATATGCAATTTGCTCAAAAGAGTCAACCAGTAACAATAGAATATATAAATACGTCAGACATATTATATTCTATGAACCATGTTTTTTCCACCATTTTTAAAAACATAACATTCTCGTGCGATATATATTTACAACTCTTTTAGCTTTAAGTGGGCCAACTAACATTATTACTACAAGTTCATCAGAAAGATCTACATCTACAAACAAAACTTGAACAATTGAAAAGTTTTGAAAAAAAGCTACACCACAAAATGGTCAATGTGCACAAGAACAAAAAAAAACAAAGAAAACAAATCACTCAAACGTGGAAAACTCAGTATAAGGTCATATTGGATTTTTAATTCAGGTTTAGCACACAAAAATAAGCGGGCATTCGATAATTTTAATTCAATGCTATTCCGTTAATTTGATAAATTAATTCTATGATTTATTCATAAAATATTTGAGTTCACTCGGAGGTAACTTTAATTCACATAGTTTAGTTCATTTATATTACCAATTACCATTTATCCGAGTTGTATATGAAACTAACTGCAGTGCTACTCTCTTTGGAATTAACCAGTTAGGAGCCAATTGAACATATTTAGCCACCCATTCGAGCAATATTAAGAGTGTTATACTCGGTATTTGGGTGAATGATGTTAAGTATTTATTTATGAAATATTTAAATTAACTCTATTATAAACTTACTTGTCAATATTTTTTCACTTAAGTCTCTATTTGTATGCGAAAGTTATAGCAGAGTTAATCCCTTTCAAAGTCAACAGTTTAGAGTTAACCAGTCAAAACCAAACAACAACATCGAACAATTATTAATGTGTAATGTTTTAGTAAATTCTGCTCATGACTCATTTATATTTTTTTTTGTTAATTGAAAAAAAAACATTAAACATTTATACCCAAATTAATTGTCGTCACATTTTGTAGTTCACTTGTATTCTGAATACGAAAATAAGTACGGAGTTTGTTCGATTATGCGTTCCTTTTCAGCTGAATTGTGTATTTTCTCATTGTATTATATTTTAGCTACATAAGATTAAAAGAAGATCCAGATTAAAAATAAGGCATAATTTCCAATCTATATGTGAAGTTTATTATACAATTGGCGTTCTTTACAAATGCGTATAGTTTTAGAGTGTCATGTTTTTAAAGTTACTTAAGTGCACTATATTTGTTAATTTATTAATTATGTTTGAAACTAGCCTGTATTAATCAATGTATTTATCAGCAATAAGGAAACGTGTAGAATTTTATAGACTACTTTTAAATAAAGTATATTCATATTAATATTACTCGAAACAACATATGTTCTTTCCATTTAGCTTCTAGAATATTATTAAGCATCTACACCATTCTTTTTAAATATTATCATCAGAATTACGTACATATAAGTTTATCGTTTTATGTTACTAATTTTTGTTTCGCATTAACTTATTTTTTTAATTTGATACTTTAGTCTTATTTTTCATATTTAATGTGAGATTATTTAAGTAAGATATGCACATATTCCCCACTATTAAAGAGGCGTTTTGAGATATTTCCGTAAGAACATCTAGGTGAATTAATGATTTGGAAGGACACAATTTGGGGTAGATATATAATCTCCAGCACTCATCTACAACTAAAAATATTTTACTTTAATTATTCTAAAAGTACCCTATTAGCATGTATGCATTGTTTCTATTGAACCAGTTAGTGTGTTATTTCGTTTTCTGTTACAGGTTTATGAATTCATGAACCGATATTGTTAGGTCAGTAGATCCATTGACAGTGTAACTTGATGAGACGTAGATTTCTCATACAAGTGATAGCTTTACAGCAGTACGGACCAACTGAAAATTTACATATTAACCAAATGTAGAATAACATAAATATATATATATATATATATATATATATGGGGTAAGGTACACGATAATTCATTAAAATGAAGTGTCGTGATGGACAAAATGTGTGAAAGGATGACAAACGGAAAACAAGTCAAAGTGCAGAGGAAAAACAAAAACAAGAGATGTTTTGGCCGGTTTCGTTCGTGGAGAACATCTTCAGAAAATGAAGATACGGAAATAATTTTATTTTGAAGGCACACACATGGGATGAGGGCATAATGATCTGATTGGATCATATGAGAAGACATTAAGTGATGTTGGGATATGATAAGTAGGTGACATATCCCCACCGCATTTGAATAATGTGTCACCTACTTATCATATCCCAACATCAGTTAATGTCTACCCACAATTCCGATGTACTTGCATGATATTTTCTTCAAATTTAGATCCTAATATATATATATATATATATATATATATATATATATATATATATATATATATATATATATATATATATATATATATAGTGTACTCGAGACAAATCGAGCACATTTTGAAACGTAATACTTTTGGTAATAAATTATGTTATTTGAATCATATTTTGCTGAAAGTATGTTACTTGAGGAGGCGTAATTAAACGTTTATCACGGTGTCCAACCGAGACCGGATTATGAAGCACGCGACCTACATAGTGTATTTTGGTAGACACCTTGAAACCAATTAGTTCCTGGCAATCAGCTCGAGATATGTATTTTAAGCGATACGCTTGGTATATTTTTAAACTGCACTCTAAACCTAATAGTTACAATCCGACGAGTTTCGTTGTCATTTGTTATGATGATGATATGGAATATTTCAGAGGAACACCTTTGGCGTTTAACAGTGATGTGACACGGATCTGGACCTTGGTTTAAGACTTGTGTTCATTTTCGTAGCTACCACCTCAGTGCAGCCTATGTACAACATGTCAAAGTACTATGGACCAAATCCAATTTACAAAAATCGGTAGTATCTGAATTTTATTAAATATGACCTACATTTGGATCACTTATGACTCACAGCTGTGTACCAAACTTCATAATGATCCCTTAATAAATTTAGAGGTGAATCATGTAGAAAAAATATAATAAAAATATATATATACCTAACTTTATGTAAGGTAGAGATATGATTCTCCAATACCGGGTCTTGGAAATTATATTAAAACATGCCGCCTTATATAAAACCTTTTAAAAAACAGTTACATTTAAATCCGACTTGTTATTCTTTAAACTGAACATGAACTTAATATTAAGTGTGAGCCCCGTGTTAAAGATGTGAGACCACATGCTTTGGTCTAAGCAAGAAACCAAAACGCAATTACCACTTTGTCTTTATGACGCGCAACTGGCTCTGAATAGAACTAGATGCTCCGCGGATCGACTTGGGGTGTTTAACATATTTAGGAGATTATTGGTGTTAATGTAACTATATTTAGCTTCATATACTTGAACTTTGCCTCACGCGTATGAGGAGTGATGAAGCTCCTCGTTTTGCGCTTCCTTTATAGTCAGCAGACCGACATCCATCTCTCGTCAAGGTTTGCATTACATTCTATAAATCTTACCATAACGTTTTTGCAGCTTTTTCAATATATTTCATTCTGCGGCCGCAATTGGAACGTCTGTTATAACCCTTCTCGCAAGACACTGCTTCTACATTTATAAGAGAATTCTTCAGCTAACATTCCATGACATTAAAAATATTCAGAGAACACTGAGCTGCTTCTACGTTTTCTGACTGTTTAAATTAAGCGAACATTATTAGGATGCATGCCAAACTATTCTAACATTCGTGTTTGTTTAATACCCGGTGATTTACATATCTAAACCCACTAATAGTAAACAGAAAAACCATCCGATGCACTTGACCGCTATTGAATTGTTCTGAAATTAAAGAATAACAACTATTATCAGATTTTCCTGGAAATTTACAATCCGAACATAACAGTTATGCACAACTTTTATGTGCCTAAGAGTAATATTAAGATATAATCATACAAAAACGTATGCTTAGAATCCTTATTACAATTTTGATGAGAATCAATTACATGATTGTAATTTTAGAATTTCTAAGGTTACTTGGAAATAGATGACGCTATTAAGAGTAATTTGTAGTATTTGGAAACTTACAAAATATGTTTTTCTTAAATTTCTCCTCTTCAAGCACGTATGTGCATTTCTTTCATATATCTTTATCAGAAACCGACATTTTACTATTTCACATGATTGTACGATTTAATAATACCTTGGAATAGTATAGGGGTTAGTATAATGTTTTTTTCTGTTGTAATGCTACACTCTTTCCAGTTGTTATCTCGTCATTTGAGATGTGTAGTGATTGTTCCATTGTCATGAGACTATTATTTCCAGGCATTACCTCTTTGCCTTTATGTAAGCAACTTGTAGTATATGTCCATTCGGCAATACTACTCTCTTTGGTATGGCTAGTGTAGCACATATTTTTCGTAAAAATACAATTTTCACGAGTATTACCTCCTCCTTTTTTAGCGGTTAATGTATATAATACTATATTTTAAATGTGAAATGTATGTTAATTATTTTATTTAATTTCGTAAACAGCTTTTTGTATTTTAGTTTTTAATTCATTTCACATTTATTTTAATTCCGTTTAAGTTTTGCAGCATGTTATAAATTGTGACATCAATGAGTTCCGACTTCAGTATTTTGGTTACTGTCATCTCCTTAAAGTTCTTAATATATTTAAAAAGGTATTCTTAATTTCCAATTGAACTACCTATTGTTATGTTAACATACTGAGATACACACTTAAAAAGTGCGCAATATATTTGTAGAATTTATTAGTAGTACATATATATATATATATATATATATATATATATATATACATATCTTAATAGGAAAAAAGTTTACATATATGTCCCTATCGTTATATGCAAATAAAGTATCTGTATTTGTATACCTTGATATATCTGTTCATGGTTATATATCTATTTTTCTAATATTTATGCATTTATCTAATTCTCTATCTGTTTATTATGAAACGTGTACTGATTAACATTTCTTTCTTTCAACTGTTCGTCCACCTAATATATACATTCGTAGAGGCGAGGGAACCCATCCTCATGTTCCTGGATAAACAGAAACCCATCAACTCATTCTCCGTGTACAAAGCCCCCGACGCCAACCTCTTCGTACGAAAGTTGACGTATTCTCATTAGAGTTACAAGCAGGACGCGGTCACCTCTTCGTGTATCATTGTCCAAGGCGGCAAAACCTCCAACCCTTTCCACTGAATAACACGATGTCCGTCCGGTATTAATCCAAAACCCCTGGTCACTACTGCTGTTAAAGTTTACGGGCCAACGAGCGTGCACTTGTATCAGCAAATACAATCTGATCGTCTCTGCAGACATCTCAATCAACTGATTCTCGAAAATCAATGGCTAGCAAGAGATGAGCAATCTGAATAGGCATTGTAGTTTTGGTTATACTACGTCAGATTTATTGTATCTGTTTTCTAGTGTCCAGACGAAATCGTATCGTTTAAATCAGTAATTGGAGTTTAAATATGTCAAATTCAAAATAAGAGGAGTTAATTACTAATTTAATAAAAGTAAAGGAAATTAAAAGAAACGAATCTGATGTCTAATGGTAATTAAAAGTCGAACGTTTCTGAAGAAAATGATCCACAAACAACAACGAAAACAAGGCAGATAGGCAGAAAGGCGGTAGATAGTCAGTCATGTTGTAGCTTTTTCTCATATTGCAACTCGAACTAAAGTATTTTTTAAATTACTAGCGAATATGTTCTCCATTAAGTCGCATAGTTTTGCTAGGCTGCCAGTATTATATAATTGGGCAGAACTACATATACAATGCAGTTAAAGCAGAATAAATATTATCACATTAGTGTTATGTATGAAATAAATTGAAGTCTGCATTTTGGTGGTGTCAAGCGCGAAAACTGTCCCCACAATATGTTCATTAATAAAATAAAGCAAACCCTATTTTCATTTTTAAAGATGTGAAAATGAACGCAGATTTTTTTTATGAATGGAATGAAGTTAAAATGTGTATTTTTATGGATGTCAAGTGCGAACACTGCCCCCGCAATATGTTCATTAATAAAATAAAACGAACCATATTTCCTTTCAAAAGATGTGAAAATAAACGCAGATTTTTTATGAATGAAATGAAGTAAAAATATGTCTTTTTATGGATGTCAAACGCGAACGAACATAATATGAAATTATAACATGGCCGCCAGCGATTAAGGCATTGCATTAAATTATGATTTCCAAATCATTAACAAAAAAATTCAAAATATATTTCAGGATAACAACACAATTTAAGACTTATCACTACATTACATCAATAATGTGTGTGAAATTCAACCGAAATAAGCGAGATATTACAATAATCCATATAGAAAAATCGAACATCTGGTATTTCGTGTATTTCGTTTGTTACGTTTTATATGTTCACTATTTAGTAATTTTAAAAGTGTTTTTGTTTTAAATATAAAAGAGTATGTAATATATGGGAGGATATCCTCACACCCTCGTAAACACGGAGGAGGTAATTCCGGGTGGACGGTCTTATGACAACAGAACCGATACTACACTTGTAAATTCCGATTAAATCGTGTTTTTTTTTAATTGACTTAAAAATGTGTATCAACTACAAGAATAAGTTTGTATTGCTATTTGATATTTTGATCAAAATGTAGTATATGTTTTCTTAACAGCGCCGCAACTTTTCATGTAATTATTACTCTTGAAAGTGTATGTTTTAAAATGTTTTAAACACCTATCATTTTTGTATGAAATTCATTAAATTAATTGTAATAATGTAACTATCCAGGAAAGTTATATAAATATATAATAATATTTGACAATACCAATTATACAATGTTATTACAGACTATGAATGTATTAGAGACTTGTAAAAGGGCTTTCTTACGTAGTTTAGAGAATACTGTACATACTGTATCATTATATTTAAGTAACACTGTAAGGAGTTTAGGTTTGTATACTTATGAATGATTCGCATTAATTCATATTTACATAAAACTAGATTATATTAGATTGGTATATTAGATTAGCTAAATACATTATTTTCCATTATTTCGCAATGTATTTATTATGTTGAAAAACTTGTGACTGACGGACAGACAGGCATGCAGGCAGAAGAACAAACATCAATCTTATTTATATGAGAAGTAAGGACAATTACCTTTAGGGAGTTAATCATTAACATCGTGACGTGATTGTCAACGTGCATCAATTTACTCCTCACAAATATGTCACAGCTTTTGAGGATGTGCTGTTTTTCTTTCTTTGTTGCACAGAATTATATATAAGTCATAAAAAGTGCCTTACCTTAAACCTATTAATCACACCCATGTTCGGATGGGAATATGTAAAATAAACAAAAATTAATTAAAAACAGAAATGAAAGAATTGGGTAATAAGGATTGTTAACACTTTATTTGTATTCTACCCTTCCATTTAAATGTCAGTTTCGCCTTAGAAAAGTATATTCTATATTTACATTCAACTGTTTCATTAAGTAAGATCCTAATATGTGATTGCTCTTTTCATACAACAAATTTACAAATCTATTTTTTTTTACTTTAACCATTTACTGGCAAGAGCCACAAATAAAAATAAATGAAATAATTTTATTCATACAAATGTTAATTATAGACAAGTAAACCTTACTAAAATTGCCTCAAAACAATTTGGTGACAATATATTGAAACTGATGTATGCAAACAATGAAAATGTCATGAAACCAAATATAATTGTTTTCGAAAGAGTTTTTGTGAATCAGTGTTTTGTGGATTAGAAGTGCCCTGGTTTACGTGTATCAGTCAGTTCTATATCACGACAGTTCATTACTAATGTATACTAATTCCACATGGCTCTTCCTGCAAGTTCGAGATAAAAATAACTGTTTGTATAGTATTTTGAAACAAATAATCGTTTATAGGGTGATCTGACATTCACCTTAAACATTCAAATAGCATCATCGTCGCCAAACACCTTAAATAAAAGCATTTATTTGAGGCAGTCATTATATTACCGTTAAGTTTCGAATATTATTTTGTTCGTGTTTTACCCTTAAGTTATGAATCGCATTTTCCTGTTTTTGCTATTCTTGTATACACATATATTTAATTGTTTAATAGCCGAGTATTTACTCGAATTACGATTATCTATTCTCATTTACTAAAAATCTGGGTTCGATCATAATCTGAATTCGCCCGTTTCTTCTGCCTTTAATGGGCCATAAACCGATTTAACCCAAAACTAGTTCATAGCATTTGCTGCAATGTATAGCATAACCCGTCTTTTAAACAGATGGCTGGGAATAATCGTTACATAAAATAATTTACACAATTACAAGGAATTTAAACCGACGTTCAAAGTTCTAAAATGTGGTCAATACATCCGTGAACCCTTATCATTTGGATCAATTATTTGTACAATTGTTAATGCATAACCAGTTATTTAGGATGTTAATAAGAACAACATATAAGAATTGTATTAGAAATAAAATGAACACATTATCGATATATATATATATATATATATATATATATAGGTTTTATTGTAGCTTGATCGTTTATAATTTGAATAAAATTAAGTAGAATTATTCCATATATATATATATATATATATTTATATATATTTATATATATATATATATAAATATATATATATATATATATATATATATATTTATATATATATATATATATATGTTGTGTGTATTTAGGCAATATATTTTCCTTTAGGCAAACATTATTAAATAACACAAAGTGTTTTTGGTTGATAGGACTTTTTTTTCATTTTCTTAATGGGGCATTTAGTATTTCGGTCAAATTTCAGTATGTAAGTTCCATGTGTTTCTTGTTCCATTTTGTTCCTTTTTTGCGAGTACTTTCGATTTGATTCGTCAAATTATCTTTAGGAGGTGTAAATGCTGGTTTCTGTAAAGATATGTCTTACTATAGATTTTTTTATATTATTAAAACGGGCAGTAATTTACTACTTAAGATGAGGGTCTATAATATTGAGATGTTACATGAGAGCGTGATTACGTTCTAAGAGCGTGCAACATGTAAACGTTAGATTGTTTAACCGAAAGGTATTTAGTTGCGTTCTGAGCGAGTTCAAGATTTAAATGTGTAATTAATGGCTACGAATGTGGGTACGTCTATTACTATGATAGACATTTAACTATTGTGTTACTAGTTATGTAATTCACATTATTGATTGTTGAGTGATTAGTGATCAACATTTTTAATCTTTTGACGTTGGTATCGTGGGGTATTATTGTTATTGTACTCGGAAAATCAAAAGAAAATGGAACAAGAAACACATGGAACTTACATACAACAATTTGCCCGAAACACTAAATGGGCCATTCTGAAAATTGAAAACAAAACAGAAAAAACGTCTTATCAAGCTAAATCGCTGCGTGTTATTTGATGATACTTGCATATATATATATATATATTTAAAAAACTTAAAATGTTAAAATGATAAGATAATAAATAATTATTGAAAAAGTTTTTTTACTAGCGTTGGTAACCACAATTCTTTAAATATACTTTTTTCTCTCGTTGGAACTGCACTGATGCTACACAACCTTCTTCTCTCTCTCTCTCTCTCTCTCTCTCTCTCTCTCTCTCTATATATATATATATATATATATATATATATATATATATATATATATATATAGTGTGTTAGAGTAGATTTAACTCCAGAAAGAAAACCCGGGTATTAGAGCTCAATGTAATGAACTGGGCAATAATAAAATATAATAAACTAATACCGAATCACGTGATCACTAGTGTAATAATTTATTTCAATCTTCCGGCTTTTTCAAACATACAAGCGAGGTGATTACATTAAACTGACACTAACCATTCCAATACACATATAGAGAGAGTGACAACATGTTTAATACATATCTTGACAGAGAAGGAAATGAACTATTTCAGACGTATATTGAGGGGTGGGGAGATTTACAACATTTCTAATCTCTCTCTCTCTCTGTCTCTCTCTGTTTCTTTCTATCTCTCTCTCTCTCTCACTCTCTCTCTCTCTCTCTCTCTCTATATATATATATATATGTATATATATATATATATATATGTATGTATGTGTGTGTACATAGGGAGAGAGAGAGAGAGCGAGATAGAGAGAGGGGGAGGGAGAGAGAAAGGGAGAGAGGATAATTGCATAATTTATAACGATATTTAAATACAGTGAGAGAGAAAGAGATCAATACATATATATTGAAAGAGGGGAAATTTTATTATTTACCACGGAAGGTATATAGGATGTTTAGGTATTCTAAACGAGCTAAGTTTGTCTTGGTCCACCTCTAACCGATAAACCCCAATTTCGTTTACATTGTCTCTTCAAACCGGAAATTATAATCATCCGTCTGCCGATTGATAAATAAGTTTAGAGGGAGTGGTGAGGGGAAAATAAGGTAGGTGGAAGGAAAAAATGAAACCCCGAAAATAGATTATCAGCAACAAAGGTTGGACACCATGCCATATATGTAGATTGCGTAAGCATCAAACATCGAAGTCTGTAGGTAATACATAATTAATATGTATTTATAAATATTATATACATATATATATATATATATATATATATATATATATATATATATATTTCAATCTGATATACATATATCAAATAACAACACAATTTACCCTAAATACAATGAAGAAATATTCGCTAGCCTCTACCATTTTAAATGAATTATTTTGTTCCAGAACAAAACAAATTCGAGAACAAAACCAATTCAGCGAAACAATGGTGGCTTCCGGAAAATTAAAATAGAATACCGGTGGTTTCTTTGGTCAAGTTTTTGGTTTTCATAACACTCCGAAAGGATTTAGCCAAAAGTGTAATTTGTGTTTGAGGAATAATAACAATACTGCAATACGACCAGGGTGATCTTCTAAACACAACAGATGAACAAATGGCGAAGTGCAGATACAAATGAAAATTTAAAATAATCAATCACTCATAATCTGAGATCCATTACGTCTGCCTGTATTGTTCTTATCCCTTACCCGTATTATTAAACCCCCTTTATGATTTTTTTTTTGTATCTCTTTGTTTCATCCTTACTAAATACAATTATACTTATTATTATAAACTGTATTATTATATAGGTGTGTATGTGTATATCTGTATATATGTTTATATGTATATATATGTATATATGTGCATATGTATGTGTATGTATATATACACACACACACACATATATATATATATATATATAATGTATTAATTTAGTTTGACTGAAAACAAAATGAACAAAACCATTACTTTTCAAAAGTGCTCAACATATATTAGAGGTTTTATATGAAAATAAACATAGTTTGAGTATCCGACAATTGTTTCAGAACCTTGTCGGCTCCTCCTCAGGGGTATCCTGATTAGCAAAGATAATACCCGCTTATACACAATCATTAGAAAGAAAATAAAAAGGAAAAAAACAAGCAGACAAATTATATTTACAAAATGTTTCAGACGAGACACCCCTTTCCACAAGATGACAATTTGACACCTACATATCTATGCATAAGAAATTCGTTCATGCTAAAACTTTTGGCATGAACGACTAGAGGCGACCGTCTCCTCTTCCTTATCCACACGCACACACACCAATAGACACTCACACATACACACACCTACGCTAATACGTACACATTTATATACTAACAAACACACACACACACTTATATATAGATGTAAAATTAAAAACACACATATATATATATATATATATATATATATGTATACACACATACCCCCATATATATATATATATATATATGTATACACACATACCCCCATATATATATATATATATATATATATATATATATATATATATATATATATATATATCGATACATACATATATATATATGTGTATATATATATATATATACATACGTACATATGCATATACATATATATATATATATATATATATATATATATATATATATATATATATATATACACATACATACAGACACACACTTATAAATATATTTATCTATTTTGCTCAAACGTTTGGCAGGAAAGACTCCCCTTCCTAAACAAAATGCACCCACATCAAGACACACTCACACACACCCACATCCACACTTATACGTACACATTTATATACTCACAAACACACATACACACTTATATATAGGTGTAAAAATAAATATATATATATATATATATATATCTACACGGACCCATACACCTATATACATATATACATATCCATATACACACAACATAGATACTGATAAAAAGGTACTTCATTATCTAGATATATTTTATCCCTAAACATATATGGCATAGTTCCCGTAGTGAAATGGAGTATTTAAAAAAAGGCACCAGTACCTACACTAAAGTACTCTACCCGTTTTATATGTTTAAATGAAAAACTAGCTATAGTTGTGTTTCCTGATGAGAATGCT
>OY744515.1:194655233-194737733 GCA_963556195.1 Sepiola atlantica
CATCATGTCGCCCAGGTAAAAGTAATTATATCGTGCGTAATTCGATTAGTGCTCCGTAGATTGTGTAGTTGGTGTAGGCTAGCTTGGTACCGACAGCAATTGAGGAACATACCAATATAGAATTGAAAATTGAACTGGTCCGAATGATTAATCAGTTGTTACATTAGTATTAATTACCAAATAGGTACATTATTCCGAAGTATTTCTGTTTGATACCTGATTTGTGTAATTCTTTATCTCAATTTTGTTTAAACGACTGCCTTCATTTTACCTCATCGTTGTAAACTACTGTTGTTGTCAACTTGAAGCCACTTATACAGTTTACAAAATAGACTCAGCGTTTCACAGATCTCTACACACAATTTCTATTTAGTAATTAGTATTTGACGTGTTATGTTTGTGCTTACCAAAGCTTGATTGCGTAACTCGACACAATTGTCTTATTGCTAAACAATATTGCCAAGTCTCTACTGCGTACCTCGATAGTGTAACCAGACATCGGATTAAGTAGGTGTTGTCAGAACAGGCACCATTTTCTTCACCCTACCAACTGCTTTGATTACACGTTCTATTTTCTTTATTTTCTCTCGGTTTATTATTATTTTTGTGTTTCACTAGGGGTAAGTTATCTTGTAAGCGGATAATAGGGTGTTGTATGTGTGTATGGGATAAACTGGTGATTGGTATACTATGGGTCATACTTGGTTAATAAGGAGTTACATTTTTTAAGTGGTGTTTTATTGGGCAGGTTGTATCGTATTCTTATAAAATATATTAGATGGTATGACCATGAGGTGAGTTGGTGTAGTGGAATTATTTTCTTAACGATAATCGATAATAAGAGTGTATTCAGGTAGTTTGACAGATAGTTTGACGTCGTGAACTGATCAGAAACACGAGAACGAAAGTCAAAGAAGTAATTCTCTCTACTATGAAATCTTGTAAGGGGGACTCCAAGCAAGATTAACCATACGTCAAATTCTGAAAGTTGTTTTTTTCCTTCCAGAATAGCAACACAATGTGTTGCTTTTATTATTATTATTTTCCTATATTCCCATAAATATGTATTAATGTTGGTTTGATTTGGGGGTTACTGACCAAGTCGATAATGGTTCCGTTGTATCAGTAACACAGATCGCCTGATAACAGAGTTGGTGAACAACTATTCACAGTTAAAATGCGTGTAGTCACCAAAGAAGAGTCTATGCGGATCATTTAAAAATGGTAAATTGCGACCAATTATTCTATGTTTTATTCTACTATTCATTCTTCTCAATTTGTCCTTTAATGCAACTTTTAGCCATCACTTTTATTTTTATTGTTATTACATTGACATCTCTGTTTATCAAATATTGTTTAGAAATCCGTACTCAGCATCTCTTATTTTGCCCATCTGATGTCCTATTGTATACATTGTTCTCTCGTAATGTTTTGAGACAAGGCGGAAGCTTTGAACACGGGTGGTAAGGACATATGTTTTCAATTTCGTATTCCTTACAGTATGCGAAGATTTCCAAAAACAATCTCAATGAAGATTTATTATAACACGCAGAGCATATATTTTATATTATATGGATTCAATATAATATAGTGTTAAGAAACACTTTCTTATATACAGAAATACATTTGCAGTTTTCATGTAAATTAGTTTGTGAAAAGAAGGGATGAAACCACACTATAAAGTTTACAATATATGTCTATTTTTATTGTTCCATTCGATATTCCACTAACCGTATCTATCTATCTATCTATCTATCTATCTATCTATCTATCTATCTATCTATCTATCTATCTATATATATATATATATATATATATATATATATATATATATATCGTTTTCACACTCATGCCAACACTGCATTCATCTTAATATATAGACACATATTAACATGCATATACATGCATATAATCGAATCCAGATTTAATCCCACTCATCTTGTACAACCAGCAGGTTTTTCTAGGGTGTGGACAAGGAGACACCCACACTTGCTGATACGCAATGGGATCATAACTATGAATATTGGCATAACCACCAGTGTTGCAGTGAATCGAAAATTAAAATCAGCTAAAACCTGCATTCCCTTTCGAAGCACTAGTCGAGTGTATATATATATATATATATATATATATATATATATATATATATATATATATATATATATATATATATATATATATATGTGTGTGTGTGTGTGTGGGTGGGTATGTGTGTGTGAAAAGATGACAGACGGAAAACAAGTCGAAGTGCAGGAGAAAAGCAAAAACAAGAGATTGTTTGACCGGTTTCTTTCGTGGAGAACGTCTTCAGAAAATGAAGAATATAGAAATAATTTTATTTTATATTGAATGCACACACATGGCATGAGGGAAAAATGATCTGATTGGATCATATGAGAAGACATTAAGTGATGTTGGGACACGATAAGTAGGTGAAACATTCTTCTAATACGGTGGTTCTCCTAACCTTTAACTTGGCTTTCCCTTTTGTTTTTTCACACATTTCTCCACTTCAGCTTTTCATTTTCATGAATTGCTCTTTAAACACCTATTGTTGACAAATTAACTGACCCATCCCTGTTTATTTCTTTTTAATCTTAGGTGCTAACTTCCAGTGTTTCAATTTCAGGCCCACCCTTTTTGTTCACCGTAGTTTGATTCTCTGCCGCCTTTTTCCCCCTCCCCAACCGCCTTAGAATAGTGTGTCACCTATTTATCATGTCCAAACATCACTTAATGTCTTCTTATATGATCCAATCAGATATTTTATTCCCTCATCCCATGTGTGTGCCTTCAATATAAAATACAATTATTTCTGTAAACTTCATTTCTTAAGACGTTCTCCACGAACGAAACCGGTCAAAAAAATCTCTTATTTTTGTTTTTCTCTTGCACTTTGACTTGTTTTCCGTCTGTCATCTTTTCGCACATTTTGTCCATCACGACACTTAATTCTCATGAATTATCGTGTGCCTTACCCCATATATGTATATATATATATATATATATATATATACATACATATATATATATATATATATATATATACATATATATATATATATTTATATATATATATATATATACATATATATATATATATATATATATATAGCTTAATCAATTAGATTACCTCCATTCCCCAATCGGACGCATAACACGTCAAATACCGTGTTTCATTTTCTTCACTATTTCACGAGTACGCTCGATTATTTGCCAACTCATATTTAGGTGGGGATAGTCTTGGTGTATGTACACATATGTTATTACTATGTAGTTTTTTTTTTATTATCATCACGATTAGTAATTTACAACTACGGAAGGAGTTTCTATGATATTCAGATCTAACATTAGAGCTTGATTACTTTCTAAAAGCGTTCAAAATTGAAAGTGAGAATTGCTTAACAACTAAGAATTTGATAACATTATAAACGCGTTAATTATTCAAACAAATAATTGCTTAATGGCTAATACGTTGGTAACGTTAATTACTACGCTATACACCTAACATGTTGGGACTAGTTTTGTAATCAACACTTATAATTGTGGGATGTTTAGTTTGTATGTAGAATGTTAAAGAAGTGTTTACTCGTTCGATGTTTGTATCGTGGTGTACTATTTTATTATTCTTAACTATATATATATATATATATATATATATATATATATATATATATATATATATATAAACCATTATTAATTATTAAAGTAGGCAATAACAAAATAATGAAGGAAGGCAGTGAAGAAATACATAACAAGAGTCGTAAAACATGACTAATATGGCATTAAAAAGAAAAAGATTAAACAAAATATAACCACCAGAAATAGCAATTACACAAAGACTAATAGTAATCACCCACATTGAAATGTAGAGAAAATATGTAACTGAAGAACTCGTGCAATGTGTTCACTACAAAACAAATGCCTTACCAATAACGTTGTTTACCAGGCCACAATAGTTCTACAGAAAGCCAGAATAACAAAAAAAGTACGAAGCTTGTATGACTTCCCCAATTTGTAAAAGCACGTTTACATGCACGCAAGTGCATTTATTAACAATAAAACGGTGAATAAACACATAACACACAACCCATTACGAGGGGCTCAAGATCTATAATGACGCTCGTCAAGATTCAAGTTAAAATTAATACGACACGTAACTACATGTAGAAATTAAGAAGACCAGTTTAGACTATCTTTAAATTAGATATGTGAAATCCTGAACTCTAAAGAGTCCCAAACCTATTAAACTCTAGACGTTAAATGATAAACACATGTGTACTACGAATAACATTTGCTTTAGGCTAACATTATATCAGTAAAATAAATAAAAATAAATAAGTAAATTAAAAACTAAACTAAGCACACACTTAAAAATAAAATTAAAAGTTACGTAAGCAAGAAACTGTAAAAATAAGGTATCATCTTGATTCGACACATTTACAAACAAAAAAGATCATTGGCGAATGGAAACATTAGCCTGTGGGATGGAATTAAAAAAAAATATGATAAGTAAGCTAGTTGGACTAAACGCAACGAGTATATGTAAAAACACCCTGTAATACTATAGACATTTTTGCATAACTTACAATGTATATAAATATATATATATCATTCTACTTTCACTTACGACTAAGCAAACAATTGGTCAGTGCATGCCCGCCCCTGGTGCGGAAGCATCTCTGATAAAGAAACACACGATTCTACGCCTGCTATTCTTTTGCTGCATTAATATAGCACATGTAATATGATTCATCTTCGTTCATCTTTTGCATATCGATACCGGCATGATTTCTGTAGAAATAATTACCAATATCTCCAACCGAATATCATATTTGACAGGATATTTCTATTTACCGAAGAGTTCCACAAAGTCTGCATCAAATATAATGCAAAGCAATAAAGATAAAATACCCGTGTATTTAAGTATTTAGGTCGAGGCAAATCGGAACTAATATTATGTGTGTAATCATGTGCGGCCAAATTATATTCTAAATCCGTGTTTTTAGAATCATTAATAGGAAATAGAGTTTGAAATCTGTCGCTGTCTAAAGACTTGTTTGTGTGTTGCTGGTTTACAGTTTCTTAGGCGTATTATCAATTATTTCTCCGAATGTTTCATATTAAGATTGTGGAAATCAGAAATGCGTTTTCACTCTGAGTACAATAGGGCATTAAGTATCAATTTCAAAATTGTATGAAAATAATAAGCGTGTTGGATCAGTCAAAATAATGTGTCTCAAAAACCATTTGACGTCTTCTCCTACGGCTTGTAGTTCTTCTTCTTTTCAAAAGCGACAGACGACCTGTTTTACCCGCCTCTGTTACGTCTTGAATCAACTGAAGTCGTACACATTCGTCCGGCAACACACACTTTTTTACAGCACATCATTTTCCTGTTTCACTTGCTCACGCCACGCTGACGTATTTTCCAATTGGTCGTTTCTCTGGCACTCTGATAACATGTGTTGAAGTCCATTGTTTCTAAAACTGTTTTTCTGTTCCAAACTTCCTAACTCTACTTTTCGACCGTTCTGGACGTCTTTGCGTAAATTCCTCGCCATATTATTGAGGCCACTTTTAACAAACGATTATTTTCTTGACGGTTTAACAGGCGTTCTGTGTCCAAACGCGGTCGTCGTGTTTATACGGTGACTTATACTTTGCAGCTTTTATCATCCCTCATGTTGACTCTCGCCCGAGTCAGTAGATGCCCGATATTTTTCGATTCCATCCTTAACAAAGCTCTGAAAAACTGTGCCTGGTATTGTCACGACCTTGAAATGAATGCATACATTATCCATCGATCAGTCGGCGGTTCTCCACCCAGCCGAGTCAAGTAATGCATTTTAGCCCAAATGCCGCCTACCGTTTTCCCTGGATGAAGACGTTGCGTAAGAATGTGTTGAATGCGTTGAACGTATTCATAGCATATGCAGTCATAATAGCTCGTTTTATTATTTCCACACCTGCCGCTAGTTCTTTACTAAGCTCTCTGTCCACAGCAAGATTACCGCCTCGTAGTTGTAAAGGAAAACATGGTTCGATTCTGTCCATGGCATAGAGTTCACTAACCTGTGAATGTTCTTATTGCTGCAATTTGATTATTTTCATTTCATTCAGTGAAAGTAATATTTAACGGTCCAATTGAAGTGAAAGTATAGACTCTTCCCTGATCGAGTTTCCAGCAGCATGCCGGCGAAAATAATATCAAGATGATCCAACGAATTATTTGCATTACAATTTCATAAAAAAAATTAACTTATTGAAGTTGAATAACCAGTTTCCTATGATTTCGACATTTCTTTTCAATGTTCTAACACTATTTTAGCAAAGGCGGATATTTATGTGAAAAAAGATGGAGCCAGTCGGGACCAGTTCCACTGCACAGTCCGGCTTCAGCGTCATCACGTTCGTTAGCCATTTATAAGTTATATTATTTTGATTATTCGGACTACTGTACTAATCTTCGATTCTGTCATCGAAATTTTTCCGTCGATGCAAACTCAGACCATATTTAGGAATCTTTATGTCGAATTAAGGTATCCGTACTGAACCTTAGAGGGACTCTTTTTTCATTAAGGAAGGTAGATGGTTCGTGTTAAATCACACATGCCCGGATATAAGTTTTACGTAAGTATCTATTATATTAGTATCGTTTGTACTAAAGATTGAACTTAAATCTCCAGAAAGCTGTAGCTTATTATATTATTTAGCACTGTATCGGTTACATCACAGTCCCATGTAAAGAAGGCCGAAGTTTAAATCGATCAAAACATTATGAAAATATAATCCAGCATTATAATAGTATTCCGGAGTATCCGAATAATACAGGTTTAAGCTCGATTAGAGAAAGTATGTATAATAATATAGTAGCACAGTTCGTATTTTAACACCATGCGTATAGGTATAATGTGACACGAACGGCCTACCAGTGTCCTCTTGGATTGAACCTCACCTTATTTTCCTCCAGATAATGACATAGCGTATAACGCCATGTAGTTGCTTGATCACTGAGCGTGTGTTTGTTATTGATCATTAGCTGTTCAATCACGGTTCGACTTTGTAAAGTGTTCGTCGTTAGGCGAGATGACAGGTCCATCACTTCGACGTATCCGTTAACTCGCTAACACAATTGATGTTAAGCTATTAGCATGTTAAATGAAAAACAAATGCTTAATTAGAATTGTATTTCTCGTTTAACAGAATTTTAAATTCGTATAACCTTACTATATCTACAACTACATGATATAGTTCATTAAGCTGATTGTTTATAATAAACACATTAAATTATCTTCGTTTGAAATATAAGAATCTACAGACAATTCATCGAGTTTATTCAATGGTATATATATATATATATATATATATATATATATATATATATATATATATATATATATATTTGTATTGCCTTGATATATTTTGTGGTATATCAGTGATTTAAGCGTGGTATGACAAAGCCTGTATCAGCATTTCCAACCTTAAT
Organism: Sepiola atlantica; assembly: GCA_963556195.1. Classification (NCBI taxonomy): domain Eukaryota; kingdom Metazoa; phylum Mollusca; class Cephalopoda; order Sepiida; family Sepiolidae; genus Sepiola; species Sepiola atlantica. The sequence goes on from OY744515.1 coordinate 194,662,723, forward strand.
CCAAACATATCTACCGGCGTTTTTTTCTGCGTAATCATCTTTTTCTAGTCGTGTCGAAGCTTGCATTACAGGTTGCCGAGCGAACACGAAGCACAGTTTACAATTTACATATATTTTAAAAACAAGAAACACTGACATAACCATTGTATAAACACACCTTGTTGAACACAGGTGTATATGTGTGTGTTGATGAGGCTTCAACGTTAATGTCAATACTTCATAGCTAAATTACAATATTTAAAGTTACAGATATAAACATTTCCAACTCTGGAGTCTCTCGTCGACATTCCCGTCGTATTCATACACTGTACTCCAATCAGACTAGTTTCGTTGTGTCTTGCCCGTCGATATGCTCCAGGCCCCTCTCTATTAGATATATTGTAAGACATCGTTCAGAACAGAAAGTTTCGCCAAAAGATAATTACCTCCGACCGAAAAAGAAAATGTCCGTTTTCCCGCAGATACTCTCAGCTTACTGAGAGAACTGCTTACATCCGTTGGGTTCCGTGCTTACTCTCATCGGAAACTCCATACTTTCTTTCCGAATTATTACACTTGATACCTCTGTCCGGCTAACCCATCATGGCGTCGCTTAGTCTGTACAGTACAATTCATCTGTCGATTTCATATTGTCGTTTACTTTCTAGCTAATCTCCCTCAGCGATTTAATTTCCGGCTGTCATGGTGTGAGAGTCTATAGTATCACAGCGGGATTTCACACCGAGTTACTATGGTATCAATATATTTTTTTATTCAAGTTCTATAAACTTTCGAAATTTCATTTCATTTTCGTATTAATTATTTTGCTTACGATATTTAGAGTCCTATTTGAAATGTGGTATTTTTCGATCAATCCAATGGGAAATGCATAACAAAAATACGCTAACAACACTATCGGGCAAGTCTGAGTATGAACACCAAGTCATATATACAATTTTTCATCTAATTACAAAATAAAATATGTTTAAATGTATGGGTTTTTAAAAAATAATTAATATATTTTACCACTTTAATATCTGGATTTTTTTGCAGTTATGTTCCCTTGAATTATTAACAAGCGGCCTTAGTATAATAACACTTTTCTTACACAATTAACGATATATCAAGCGATAAATAAAAAAGTGTATTTCGTAGCCTAAATTGTTCACCTAAATAAACCTCATGATAAAACTTTGCAACTAAAGTTTATTAATCGCGATTATATTAGTGGTTATAGTATTTGTTTTACTTGTGTTCACACCAAACACGGCATATTTTCTCTGAACGTAAAGACGTGCTATTGTATAGGTTACATAACATATATATATATATATATATATATATATATATATATATATATATAGGTGGATACTTTAATTTTGCTCATATTTCATTTTAAGGCCTGCATTGAAGTTATGTTGTTGAAACAGACAGTGAGAAGGGAATTAAAAAAAAAACAAGCGGTCAGTGGAAAGCAACTACGAGTGTAGACAATTTTCGGCATCTAACGACCTTTACAGTTGAGCGATGTGATTGTCTTTCTAGTAAGGTCGGTCGGATGTATTTTTCTTTGGCGCGGGCATGCGCAGTGAATCTATTGGTGAACATTGTGTATAAGTACTTTTTAAACAAGAACAAAGATGAAAAACGTGGCGATGTTACCGAGATTGCATATTGCAAGAAATGCAAGACTTACTAAATTATGAACACCTTTTTCAATCTGTTCAAGAGAGAGACGCTAGGGGTTAATGCACCAGCCCAGATGTGGCCGCAATACTCCATGCCTTAGCAAATAGGGGAGTTTGAGAGATAGAATACTGGCAGATATGAGAGATTTTCTCACAAGGTAGAGGGAGCCTGCATTTTTGGCAGCAAGATTGACAGTATCTCGTATGCACGTATTCCAATACATGATGCCTCTTAAATAACTAGATGCCCTGAATAGCTAACGTGTCAGTCGCTAACCAGAAAGTACTAATTCCGGCGTGTTATAGTTACATACATGTATGGTCAACACGTTTAATAATCTCCAAATCATAAAATACACACGCTATTTTGATTTATTGTTTAATCCCACTACACAACTTTCCACTTATGATGCACCCTAACAATATGTAACTTAACTTACAGTACTCCAGTGATGTCGATGTGTGTATACGCCTTATATTAGCCTGAATAAACATAACATAAATGTTTATATAGCTTTTCGATGTTCTAATATATTGAAATCCTCTATTTAATAATAATAAAAATGTATATATATATATATATATATATATATATATATATATACAGGGTGGGCAAAAATAAGGGTCCTATTTTTACAAATTCATAACTTTTTTATTTATTGATTTTTTTTTTTAATTTTTTTTTTTTAGAATAAGTAAAGGACCCCTTCCGAAGCAAGCATGAGCCATATTAGCCCTTAGGAACGTACCCTCATTTAGAAAACATTATTTTTGCTTAAAAAACTAAAAACAGTGTAAAAAACAATACATTAGTTTTTGTAAGTTTTAAGAAGTGTTTTTCGGCTAAAATTTGTTTTGTTTATTTCAAAAAATCTCGGAAGGGTCAGTCTACACGCACATACAGTTTGGTGAGTTTAACTTTTATTTTGTGGAAGTTATTCAAATTCAAGTTATTCAAATTTAAAGATAGGACCCTTATTTTGGCCCACCCTGTATATATACTATCACACAGAAGTAAGCCAGTTAACACTGTCAGACGAATGTATTTCATGTATTAAATTTAATTTAGAAAAGGAAAGATATTTCATTAGAGTCTGCTCCCTTTAGAAATATATCAGGTGTTTTTTTTTCGTCCTATTTTTTTAAATAACCCCTAGTTTCCTGTTGCTTATTCTTATTTCATATTCAGAGATAATTGATATGAAAAGGGAAATACGTGCGAACAGTGGTGACATATACTTTTTCTCGTATTTTCTTTTACGGAGGGGGTACACTCGTAAATCATAAGTGCACATAATTAAATAGATACATTCCATTCGATAGCGAACACATTTGAAAATATTATCGAAGGGATAAAGTCATCTACGATTCTGAAATATCAAGTTATCGGAAAATTCGTGCCGAATTTTAAAGAAAATTACCAGTCCTTTAACAATTGCTGACATTAGATATTTAATCTATTAAATGTGCACTATTTCTTTGCAGAATCTTTCAATAACTAACCTTTAATCGAAAAATTCCATTTTCCTAAATGTGGGATACTGATATTCAATGCCATTAAAAAATTAAAGAATTTACCATGAAGATTATACTGCAAAATCTGGATCTATTGTAATCTGTAGGATCTATATCTTGTTCATAAATAGGCCGTGGTAACAAAACCCATCTGATCTGCACCAACTTTTGTCTTGTCGCCAAATAGAAGTGTGCTCTGGCATCATGATGAGTGACTATATACGACCATTATTGTCGGACAATCGTGTTTTTTTATTGCTGCGTTTAATTCATCCAGTTATGAGCAGTAATTGTGATAATTAATTGTATAATTACAGGAAGGAGTTTATAAAACAGAATTCTTCTCTAATCCCACGAGACACAAAGAGTAACTTTCTTACGGTAAACATCTGTTTTTAGGGTTGTCTTAGTGTGACTTCTTTCGCTGACCCAATGAACGATTTCTCACAATGTTACAATGAATGATCAATTAATTATGTCCTGTTACGATTAGTTTTCAAAAAGGTGCATTGCTTTTCCGTTTATATAGCACATTCCAGATGAAATATGAGATCCAATAAGTGATTTTCACTCAACTCATGTGTCTCCTAAACATCGTATTGATGAGTGAAGCCAAGTGTTACTGACTACTTCTAAACGGTAGGTTTTGATATGTTAAGCCTTTATTTTAGTTCAAGTGCCGTGTAATGCGAGTTATTTTCAATTTCTATTTTCATCGAAATCGCTCGACACAATGCATGACGTGAGGTGTAACGATTAATATGTTCATTTGGTCGCCATCTTTAGTACGTGATCTACCTTAACTTTCTTAATCATTAAGGCTACAATGACTAGCCCTAAACTTTACGAACACTCTACGCACAGTTATGTCCGCTAATTGCGCAGCCTCTTACGGCGGTTTGTCATCCTGTAATTCTTGTGAATGAGTATCCATTTTTGTCTGCAATTAGTTGCTATCTTTCCGTGAAACTTATTTCTAAAAAAATTAAATGAATTAGAAATTGAACAGCTGTATATCATATGTGGAAGTCTTACTGATATAATGTAACACTTACTAAAACAAACATTTAGTTTAAACATTAGATACTCAACTTTATCAATAGTTGTAGATGTATTAAGAGGATTTTATTCTTAGATCTATAAACCTATAACATATAGTAACATATAAACTGCGGTTGCGAAAGTTGCAACCGTAGTGTGTATGTTATGTTGTATTGACAGTATATACAATGATGAAAATAAACCGTTACAAACAAATACATTTATGTGTATTAATGGTGATCAGCCGTTATAATAATACCGGCAATACACAAAACACGTGCTACGGACGCTGTACGTGCATGTAGATGTGAACCAAACAAATAGTACAAACAAGGTCATCATAAAAAAAATATCCAATCTTTCGATAGCAATATTGAACGTTCATATGGTCATTATCATGAAGTAAAGTGAGTTAGCGATATTTAGCTGACTATTATAGCTCTATAGACACAAGCTATATATAGAACCGTGTTATAACAACAATTTTGTTTAAGGCAAATACACCTCCACTTCGTTCGCTTTCAATGTTTTATTTTAATTTTATTTTTCTAAACTCGTTAGCTGCTCCCAAGTAATCCTCTATACACGAATTTATTTACAATTATCCGTCGATACTCGGAAATAAATAATTAAAAACTTACCTTCGCTTGGTGCTCATTATTTACAAGTACCGGTTATATTCAGGTAGAGTATGCACATCGACTGTGTACAGACATTAACAAAGCATGTTCATTACATAAAGATAATGATGAGTATTCGTATTTGTTATAACATCGTATTATTTAGTTTTAGATGGATAATATTCGGCAAGCCAATGTTGTCCTTTCATCTCAAATATGTTGCAATGTTTATTATAACATTTAGAGAGTTTTATTACGTATTATTATTTCATAATCGCGAGGGGTCCTCAGATGTGACATTATCTATGACCTCTCATCGTCGGTAGGGTTCTCTGGAGTTCTCGCTGATCACACCGTTGTTCTTTTCGGTGCTTTTACAGTTTGAACCGAACAAAACCCGACTTTTGCCCAACCTACGTGACCTGTCTAAAAAAGTATCCGACCTTTTTTTTATTCCGTGCAAAATATAGAAGATAGGGCGGCGCCTGTCTACACAGTGAAGGAATACACCTTCATGCGCATGTGTGAATTTTATCACCACCTTCCTGCCCGTTAGTCGCTGCCTGTCGGTCGCTGAGTGAAGTGCTACACAACGTGTTCGTCAGATAACCGATTCTATCAAGATGACTCAACGCGTCGAGCAAATGTACTGCATCAAATGTTGTCCAACGTTTGGTGATGCAAAACAATTATGTTAGATTCGGTAGGAGGTTGGAGAAGATTCGATGTGTGCATTAAAGAGTGGTTCAATCGATTCAAAAACCGCCGCACATCAGTGGAGAGTCACCAGCGTTCTGGCCCGCAAACTGCTCGGAGTGCAGTTGTTGTTGAGACAGTGTGAACTTTGGTGGTCGAGGAGTGTCGTTGAACCGTGCAGGGGATCCTTCAAGAGGTTTAAGTGACTAAAGAGTTCGTTCTCCGGGCTCTCAGTGACGTAGACCATACATGTTGACGGTAAAAAACTGGTAACTTCATGACGACAACGCACCCGCGCAGTCATCATAATTACTCCAACATTTATTGGCCAAACATGGAATTCCAGTCGTATGCCGACCGTCCCTACTTTCTAGACATGGCTCCTTGTTTTGAAAATTTAAGACGCTACTGAAAGGTTCCCGTTTTGAGAATAGAGAAGCGATAATCCGGAGCGCGACGGCGGATATAAACACCATTCCAAAAAGAATAGTTCCAGATGTGCTTCTGGTAGTGGATGGGTCGGTAGGCTAAGTGTGTACAAGCAAAAGGGACGTACTTTGCAGGGGATTAGGGCCCGAACCCCGTCAGATATTTGCAATATCTTGTTTTAGACAGGTCTCGTATGTATATATATATATATATATATATATATATAATTATTACTATTTCATGTATCCATTAAAATTGTATAAGGAGAAATAATTTTGTATGTATCAGTTTTCAGTATTTACTTTAACAGTGCTCGATACGTAAGTAGAGCTAGATAGTAAGTTATGAAAATATATTTATGCCAATTAAGCTACAGAGAGGCTTCCGCGTTTCATCCCCGGGGGAATCTTCAAGCTAAAATGCATTTTAGGCTGATAGTAGGAATGTAGAAAAATGCAGTAAGATCCGATCAGAAAACAATGGTTAATAAAATAGGGATTCAAAACTGAAAATATAATATTCAATGTTCGGCTTAATTTTAACATCTGCAGGAGCCAACTTAAACGAAAACTGAAATGCATTTTAAAAAGGAAATGTTCGCGGAAATGGCAGAATACGATAAACATGAGGGGAGGACATCTATTATATAAAGGCCACTTGTCTGTATGTCTGTCTGTCTGTCTGTCTGTCTGTCTGTCTGTATGTCCAGATACTCCTCCGAGAGGACCCAACAAACAGTCACACGGTTGACATCATCATGACCGGCCAGCCCCGGGGCGTGTAATATCTCAGAACCGGAAATAGAAATTGACTCTTTGGGGGTCGACTGAGCACTTTTCTCCAATGGGGGTGTGCTTTTTTCCTCGATTTTCAACGTTGTTTAGTACTAATTTGAGAAATAACAATGCTATGATGTATAATTTTAGAAATATGCAAAGTCACGCTTTTATTTAACAGGAAATGACGTCAGAGGAAACGAGTGTAGGGAAGAAAATCCCTCACACTAAAACTCTTCTTTCCCTCTCACTCCCACCCTTTCTACCTTCCCTTCCTCCCCTACGCCAGTTCTGTTGTCATGATACCACCCTCCTAGGCATTACCTCCTCCTTTTTGAGAGTTGTGGAGATAGTGCGGCGATGTGACTGCTTCAGGGCAAATTAGGGGGGGGGGGTGTCGGCATTCGCTTAATTTGGGGGAGTGGCGCGTCAGGCGAAATTATGGGAGGGGGGAGTGTCGGAAAAAAAAATTGACTCTTCGGGGGGGGGGGGGGCTTTTTCCATCACTTGTTTAGTACTAATTTGAGAAATAAACAATGCTATCATCGTAACGCTTTTAACAGGAAATGACGTCAGAGGAAATCCCTAACGGCACTTTTTTGAACATTGGTTTATAGTGAAGCAAGGGTTGCTTAACTACTAACGGCATTTTTTGAAACATGCGTTTATAGTGACGCAAGTGTTGTTTAATCAATAACGGCACTTTTTTGAACATGAGTTTATAGTGAAGCAAGAGTTGCTTATACTAACCGCATTTCTTCTGTTGACATGATACCATCCTCCCAAGTATTACCTCCTCCTTTTTGAGAGGTGTGAAGTTAGTGTATTATCAGTGAAATCAAAGTAATACATAATTATGCACCACCATTGTTTTCACTAATATTTGTATACATATTAAATAACGTCTAAATCAGTAAAATAAGAAGAGAAAAATTATGCTCCGCCATTGTTTTCACTAATATTTGTATACATGTTAAATAACGTGTCAATAAGTAAAGTAAAAAGAAAAATAATTATGCTCCACCATTGTTTTCACTTATATTTGTATACATGTTAAATAACGTGTCAATAAGTAAAGTAAGTAGAGAAATAATTATGCTCCACCATTGTGTTCACTAATATTTGTATACATGTTAAAGACCGTCTCAATATATAAAGTAAGAGAAATAATTATGCTCCACCACTGTTTTCACTAATATTTGTATACATATTAAATAACGTCTCAATAAGTAAAGTAAGAAGAAAAATAATTATGCTCCATTATGCTTTTGTTTTGAACTCAAAATATTTCTCAGGGTTGGGGGGGAGTGAAAAATTAGGGGCTGGAGAGATTGAGGGGTCAGGCCGAACTTTTTAGGGGTCAGGCCAAATCTTTTTGTTTGTTTTTGTTTTGAAGTCAAAATATTTCTCATGGTTGCGGGAGAGTGAAAAATTAGGGGGCTGGAGAGATTTAGGGGTCGGGGAAAATTTTAGGGGTCAGGACGAACTTTTTAGGGGTCAGGCCAAATTTTTTGTTTTTTTTTGTTTTGAAGTCAAAATATTTCTCAGGGTTAGGGGAGAGTGAAAAATAAGGTGGCTGGAGAGATTTAGGGGTCGGGGAAAATTTTAGGGGTCAGCACGAACTTTTTAGGGATCAGGACGAACTTTTTAGGGGTCAGGCCAAATTTTTTTCTTTTTTTTGGTTTTGAAGTCAAAATATATCTCATGGTTGGGGGAGAGTGAAAAATTAGGGGTTGGAGAGATTTAGGGGTCGGGGAAAATTTTAGGGGTCAGGACGAACTTTTTAGGGGTCAGGCCAAATTTTTTTGTTTTTTTTTGTTTTGAAGTCAAAATATTTCTCATGGTTGGGGGAGAGTGAAAAATTAGGTGGCTGGAGAGATTTAGGGGTCGCGGAAAATTTTAGGGGTCAGGACGAACTTTTTAGGGGTCAGGCCAAATTTTTTTGTTTTTTTTGGTTTTGAACTGAAAATATTTCTCAGGGTTGGGGGAGAGTGAAAAATTAGGGGGCTGGAGAGATTTAGGGGTCGGGGAAAATTTTAGGGGTCAGGCGGAACTTTTTAGGGGTCAGGCCAAATTTTTTTTGTTTTTTTGGTTTTGAAGTCAAAATATATCTCATGGTTGGGGGAGAGTGAAAAATTAGGGGGCTGGAGAGATTTAGGGGTCGGGGAAAATTTTAGGGGTCAGGACGAAATTTTTAGGGGTCAGGCCAAATTTTTTTGTTTTTTTTGGTTTTGAAGTCAAAATATTTCTCAGGGTTGGGGGAGAGTGAAAAATTAGGGGGCTGGAGAGATTTAGGGGTCGGGGAAAATTTTAGGGGTCAGGCGGAACTTTTTAGGGGTCAGGCCAAATTTTTTTGTTTTTTTTTGTTTTGAAGTCAAAATATTTCTCAGGGTTGGGGGAGAGTGAACAATTAGGGGGCTGGAGTGATTGAGGCGTCGGGGAAAATTTTAGGGGTCAGGACGAACTTTTTAGGGGTCAGGCCAAATTTTTTTCTTTTTTTGGTTTTGAACTCAAAATATTTCTCAGGGTTCGGCGAGAGTTAAAAATAAGGGGGCTGGAGAGATTTAGAGGTCGGGAAAAATTTTAGGGGTCAGAACGAACTTTTTAGGGGTCAGGCCAATTTTTTTTGTTTTTTTTTGTTTTGAAGTCAAAATATATCTCATGGTTGGGGGAGAGTGAAACCTTAGAGGGCTGGAGAGATTTAGGGGTCGGGGAAAATTTTAGGGGTCAGGACGAACTTTTTAGGGGTCAGGCCAAATTTTTTTGTTTTTTTTGGTTTTGAAGTCAAAATATTTCTCATGGTTGTGGAGAGTGAAAAATTAGGGGGCTGGAGAGATTTAGGGGTCGGGGAAAATTTTAGGTGTCAGGACGAACTTTTAGGGGTCAGGCCAAATTTTTTTCTTTTTTTTTGGTTTTGAACTGAAAATATTTCTCAGGGTTGGGGGAGAGTGAAAAATTAGGGGGCTGGAGAGATTTAGGGGTCGGGGAAAATTTTAGGGGTCAGGCGGAACTTTTTATGGGTCAGGGCAAATTTTTTTGTTTTTTTTGGTTTTGAACTGAAAATATTTCTCAGGGTTGGGGAAAAGTGAAAAATAAGGGGGATTGAGAGATTTAGGGGTCGGGGAAAATTTTAGGGGTCAGGCGGAACTTTTTAGGGGTCAGGCCAAATTTTTTTGTTTTTTTTTGTTTTGAAGTCAAAATATTTCTCATGGTTGGGGGAGAGTGAAAAATTAGGGGGCTGGAGAGATTTAGGGGTCAGGGAAAATTTTAGGGGTCAGAACGAACTTTTTAGGGGTCAGGCCAAATTTTTTTGTTTTTTTTTGTTTTGAACTCAAAATATATCTCATGGTTGGGGGAGAGTGAAAAATTAGGGGGCTGGAGAGATTTAGGGGGCGGGGAAAATTTTAGGGGTCAGGACGAACTTTTTAGGGGTCAGGCCAAATCTTTTTTTTTTTGTTTTTGTTTTGAACTGAAAATATTTTTCAGGGTTGGGGGAGAGTGAAAAATTAGGGGGATGGAGAGATTAAGGGGTCGGGGAAAATTTTAGGGGTCAGGACGAACTTTTTAGGGGTCAGGCCAAATTTTTTTCTTTTTTTTGGTTTTGAACTCAAAATATTTCTCATGGTTGGGCGAGAGTGAAAAATTAGGGGGCTAGAGAGATTAAGGGGTCTGGGAAAATTTTAGGGGTCAGGACGAACTTTTTAGGGATCAGGCCAAATTTTTTTGTTTTTTTTTGTTTTGAAGTCAAAATATATCTCATGGTTGGGGGAGAGTGAAAAATTAGGGGGCTGTAGAGATTTAGGGGTCGGGGAAAATTTTAGGGGTCAGGACGAACTTTTTAGGGGTCAGGCCAAATTTTTTTCTTTTTTTGGTTTTGAACTCAAAATATTTCTCAGGGTTGGGGGAGAGTGAAAAATTAGGGGGCTGGAGAGATTTAGGGGTCGGGGAAAATTTTAGGGGTCAGGACGAACTTTTTAGGGGTCAGGCCAAATTTTTTGTTTTTTTTTGTTTTGAAGTCAAAATATTTCTCAGGGTTAGGGGAGAGTGAAAAATAAGGTGGCTGGAGAGATTTAGGGGTCGGGGAAAATTTTAGGGGTCAGCACGAACTTTTTAGGGATCAGGACGAACTTTTTAGGGGTCAGGCCAAATTTTTTTCTTTTTTTTGGTTTTGAAGTCAAAATATATCTCATGGTTGGGGGAGAGTGAAAAATTAGGGGTTGGAGAGATTTAGGGGTCGGGGAAAATTTTAGGGGTCAGGACGAACTTTTTAGGGGTCAGGCCAAATTTTTTTGTTTTTTTTTGTTTTGAAGTCAAAATATTTCTCATGGTTGGGGGAGAGTGAAAAATTAGGTGGCTGGAGAGATTTAGGGGTCGCGGAAAATTTTAGGGGTCAGGACGAACTTTTTAGGGGTCAGGCCAAATTTTTTTGTTTTTTTTGGTTTTGAACTGAAAATATTTCTCAGGGTTGGGGGAGAGTGAAAAATTAGGGGGCTGGAGAGATTTAGGGGTCGGGGAAAATTTTAGGGGTCAGGCGGAACTTTTTAGGGGTCAGGCCAAATTTTTTTTGTTTTTTTGGTTTTGAAGTCAAAATATATCTCATGGTTGGGGGAGAGTGAAAAATTAGGGGGCTGGAGAGATTTAGGGGTCGGGGAAAATTTTAGGGGTCAGGACGAAATTTTTAGGGGTCAGGCCAAATTTTTTTGTTTTTTTTGGTTTTGAAGTCAAAATATTTCTCAGGGTTGGGGGAGAGTGAAAAATTAGGGGGCTGGAGAGATTTAGGGGTCGGGGAAAATTTTAGGGGTCAGGCGGAACTTTTTAGGGGTCAGGCCAAATTTTTTTGTTTTTTTTTGTTTTGAAGTCAAAATATTTCTCAGGGTTGGGGGAGAGTGAACAATTAGGGGGCTGGAGTGATTGAGGCGTCGGGGAAAATTTTAGGGGTCAGGACGAACTTTTTAGGGGTCAGGCCAAATTTTTTTCTTTTTTTGGTTTTGAACTCAAAATATTTCTCAGGGTTCGGCGAGAGTTAAAAATAAGGGGGCTGGAGAGATTTAGAGGTCGGGAAAAATTTTAGGGGTCAGAACGAACTTTTTAGGGGTCAGGCCAATTTTTTTTGTTTTTTTTTGTTTTGAAGTCAAAATATATCTCATGGTTGGGGGAGAGTGAAACCTTAGAGGGCTGGAGAGATTTAGGGGTCGGGGAAAATTTTAGGGGTCAGGACGAACTTTTTAGGGGTCAGGCCAAATTTTTTTGTTTTTTTTGGTTTTGAAGTCAAAATATTTCTCATGGTTGTGGAGAGTGAAAAATTAGGGGGCTGGAGAGATTTAGGGGTCGGGGAAAATTTTAGGGGTCAGGACGAACTTTTAGGGGTCAGGCCAAATTTTTTTCTTTTTTTTTGGTTTTGAACTGAAAATATTTCTCAGGGTTGGGGGAGAGTGAAAAATTAGGGGGCTGGAGAGATTTAGGGGTCGGGGAAAATTTTAGGGGTCAGGCGGAACTTTTTATGGGTCAGGGCAAATTTTTTTGTTTTTTTTGGTTTTGAACTGAAAATATTTCTCAGGGTTGGGGAAAAGTGAAAAATAAGGGGGATTGAGAGATTTAGGGGTCGGGGAAAATTTTAGGGGTCAGGCGGAACTTTTTAGGGGTCAGGCCAAATTTTTTTGTTTTTTTTTGTTTTGAAGTCAAAATATTTCTCATGGTTGGGGGAGAGTGAAAAATTAGGGGGCTGGAGAGATTTAGGGGTCAGGGAAAATTTTAGGGGTCAGAACGAACTTTTTAGGGGTCAGGCCAAATTTTTTTGTTTTTTTTTGTTTTGAACTCAAAATATATCTCATGGTTGGGGGAGAGTGAAAAATTAGGGGGCTGGAGAGATTTAGGGGGCGGGGAAAATTTTAGGGGTCAGGACGAACTTTTTAGGGGTCAGGCCAAATCTTTTTTTTTTTGTTTTTGTTTTGAACTGAAAATATTTTTCAGGGTTGGGGGAGAGTGAAAAATTAGGGGGATGGAGAGATTAAGGGGTCGGGGAAAATTTTAGGGGTCAGGACGAACTTTTTAGGGGTCAGGCCAAATTTTTTTCTTTTTTTTGGTTTTGAACTCAAAATATTTCTCATGGTTGGGCGAGAGTGAAAAATTAGGGGGCTAGAGAGATTAAGGGGTCTGGGAAAATTTTAGGGGTCAGGACGAACTTTTTAGGGATCAGGCCAAATTTTTTTGTTTTTTTTTGTTTTGAAGTCAAAATATATCTCATGGTTGGGGGAGAGTGAAAAATTAGGGGGCTGTAGAGATTTAGGGGTCGGGGAAAATTTTAGGGGTCAGGACGAACTTTTTAGGGGTCAGGCCAAATTTTTTTCTTTTTTTGGTTTTGAACTCAAAATATTTCTCAGGGTTGGGGGAGAGTGAAAAATTAGGGGGCTGGAGAGATTTAGGGGTCGGGGAAAATTTTAGGGGTCAGGACGAACTTTTTAGGGGTTAGGCCAAATTTTTTTGTTTTTTTTTTGTTTTGAAGTCAAAATATTTCTCAGGGTTGGAGGAGAGTGAAAAATTAGGGGGCTGGAGAGATTTAGGGGTCGGGGAAAATTCTAGGGGTCAGGACGAACTTTTTAGGGGTCAGGCCAAATTTGTTTGTTTTTTTTTGTTTTGAAGTCAAAATATTTCTCAGGGTTGGGGGAGAGTGAAAAATTAGGGGGCTGGAGAGATTTAGGGGTCGGGGAAAATTTTAGGGGTCAGGACGAACTTTTTAGGGGTCAGGCCAAATTTTTTTCTTTTTTTTTCTTTTTTTTTGTTTTGAAGTCAAAATATTTCTCAGGGTTGGGGGAGAGTGAAACATTAGGGGGCTGGAGAGATTTAGGGGTCGAGGAAAATTTTAGGGGTCAGGACGAACTTTTTAGGGGTCAGGCCAAATTTTTTTGTTTTTTTTGTTTTTTTTGGTTTTGAAGTCAAAATATTTCTCAGGGTTGGGGGAGAGTGAAAAATTAGGGGGCTGGAGAGATTTAGGGGTCGGGGAAAATTTTAGGGGTCAGGACGAACTTTTTAGGGGTCAGGCCAAATTTTTTTGTTTTTTTTTGTTTTGAAGTCAAAATATATCTCATGGTTGGGGGAGAGTGAAAAATTAGGGGGCTGGAGAGATTTAGGGGTCGGGGAAAATTTTAGGGGTCAGGACGAACTTTTTAGGGGTCAGGCCAAATTTTTTTCTTTTTTTGGTTTTGAACTCAAAATATTTCTCAGGGTTGGGGGAGAGTTAAAAATTAGGGGGCTGGAGAGATTGAGGGCTCGGGGAAAATTTTAGGGGTCAGGACGAACTTTTTAGGGGTCAGGCAAAATTTTTTTGTTTTTTTTTTGTTTTGAAGTCAAAATATTTCTCAGGGTTGGAGGAGAGTGAAAAATTAGGGGGCTGGAGAGATTTAGGGGTCGGGGAAAATTTTAGGGGTCAGGACGAACTTTTTAGGGGTCAGGCCAAATTTGTTTGTTTTTTTTTGTTTTGAAGTCAAAATATTTCTCAGGGTTGGGGGAGAGTGAAAAATTAGGGGGCTGGAGAGATTTAGGGGTCGGGGAAAATTTTAGGGGTCAGGACGAACTTTTTAGGGGTCAGGCCAAATTTTTTCTTTTTTTTTCTTTTTTTTTGTTTTGAAGTCAAAATATTTCTCAGGGTTGGGGGAGAGTGAAACATTAGGGGGCTGGAGAGATTTAGGGGTCGAGGAAAATTTTAGGGGTCAGGACGAACTTTTTAGGGGTCAGGCCAAATTTTTTTGTTTTTTTTTGTTTTTTTTGGTTTTGAAGTCAAAATATTTCTCAGGGTTGGGGGAGAGTGAAAAATTAGGGGGCTGGAGAGATTTAGGGGTCGGGGAAAATTTTAGGGGTCAGGACGAACTTTTTAGGGGTCAGGCCAAATTTTTTTGTTTTTTTTTGTTTTGAAGTCAAAATATTTCTCATGGTTGGGGGAGAGTGAAAAATTAGGGGGCTGGAGAGATTCAGGGGTCGGGGAAAATTTTAGGGGTCAGGACGAACTTTTTAGGGTTCAGGCCAAATCTTTTTCTTTTTTTTTGGTTTTGAACTCAAAATATTTCTCAGGGTTGAGGGAGAGTGAACAATTAGGGGGCTGGAGAGATTTAGGGGTCGGGGAAAATTTTAGGGGTCAGGACAAATTTTATTGTTTTTTTTTGTTTTGAACTCAAAATATTTCTCATGGTTGGGGGAGTGTGAGAAATTAGGGGGCTGGAGACATTTAGGGTCGGGAAAATTTTAGGGGTCAGACGGAACTTTTTAGGGGTCAGGCCAAATTTTTTGGTTTATTTTTGTTTTGAACTCAAAATATTTCTCATGGTTGGGGGAGTGTGAGAAATTAGGGGGCTGGAGACATTTAGGGTCGGGAAAATTTTAGCGGTCAGGCGGAACTTTTTAGGGGTCAGGCCAAATTTTTTTGTTTTTTTTTGTTTTGAACTCAAAATATTTCTCATGGTTGGGGGAGAGTTAAAAATTAGAGGCTGGAGAGATTTCGGGGACGGGGAAAATTTTAGGGGTCAGGCCAAATTTTTTAGGGGTCTGCCCAAATTTAGGGGCGGCGATATGTACGTATTTAGCTTCCACACCGGGGCAGCGATAGGTACTTATTTAGCATTCAGCGGTGGTGATAGGTACTTATATAGCATGTGCACATAGGCAGTAATAAGTACGTATATAGTATGCACACCGGGGCAGTGATAGGTATGTATTTAGCATGCGCACTGAGGCAACGATCGGTTCATATATAGCACGCGCACTGGGGCGGCGATAGGTACGTATATAGCACGCGCACAGGGGCGGCGAAAGGTACATATTTAAAATTCACACCGGGCGGCGAAAGGTACATATTTAAAATTCACACCGGGGCGGCGATAGGTATGTATTTAGCATTCACACCGGGGCAGCGATAGGTATGTATTTAGCATTCGCACCGGGGCAGCGATATGTACGTATTTAGCTTCCGCACCGGGGCGGCGATAGGTACGTATTTAGAATTCACACCGGGGCGGCAATAGGTACGTATTTAGAATTCACACCGGGGCGGCGATAGGTATGTATTTAGCATTCGCACCGGGGTGGCGATAAGTACGTATTTAGCTTCCACACCGGGGCGGCGATAGGTACGTATTTAGAATTCACACCGGGGCGGCAATAGGTACGTATTTAGAATTCACACCGGGGCGGCGATAGGTATGTATTTAGCATTCGCACCGGGGCGGCGATATGTACGTATTTAGCTTCCACACCAGGGCGGCGATAGGTACGTATTCAGAATTCAAGGGTGGCGATAGCTACGTATATAGCATGTACACATGGGCAGCAATAAGTACGTACATAGCATGCGCTCTGTGGCGGCGATCAGTACATATATTGCACGCGCACCGGGGCGGCGAAAGGTATGTATTTCGCATTCGCACCGTAGTGGTGATAGGTACGTATTTAGCATTCGCACTGGGGCGGCTATAGGTACGTATTTAGCATTCGCACCAGGGCGGCTATAGGTACGTATTTAGCATTCACACTGTGCCGGCGATAGTTACGTATTTAGCATTCACACCAAAGCGGCAATATGTACATATTAATTATTCGCACTAGGGCAGCGATAGGTACTTATGTAGCATGCACACCGGGGCGCAATTGGTATGTCTTTAGTATTAGCACTAGGGCAGCGATAGGTACTTATGTAGCATGCACACCGGGGCGCAATAGGTATGTATTTAGCATTCACACCGGGGCAACGATAGGTACTATTTAGCATTCGCAATGGGGCGGCGATAGGTACTTAAATAGTATCTGCACCGGGGCGGCGATAGGTACGTATATAGTATGTGCACTGGGGCGGCGATAGGTACGTATATAGTATGCGCACCGGGGTGATGATAGATACGTATATAGTATGAACACCGGGGTGGAGATAAGTACCTATATAGAAGGCGCAGATAGAGGTGTTACTTTTTATAGAAATATGTCATACTATTACCTTGGGCAATAGGAGAAATGGTGGGGAAGAAACAGCTTTTGCAAAATTAGAAAGTAGCGGCGAAATGGGGCGACCAGGGAAGAGAAAGGTAGCAGATAAAGAGACGGCTATAGAGAGAGGGAGCGGACATAGAAGTTTGAATATAAAGATGTTACACACACGATCTTTCTTCAAATATATGTTGTTATGACCTCGAGCAACGCCGGGTAGCCCCGCTAGTCTATTATATAAAGGGCAGTTGTCTGTATGTCTGTCTGTCTGTTTGTTTGTATGTCCAGATACTCCTCAAAAACTACGCGGCGACATGTCAAAAAGTTGATATCTTTAGCACCGTACATATCCCGGAATCATAATATCTAAAAATCACGACAAACGATTCACTCGCTGACAGTCAACCGGACCACTTTCCGACAAAAGGTAGCAGTTTTTTCGTATTTTACACGAAATTTCAACGTTAATATGTACTAAATTCGAAATAATCTAATGTATTTATGTACTAATCCGATAAAAATGCCGAGTCACTATAAGCATCCCATAATCCCTTTGCCGGATGTACCCGGTCTTGCCCTAAATTGTGTCCGGTTGTATCAGATCATCCAATAACTTCTTTCCGGTTGCATCAATAACAACATAGGAATCCTACGTTACGAGTGTGTAGTGAAACAAGGGTTGCTCAATCACATCCGCACTTGTCCCATAATCCCTTGCCGGATGTACCCGGTCTTGACCTAAATTGTGTCCGGTTATATCAGGTCATCATGACGTCAGAGAGTGGCAGTTTTCCTTTCAGGCCAAATTGGGGGGGGGGGGGGGTACGGTATTCGCCGGTGTGAGCATTACCTCCTCCTTTTTTGAGAGTGTTGAGGTAGGGTAGTATCGGTTCCGTTGTCATGATGCACTGATCCCATGCATTACCTCCTCCTTTTTTTAGAAGTGTTGAGGTAGGGTCGTATCGGTTCCGTTGTCATGATGCCCTCATCCCATGCATTATCTCCTCCTTATTTGAGAAGTGTTGAGGTAGGGTCGTATCGGTTCCGTTGTCATGATGCACTGATCCCATGCATTACCTCCTCCTTTTTTGAGACGTGTAGAGGTAGGGTCGATTCGGTTCCGTTGTCATGATGCACTCATCCCATGCATTACATGGGGGGGGCGGTATCGGCATTCGGCGGTTGAAGGGTGGGTCGGCATTTGGCGGTGGGGCGCCTCAGGCCAAATCTGGGGAGGAGGAGTGTCGGCATTCGGCGGTGGGGCGCCTCAGGTCAAATCTGGGGCGGCGGAATGTCAGCAGTCGGCGGTGGGGCACCTCAGGCCGAATTTAGGGAGGGGGAATGTCGGCAGTCGGCGGTATGAGCGCCTCAGGCGAAATTATGCCGAATTTGGGGGAGGGGGGGAGTTCCGGCATTCACCGGTGTGAGCGCCACAGGCGAAATTTGGGGGAGGGGCGGGGTATCGGCAGTGGGGCGCCTCAGGCGAAATTTGCGGGCGAGGGGGAGTGTCGGCATTCGGTGCGCCTCAGGCGAAATTTGGGGAGGAGGAGTTTCAGCATTCGCCGGTGTGGCGCCTCAGGCCAAATTAGGTGAGGTTCGCCAGTATGAGCGCCCCAGGCCGAATTGGGGGGAGGGGGAAGTTCCTGAATTCGTCGATGTGAGCGCCTATGGCGAAATTTGGAGGAGTACGAGTATTAAGCGGTAAGAGAGAGATCCCGACAGTGGACGCGTATCAGGCCGTACTTTAGGGGAGAGGAAGTGAACAAAAGGAAAAGGGATTCAAAAATAAAATGATAATCTGATTTTTGATTCGAGAGTGTAAGATCGACACCTATCGGATAGGACTAGATAATACACTTTATCTCAAGGCAAAAATGCCGAGAACAGATACTACACTTTGATCTTAGCCAAAAAGCCAACAAAGCGGAAGAAAATCGAAATCTGAGGTTATTTACTGGGGTATTTATAACCAATCTACACCTGAACAGCGGTCTATCCACTAGACACTGTTTAAATTACATTATTAAATTAACAAGTAATAATAACTAAGATTTTCTTTCAAAAAACATTGTATACTACTATTTAACAAATTCTTATATAAGTTTGGAATATCAAGAATGAATTTTAGACTCCCCTAGGCCGTTTTTCTCTAATTCAACATAGCTTTCATACGCCATTACCGAAAATGACAATTAATTCACTTCTTTTGGCTAACATCAAAGTGTAGTATCTGTTTCGATGGATACTGCACCCCATACACTGGTATCCTCTTGGCCTTCGGGGCTTCATTCCGTCGGTCTATGGGTTTGTCCTGTGCAGTTCTAGGAGGTCAAATTCGATAGTAAATTCGAAATAATCTAATGTATTTATGTACTAATCCGATAAAAATGCAGAGTCATTGTAAACATCCCATAATCCCTTGCCGGATGTACCCGGTCTTGCCCTAAATTGTGTCCGGTTGTATCAGATCATCCAATAACTTCTGTCCGGTTGCATCAATAACAACATAGGAATCCTACGTTAAGAGTGTGTAGTGAAACAAGGGTTGCTCAATCACATCCGCACCTGTCCCATAATCCTTTGCCGGATGTACCCGGTCTTGCCCTAAATTGTGTCCGGTTATATCAGGTCATCATGACGTCAGAGAGTGGCAGATAATTTGAAAAATAATGCAAAGTGGCGGGAATAAATTCACTCACACTACAACCTTTTAATAGACGCTAATATTCCTCTCACTCCCTTCCGTTATCATGATAGGCATTACCTCCTCCTTTCATGCCAAATTGGGGGGGGGGTGACGGCATTCGCCGATGTGAGCGCCACAGGCCAAATTTGGGGGAGGCCTCCTTGATTTTCAAAGTACTCGGCGTTGTCCGGGAGAAAAGTGCTCAATATCCTAGATAAAGCTACTGTAGTGATAGGTTTGGATAATATTTTAACAGCATCTACGCTAAAAAGGATAGGGGAATCGAAAAGAGTTATTTCAGTAGTGTCAGGAGGCCTCTTTGATTTTGAAATATTCGGCGTTGTCCGGGAGAAAAGTGTTCAATATCCTAGATAGAGCTACTGTAGTGATAGGTTTGGAAAATATTTTAACGCCATCTTCGTTCCCCTTTGGACTATTTCGCAGATCAGAAGGAGAGAGGATACCTAAGGGATTTCAGGAGTGCTCATGAAGCCTCCTCGATTTTAAAAGTACTCGGCGTTGTCCGGGAGAAAATGCTCAATATCCTAGATAGAGCTACTGTAGTGATAGGTTTAGAACATATTTTAACGCCATCTTCGTTCCCCTTTGGACAATTTTGCAGATGAAAAGGAGAGAGGATTCCTATGTTATTTCAGTAGTCCCCAGGAGGCCTCTTTGATTTTCAAAATACTCGGCGTTGTCCGGGAAAAAAGTACTCAATTACCTAGATAGAGCTACTGTAGTGATATGTTTAGATAATATTTTAACAGCATCCACGCTGAACAACATGGTGGAATCGATAAGAGTTATTTCAGTAGTGCTCAGAAGGCCTCTTTGATTTCGAAATACTCGGCGTTGTCCGGGAGAAAAGTGCTCAATATCCTAGACAGAGCTACTGTAGTGATAGGTTTGGAAAATATTTTAACGCCATCTTCGTTCCCCTTTGGACTATTTTGCAGATCAGAAGGAGAGAGGATACCTAAGGGAGTTCAGGAGTGCATATGAAGCCTCCTCGATTTTCAAAGTACTTGGCGTTGTCCGGGAGAAAAGTGCTCAATATCCTAGATAGAGCTACTGTAGTGATAGGTTTAGAACATATTTTAACGCCATCTTCGTTCCCCTTTGGACAATTTTGCAGATGAAAAGGAGGGAGGATACCTAAGTGATTTCAGTAGTCACCAGGAGGCCTCTTGGATTTTCAAAGTACTCGGCGTTGTCCGGGAAAAAAATGGCTCAATGTCCTAGATAGAGCTACTGTAGTGATAGGTTTGGATAATATTTTAACAGCATCTACGCTGAAAAGGATGAGGGAATCGATAAGAGTTATTTCAGTAGTGCTCAGGAGGCCTCTTTGATTTTGAAATACTCGGCGTTGTCCGGGAGAAAAGTGCTCAATATCCTAGATAGAGCTACTGTAGTGATAGGTTTGGAAAATATTTTAACGCCATCTTCGTTCCCCTTTGGACTATTTTGCAGATCAGAAGGAGAGAGGATACCTAAGGGAGTTCAGGAGTGCTCATGAAGCTTCCTCGATTTTCAAAGTACTTGGCGTTGTCCGGGAGAAAAGTGCTCACTATCCTAGATAGAGCTACTGTAGTGATAGGTTTAGAACATATTTTAACGCCATCTTCGTTCCCCTTTGGACAATTTTGCAGATGAAAAGGAGGGAGGATACCTAAGTGATTTCAGTAGTCCCCAGGAGACCTTTTTGATTTTCAAAGTACTCGGCGTTGTCCGGGAAAAAAGTTCTCAACGTCCTAGATAGAGCTACTGTAGTGATAGGTTTGGATAATATTTTAACAGTATCTACGCTGAAAAGGATGGGGGAATCGATAAATGTTATTTCAGTAGTGCTCAGGAGGACTCTTTGATTTTGAAATACTCGGCGTTGTCCGGGAGAAAAGTGCTCAATATCCTAGATAGAGCTACTGTAGTGATAGGTTTGGAAAATATTTTAACGCCATCTTCGTTCTCCTTTGGACTATTTCGCAGATCAGAAGGAGAGAGGATACCTAAGTGATTTCAGTAGTCCCCAGGAGGCCTCCTTGATTATCAAAGTACTCGGCGTTGTCCGGGAGAAAAGTGCTCAATATCCTAGATAGAGCTACTGTAGTGATAGGTTTGGAAAATATTTTAACGCCATCTTCGTTCCCCTTTGGACTATTTGGCAGATCAGAAGGAGAGAGGCTACCTAAGGGATTTCAGGAGTGCTCATGAAGCCTCCTCGATTTTCAAAGTACTCGGCGTTGTCCGGGAGAAAAGTGCTCAATATCCTAGATAGAGCTACTGTAGTGATAGGTTTAGAAAATATTTTAACGCCATCTTCAATCCTCTTTGGACAATTTTGCAAATGAAAAAGAGGGAGGATACCTAAGTGATTTCGGTAGTCCCCAGGAAGCCTCTTTGATTTTAAAAGTACTCGGCGTTGTCCGGGAAAAAAGTGCTCAATGTCCTAGATAGAGCTACTGTAGTGATAGATTTGGATAATATTTTAACAGCATCTACGCTGAAAACGATGGGGGAATCGATAAATGTTATTTCAGTAGTGCTCAGGAGGCCTCTTTGATTTTGAAATACTCGGCGTTGTCCGGGAGAAAAGTGCTCAATATCCTAGATAGAGCTACTGTAGAGATAGGTTTGGAAAATATTTTAACGCCATCTTCGTCCCCTTTTAGACTATTTCGCAGATCAGAATGAGAGAGGATACCTAAGTGATTTCAGTAGTCCCCAGGAGGCCTCCTTGATTATCAAAGTACTCGGCGTTGTCCGGGAGAAAAGTGCTCAATGTCCTAGATAGAGCTACTGTAGTGATAGGTTTAGAAAATATTTTAACGCCATCTTCGTTCCCCTTTGGACTATTTCGCAGATCAGAAGGAGAGAAGCTACCTAAGGGATTTCAGGAGTGCTTATGAAGCCTCCTCGATTTTCAAGGTACTCGGCGTTGTCCGGGAGAAAAGTGCTCAACATCCTAGATAGAGCTACTATAGTGATAGGTTTAAAACATATTTTAACGCCATCTTCGTTCCCCTTTGTACAATTTAGCAGATGAAAAGAGGGGAGGATACCTAATAGTTTCAGTAGTCCCTAGGAGGCCTCCTTGATTTTCAAAGTACTCGGCGTTGTCCGGGAAAAAAGTGCTCAATGTCTTAGATAGAGCTACTGTAGTGATAGGTTTGGATAATATTTTAACAGCATCTACGCTGAAAAGGATGGGGAATCGATAAGAGTTATTTCAGTAGTGCTCAGGAGGCCTCTTTGATTTTGAAATACTCGGCGTTGTCCGGGAGAAAAGTGCTCAATATCCTAGATAGAGCTACTGTAGTGATAGGTTTGGAAAATATTTTAACGCCATCTTCGTTCCCCTTTGGACTATTTAGCAAATCAGTAGGAGAGAGGATACCTAAGTGATTATAGTAGTGCTCATGAAGCCTCCTCGATTTTCAAAGTACTCGGCGTTGTCCGGGAGAAAAGTGCTCAATATCCTAGATAGAGCTACTGTAGTGATAGGTTTAGAAAATATTTTAACGCCATCTTCGTTCCCCTTTGGACAATTTTGCAGATGAAAAGGAGGAAGGATACATAAGTGATTTAAGTAGTCCCCAGGAGGCCTCTTTGATTTTCAAAGTACTCGGCGTTGTCCGGGAAAAAAGTGCTCAATGTCCTAGATAGAGCTACTGTAGTGATAGGTTTGGATAATATTTTAACAGCATCCACGCTGAAAAACATGGTGGAATCGATAAGAGTTATTTCAGTAGTGCTCAGAAGGCCTCTTTGATTTTGAAATACTCGGCGTTGTCCGGGAGAAAAGTGCTCAATATCCTAGATAGAGCTACTGTAGTGATAGGTTTGGAAAATATTTTAACGCCATCTTCGTTCCCCTTTGGACTATTTCGCAGATGAAAAGGAGGGAGGATACCTAAGTGATTTCAGTAGTCCCCAGGAGGCCTCCTTGATTATCAAAGTACTCAGCGTTGTCCGGGAGAAAAGTGCTCAATGCCTTAGATAGAGCTACTGTAGTGATAGGTTTGGAAAATATTTTAATGCCATCTCGGTTCCCCTTTGGACTATTTCGCAAATCAGTAGGAGAGAGGATACCTAAGTGATTTCAGTAGTGCTCATGAAGCCTACTCGATTTTCAAAGTACTTGGCGTTGTCCGGGAGAAAAGTGCTCAATATCCTAGATAGAGCTACTGTAGTGATAGGTTTAGAAAATATTTTAACGCCATCTTCGTTCCCCTTTGGACAATTTTGCAGATGAAAAGGAGGAAGGATACATAAGTGATTTCAGTAGTCCCCAGGAGGCCTCTTTGATTTTGAAATACTCGGCGTTGGCCGGGAGAAAAGTGCTCAATATCCTAGATAGAGCTACTGTAGTGATAGGTTTGGATAATATTTTAACGCTATATTCGTTCCCCTTTGGACTATTTCGCAGATCAGAAGGAGAGAGGATACCTAAGTGATTTCAGTAGTCCCTAGGAGGCCTCCTTGATTATCAAAGTACTCAGCGTTGTCCGGGAGAAAAGTGCTCAATGCCTTAGATAGAGCTACTGTAGTGATAGGTTTGGAAAATATTTTAATGCCATCTCGGTTCCCCTTTGGACTATTTCGCAAATCAGTAGGAGAGAGGATACCTAAGTGATTTCAGTAATGCTCATGAAGCCTCCTCGATTTTCAAAGTACTCGGCGTTATCCGGGAAAAGTGCTCAATATCCTAGATAGAGCTACTGTAGTGATAGGTTTAGAAAATATTTTAACGCCATCTTCGTTCCCCTTTGGACAATTTTGCAGATGAAAAGGAGGGAGGATACCTAAGTGATTTCAGTAGTCCCCAGGAGACCTCCTTGATTATCAAAGTACTCGGCGTTGTCCGGGAAAAAAAGTGCTCAATGTCCTAAATAGAGCTACTGTAGTGATAGGTTTGGATAATATTTTAACGCTATATTCGTTCCCCTTTGAGCTATTTCGCAGATCAGTAGGAGAGAGGATACCTAAGTGATTTCAGTAGTCCTCAGGAGGCCTGCTTTATTATTAAAGTACTCGGCGTTGTCCGGGAGAAAAGTGCTCAATATCCTGGATAGAGCTACTGTAGTGATAGGTTTGGAAAATATTTTAACGCCATCTTCGTTCCCCTTTGGACTATTTCGCAGATCAGAAGAAGAGAGGATACCTAAGTGATTTCAGTAGTCCCCAGGAGGCCTCCTTGATTATCAAAGTACTCGGCATTGGCCGGGAGAAAAGTGCTCAATGTCCTAGATAGAGCTACTGTAGTGATAGGTTTGGAAAATATTTTAACGCCATCTTTGTTCCCCTTTGGACTATTTCGCAGATCAGAAGGAGAGAGGATACCTAAGTGATTTCAGTAGTGCTCATGAGGCCTCCTCGATTTTCAAAGTACTCGGCGTTGTCCGGGAGAAAAGTGCTCAATATCCTTGATAGAGCTATGATAAAAACTATAATGACAGGATTGAAAATGATGAAGACTATCATGAGAGGATTGAAAATGATGAAGACTATCATGAGAGGATGTAAAATGATGAAGACTATCATGAGAGGATTGAAAATGATGAAGACTATCATGAGGGGATTGAAAATGATGAAGACTATAATGAGGGGATTGAAAATGATGTACACTATCATGAGGGAATTGAAAATGATGAAGACTATCATGAGGGGATTGAAAATGATGAAGACTATCATAAGGGGATTGAAAATGATGAAGAATGTCATGAGAGGATTGAAAATGATAAAGAATGTCATGAGAGGATTGAAAATGATGAAGAATAGACTGACAGGATGGGAAATGATGAAGAATACCATGAGGGGATTTTAAATAATGAACAATATCATGAGGCGATTGAAAATAATGAAGAATATCATGAGAGGATTGAAAATGATGAAGACTATCATGAGATGTTTGAAAATTATGAAGACTATCATGAGAGGATTGAAAATGATGATAACTATCATGAGAGGATTGAAAATGATGAAGACTATCATGAGAGGATTGAAAATGATGAAGACTATCATGAGAGGATTGAAAATGATGAAGACTATCATGAGAGGATTGAAAATGATGAAGACTATCATAAGGGAATTGAAAATGATGAAGAATGTCATGAGGGGATTGAAAATGATGAAGAATGTCATGAGAGGATTGAAAATGATGAAGAATGTCATGAGAGCATTGAAAATGATGAAGAATAGACTGACAGGATTGGAAATGATGAAGAATACCATGAGAGGATTGAAAATGATTAATAATATCATGAGGGGATTGAAAATGAGAAGAATATCATGAGGGGATCGAAAATGATGAAATATACCATGAGAGGATTAAAAATGATGAAGAATATCATGAGGGGATTGAAAATGATGAAGAATATCATGAGGGGATTGAAAATAATGAAGAATATCATGAGAGGATTGGAAAAATCAAGAATATCATGAGAGGATTGAAAATTATTAAGAATATCATGAGCGGATTTAAAATGATGAGGAATATTACGAGAGGATTGAAAATGATGAAGAATATTATGAGGGGATTGAAAATGATTAATAGTATGAGGAGATTGAAAATGATGAAGAATATTATGAGGGGATTGAAAATGATTAATAGTATGAGGAGATCGAAAATGATGAATACAACGAGGGGAGTTAAAATGATGAAGGATATCATGAGGGGATTCAAAATATATAGTATGAACACCGGGGCGGTTATAAGTACCTATATAGAAGGCGCAGACAGTGGTGGTACTTTTTATAGAAATAAGCTATACTATTGCCCTGTGAAACGTAGGATGAAATGGTGGGGAAGAAACAGCTTTCGCAAAAGGCAAAATTTAAAAGTAGCGACCCGGGTAGAGAAGAGTAGAAAGATAAAGAGACAGCTATAGAGAGAGAGGGAGAGAAATAGAAGTTTTAATATAAAGATGTTACACACGCGATTTTTCTTCAATTATGTTTTTATGACCCCGAGCAACGCCGGGTAGCCCCGCTAGTCTATTATATAAAGGGCAGTTGTCTGTATGTCTGTTTGTCTGTTTGTCTGTTTGTTTGTATGTCCAGAAACTCCTCCGAGAGGACCCAACAAACAGTCACACGGTTGACGTCATTATGACCGGCCAGCCCCGGGTCGTATAATATCTCAGAACCGGGAAAAAAAATGGACTCTTCGGGGTTCGACTGAGCACTTTTCTCCAATGGGGGGGTGCCTTTTTCCTCGATTTTCAACGTTGTTTAGTACTAATTTGAGAAAAAACAATGAAATAATGCACCGTCATGATTTTAACAGGAAATGATGTCAGAGGAAATCCCTAACGGCTCTTTTTTGAACATGAGTTTATAGTGAAGCAAGTGTTGCTTAATCACAAACGGCACTTTTTTTGAACACGAGTCCATAGTGAAGCATGGGTTGCTTACTTACTAACGGCACTTTTTTGAACATGAGTCCAGTGTGATGCAAGGGTTGCTTAACTCCTAACGGCACTTTTTGATACATGCGTTTATAGTGACGCAAGTGTTGTTTAATCAATAACGGCACTTTTTTTAACATGAGTCCATAGTGATGCAAGGGTTGCTTAACTCCTAACGGCACTTTTTGATACATGCGTTTATAGTGACGCAAGTGTTGCTTAATCCCTAACGGCATTTTTTTGAACATGAGTCCATAGTGAAGCAAGGGTTGCTTAATTCCTAACGGCACTTTTTTGAACATGAATCCACAGTGAAGCCAGGGTTGCTTAATCAATAACGGCACTTTTTTGAACACGAGTTTGTAGTGAAGCCAGGGTTGCTTAATCCTAACTGTATTTCTTCTGTTGACATGATACCATCCTCCCAGGTATAACCTCCTTCTTTTTGAGAGGTGTGAAGTTAGTGTAGTATCAGTAAAATTAAAGTAATTATGCTCCACCATTGTTTTCACTAATATTTGTATACATATTAAATAACGTCTCAATAAGTAAAGTAAGAAGAAAAATAATTATGCTCCACCACTGTTTTCACTAATATTTGTATACATATGATATAACGTCTAAATAAGTAAAGTAAGAAGAAAAATAATTATGCTCCACCACTGTTTTCACTAAAATGTGTATACATATTAAATTACGTCTCAATAAGTAAAGTAAAAAGAGAAATAATTATGCTCCGCCACTGTTTTCACTAATATTTGTATACATATTAAATAACGTCTCAATAAGTAACGAAAGAAGAAAAATAATTATGCTCCACCATTGTTTTCACTTATATTTTTATACATGTTAAATAACGTCTCAATAAGTAAAGTAAAAAGAGAAATAATTATGCTCCACCATTGTTTTCACTAATATTTGTATACATGTTAAATAACATTTTTTTGGTTTTGAACTCAAAATATTTCTCAGGGTTGGGGGAGAGTGAACAATTAGGGGGCTGGAGAGATTGAGGGGTCGGGGAAAATTTTAGGGGTCAGGACGAACTTTTTAGGGGTCAGGCAAAATTTTTTTGTTTTTTTTGTTTTTTTTTGGTTTTGAAGTCAAAATATTTCTCAGGGTTGGGGGAGAGTGCAAAATTAGGGGGCTGGAGAGATTTAGGGGTCGGGGAAAATTTTAGGGGTCAGGCGGGACTTTTTAGGGGTCAGGGCAAATTTTTTTGTTTTTTTTTGTTTTTTTTTTGTTTTGAAGTCAAAATATTTCTCAGGGTTCGGGGAGAGTGAAAAATTAGGGGGCTGGAGAGATTTAGGGGTCGGGGAAAATTTTAGGGGTCAGGACGCACTTTTTAGGGGTCAGGCCAAATTTTTTTTTTTTTTTTTGTTTTGAAGTCAAAATATTTCTCAGGGTTGGAGGAGAGTGAAAAATTAGGGGGCTAGAGAGATTTAGGGGTCGGGGAAAATTTTAGGGGTCAGGACGAACTTTTATGGGGTCAGGCCAAATTTTTTTTTTTTTTTTTGTTTTGAAGTCAAAATATTTCTCAGGGTTGGGGAAGAGTGAAAAATTAGGGGGCTGGAGAGATTTAGGGGTCGGGGAAAATTTTAGGGGTCAGGACGAACTTTTTAGGGGTCAGGCCAAATTTTTTTCTTTTTTTTGGTTTTGAACTGAAAATATTTCTCAGGGTTGGGGGAGAGTGAAAAATTAGGGGGCTGGAGAGATTTAGGGGTCGGGGAAAATTTTAGGGGGAGGACGAACTTTTTAGGGGCCAGGGCAAATTTTTTTCTTTTTTTTTGGTTTTGAACTCAAAATATTTCTCGTGGTTGGGGGAGAGTGAAAAATTAGGGGGCTGGAGAGATTTAGGGGTCGGGAACAATTTTAGGGGTCAGGACGAACTTTTTAGGGGTCAGGCCAAATTTTTTTGTTTTTTTTTGTTTTTTTTTGTTTTGAAGTCAAAATATTTCTCAGGGTTGGGGGAGAGTGAAAAATTAGGGGGCTGGAGAGATTTAGGGGTCGGGGAAAATTTTAGGGGTCAGGACGAACTTTTAAGGGGTCAGGCCAAATTTTTTTCTTTTTTTTTGGTTTTGAAGTCAAAATATATCTCATGGTTGGAGGAGAGTGAAAAATTAGGGGGCTGGAGAGATTTAGGGGTCGGGGAAAATTTTAGGGGTCAGGACGAACTTTTTAGGGGTCAGGCCAAATTTTTTTGTTTTTTTTTTGTTTTGAAGTCAAAATATTTCTCATGGTTGGGGGAGAGTGAAAAATTAGGGGGCTAGAGAGATTTAGGGGTCGTGGAAAATTTTAGGGGTCAGGACGAATTTTTTGGGGTCAGGCCAAATTTTTTTGTTTTTTTTTGTTTTTTTTTTGTTTTGAAGTCAAAATATTTCTCAGGGTTAGGGAAGAGTTAAAAATTAGGGGGCTGGAGAGATTTAGGGGTCGGGGAAAATTTTAGGGGTCAGGACGAACTTTTATGGGGTCAGGCAAAATTTTTTTGTTTTTTTTGGTTTTTTTTGGTTTTGAAGTCAAAATATTTCTCATGGTTGGGGGAGAGTGCAAAATTTGGGGGCTGGAGAGATTTAGGGGTCGGGGAAAATTTTAGGGGTCAGGCGGGACTTTTTAGGGGTCAGGGCAAATTTTTTTGTTTTTTTTTGTTTTTTTTTTGTTTTGAAGTCAAAATATTTCTCATGGTTGGGGGAGAGTAAAAAATTAGGGGGCTAGAGAGATTTAGGGGTCGGGGAAAATTTTAGGGGTCAGGACGAATTTTTTGGGGTCAGGCCAAATTTTTTTTTTTTTTTTTTTTTTTTTTGTTTTGAAGTCAAAATATTTCTCAGGGTTAGGGAAGAGTGAAAAATTAGGGGGCTGGAGAGATTTAGGGGTCGGGGAAAATTTTAGGGGTCAGGACGAACTTTTTAGGGGTCAGGCAAAATTTTTTTGTTTTTTTTGTTTTTTTTTGGTTTTGAAGTCAAAATATTTCTCAGGGTTGGGGGAGAGTGCAAAATTAGGGGGCTGGAGAGATTTAGGGGTCGGGGAAAATTTTAGGGGTCAGGCGGGACTTTTTAGGGGTCAGGGCAAATTTTTTTGTTTTTTTTTGTTTTTTTTTTGTTTTGAAGTCAAAATATTTCTCAGGGTTCGGGGAGAGTGAAAAATTAGGGGGCTGGAGAGATTTAGGGGTCGGGGAAAATTTTAGGGGTCAGGACGCACTTTTTAGGGGTCAGGCCAAATTTTTTTTTTTTTTTTTGTTTTGAAGTCAAAATATTTCTCAGGGTTGGAGGAGAGTGAAAAATTAGGGGGCTAGAGAGATTTAGGGGTCGGGGAAAATTTTAGGGGTCAGGACGAACTTTTATGGGGTCAGGCCAAATTTTTTTTTTTTTTTTTGTTTTGAAGTCAAAATATTTCTCAGGGTTGGGGAAGAGTGAAAAATTAGGGGGCTGGAGAGATTTAGGGGTCGGGGAAAATTTTAGGGGTCAGGACGAACTTTTTAGGGGTCAGGCCAAATTTTTTTCTTTTTTTTGGTTTTGAACTGAAAATATTTCTCAGGGTTGGGGGAGAGTGAAAAATTAGGGGGCTGGAGAGATTTAGGGGTCGGGGAAAATTTTAGGGGGAGGACGAACTTTTTAGGGGCCAGGGCAAATTTTTTTCTTTTTTTTTGGTTTTGAACTCAAAATATTTCTCGTGGTTGGGGGAGAGTGAAAAATTAGGGGGCTGGAGAGATTATGGGGTCGGGGAAAATTTTAGGGGTCAGGACGAACTTTTATGAGGTCAGGCCAAATTTTTTTGTTTTTTTTTGTTTTGAAGTCAAAATATTTCTCAGGGTTGGGGTAGAGTGAAAAATTAGGGGGCTGGAAAGATTTAGGGGTCGGGGAAAATTTTAGGGGTCAGGACGAACTTTTTAGGGGTCAGGCCAAATTTTTTTCTTTTTTTTGGTTTTGAACTGAAAATATTTCTCAGGGTTGGGGGAGAGTGAAAAATTAGGGGGCTGGAGAGATTTAGGGGTCGGGGAACCTTTTAGGGGTCAAGACGAACTTTTTAGGGTCTGCCAAAATTTAGGGGCGGCGATATGTACGTATTTAGCTTCCACACCGGGGCGGCGATAGGTACTTATTTAGCATTCAGTGGTGGTGATATGTACTTATATAGCATGTGCACATGGGCGGTAATAAGTACGTATATAGTATTCACACCAGGGCAGTGATAAGTATGTATTTAGCATGCGCACTGAGGCAGCGATCGGTTCATATATAGCACGCGCACCGGGGCGGCGATAGGTACGTATATAGCACGTGCACAGGGGCGGCGAAAGGTACATATTTAAAATTCACACCGGGCGGCTAAAGGTACATATTTAAAATTAACACCGGGGCGGCGATAGGTACGTATTTAGCATTCACACCGGGGCGGCGATAGGTATGTATTTAGCATTCACAACGGGGCAGCGATAGGTATGTATGGTGCATTCGCACCGGGGTGGCGATATGTACGTATTTAGCTTCAACACCAGGGCAGCGATAGGTACGTATTCAGAATTCAGGGGTGGCGATAGCTACGTATATAGCATGTACACATGGGCAGCAATAAGTACGTACATAGCATGCGCTCTGCGGCGGCAGTCAATACATATATAGCACGCGCACCGGGGCGGCGAAAGGTATGTATTTCGCATTCGCACCGTGGTGGTGATAGGTACGTATTTAGCATTCGCACCGGGGCGGCTATAGGTACGTATTTAGCATTCGCACCAGGGCGGCTATAGGTACGTATTTAGCATTCGCACTGGGCCGGCGATAGGTACGTATTTAGAATTCACACCAAAGCGTCAATATGTACATATTAATTATTCGCAGTAGGGCAGCGATAGGTACTTATGTAGCATGCACACCGGGGCACAATTGGTATGTCTTTAGTATTCGCACTAGGGCAGCGATAGGTACTTATGTAGCATGCACACCGGGGCGCAATAGGTATGTATTTAGCATTCACACCGGGCCAACGATAGGTACTATTTAGCATTCGCAACAGGACGGCGATAGGTACTTAAATAGTATCTGCACAGCGGCGGCGATAGGTACATATATAGTATGTGCACTGGGGCGGCGATAGGTACGTATATAGTATGCGCAGCGGGGTGATGATAGATACGTATATAGTATGAACACTGGGGTGGAGATAAGTACCTATATAGAAGGCGCAGATAGGGGTGTTACTTTTTATAGAAATATGTCATACTATTACCCTGGGCAATAGGAGAAATGGTGGGGAAGAAACAGCTTTTGCAAAAGGCAAAATTAGAAAGTAGCGGCGAAATGGGGCGACCAGGGAAGAGAAAGGTAGCAGATAAAGAGACGGCTATAGAGAGAGGGGGCGGACATAAAAGTTTGAATATAAAGATGTTACACACACGATCTTTCTTCAAATATATGTTTTTATGACCCCGAGCAACGCCGGGTAGCCCCGCTAGTCTCCTATATAAAGGCCAGTTGTCTGTATGTCTGTCTGTCTGTCTGTCTGTCTGTCTGTCTGTCTGTCTGTATGTCCAGATACTCCTCCGAGAGGACCCAACAAACAGTCACACGGTTGACATCATCATGACCGGCCAGCCCCGGGGCGTGTAATATCTCAGAACCGGAAATAGAAATTGACTCTTTGGGGGTCGACTGAGCACTTTTCTCCAATGGGGGTGTGCTTTTTTCCTCGATTTTCAACGTTGTTTAGTACTAATTTGAGAAAAAACAATGCTATCATGTATAATTTTAGAAATATGCAAAGTCACGCTTTTATTTAACAGGAAATGACGTCAGAGGAAAAGAGTGTAGGGAAGAAAATCCCTCACACTAAAACTCTTCTTTCCCTCTCACTCCCACCCTTTCTACCTTCCCTTCCTCCCCTACGCCCGTTCTGTTGTTATGATACCACCCTCCTAGGCATTACCTCCTCCTTTTTGAGAGTTGTGGAGATAGTGCGGCGATCTGACTGCTTCAGGGCAAATTAGGGGGGGGGGGGTGTCGGCATTCGCCAAATTTGGGGGAGCGGCGCGTCAGGCGAAATTATGGGAGGGGGCGAGTGTCAGAAAAAAAAATTGACTCTTCGGGGGGGGGGGGGGGGGCTTTTTCCATCACTTGTTTAGTACTAATTTGAGAAAAAAAAAATGCTATCATCGTCACGCTTTTAACAGGAAATGACGTCAGAGGAAATCCCTAACGGCACTTTTTTGAACATTGGTTTATAGTGAAGCAAGGGTTGCTTAACTACTAACGGCATTTTTTGAAACATGCGTTTATAGTGACGCAAGTGTTGTTTAATCAATAACGGCACTTTTTTGAACATGAGTTTATAGTGAAGCAAGAGTTGCTTATACTAACCGCATTTCTTCTGTTGACATGATACCATCCTCCCAAGTATTACCTCCTCCTTTTTGAGAGGTGTGAAGTTAGTGTATTATCAGTGAAATTAAAGTAATAAATAATTATGCACCACCATTGTTTTCACTAATATTTGTATACATATTAAATAACGTCTAAATAAGTAAAATAAGAAGAGAAAAATTATGCTCCGCCATTGTTTTCACGAATATTTGTATACATGTTAAATAACGTGTCAATAAGTAAGTAAGAACAGAAAAATTATGCTCCGCCATTGTTTTCACTAATATTTGTATACCTGTTAAATAACGTGTCAATAAGTAAAGTAAGAAGAGAAAAATTATGCTCCGCCATTGTTTTCACTTATATTTGTATACATGTTAAATAACGTGTCAATAAGTAAAGTAAGAAGAGAAAAATGATGCTCCGCCATTGTTTTCACTAATATTTGTATACATGTTAAATAACGTGTCAATAAGTAA
The DNA here is from genome assembly GCA_963556195.1 of Sepiola atlantica. Taxonomy (NCBI): domain Eukaryota; kingdom Metazoa; phylum Mollusca; class Cephalopoda; order Sepiida; family Sepiolidae; genus Sepiola; species Sepiola atlantica. The sequence continues at coordinate 194,696,363 of OY744515.1, forward strand.
AGTAACTAGAGCAAAATTATGCTCCGCCATTGTTTTCACTAATATTTGTATACATGTTAAATAACGTGTCAATAAGTAAAGAAAGAAGAGAAATAATTATGCTCCGCCATTGTTTTCACTTATATTTGTATACATGTTAAATAACGTGTCAATAAGTAAAGTAAGAAGAGAAATAATTATGCTCCACCACTGTTTTCACTAATATTTGTATACATGTTAAATAACGTGTCAATAAGTAAAGAAAGAAGAGAAATAATTATGCTCCACCATTGTTTTCACTTATATTTGTATACATGTTAAATAACGTGTCAATAAGTAAAGAAAGAAGATAAATAATTATGCTCCACCACTGTTTTCACTAATATTTGTATACATGTTAAATAACGTGTCAATAAGTAAAGAAAGAAGAGAAATAATTATGCTCCACCATTGTTTTCACTTATATTTGTATACATGTTAAATAACGTGTCAATAAGTAAAGTAAGAAGAGAAATAATTATGCTCCACCACTGTTTTCACTAATATTTGTATACATGTTAAATAACGTGTCAATAAGTAAAGTAAGCAGAGAAATAATTATGCTCCACCACTGTTTTCACTAATATTTGTATACATGTTAAATAACGTGTCAATAAGTAAAGTAAGAAGAGAAAAATTATGCTCCACCACTGTTTTCACTAATATTTGTATACATGTTAAATAACGTCTCAATAAGTAATATAAGAAGAAAAATAATTATGCTCCGCAATTGTTTTCACTACTATTTGTATACATGTTAAATAACGTCTCAATAAGTAAAGTAAAAAGAAAAATAATTATGCTCCACCATTGTTTTCACTTATATTTGTATACATGTTAAATAACGTGTCAATAAGTAAAGTAAGTAGAGAAATAATTATGCTCTACCATTGTGTTCACTAATATTTGTATACATGTTAAATAACGTCTCAATATATAAAGTAAGAGAAATAATTATGCTCCACCACTGTTTTCACTAATATTTGTATACATATTAAATAACGTCTCAATAAGTAAAGTAAGAAGAAAAATAATTATGCTCCGCCATTGTTTTCACTAATATTTGTATACATGTTAAATAACGTCTCAATAAGTAAAGTAAGAAGAAAAATAAGTATGCTCCATTATGCTTTTGTTTTGAACTCAAAATATTTCTCAGGGTTGGGGGAGAGTGAAAAATTAGGGGGCTGGAAAGATTTAGGGGTCGGGGAAAATTTTAGGGGTCAGGACGAACTTTTTAGGGGTCAGGCCAAATTTTTTTGTTTTTCTTTGTTTTTTTTTGTTTTGAAGTCAAAATATTTCTCAGGGTTGGGGGAGAGTGAAAAATTAGGGGGCTGGAAGGATTGAGGAGTCGGGGAAAATTTTAGGGGTCAGGACGAACTTTTTAGGGGTCAGGCCAAATTTTTTTGTTTTTTTTTGTTTTGAAGTCAAAATATTTCTCAGGGTTGGAGGAGAGTGAAAAATTAGGGGGCTGGAGAGATTTAGGGGTCGGGGAAAATTTTAGGGGTCAGGACGAACTTTTTAGGGGTCAGGCCAAATTTTTTTGTTTTTTTTTGTTTTGAAGTCAAAATATTTCTCATGGTTGGGGAGAGTCAAAAATTAGGGGGCTAGAGAGATTTAGGGGTCGGGGAAAATTTTAGGGGTCAGGACGAACTTTTTAGGGGTCAGGCCAAATTTTTTTTTTTTTTTTTTTTTTCTATTGAAGTCAAAATATTTCTCAGGGTTGGGGGAGAGTGAAAAATTAGGGGGCTGGAGAGATTGAGGAGTCGGGGAAAATTTTAGGGGTCAGGACGAACTTTTTAGGGGTCAGGCCAAATTTTTTTGTTTTTTTTTGTTTTTTTTTCTTTTGAAGTCAAAATATTTCTTATGGTTGGGGGAGAGTGAAAAATTAGGGGGCTGGAGAGATTTAGGGGTCGGGGAAAATTTTAGGGGTCAGGACGAACTTTTTAGGGGTCAGGCCAAATTTTTTTGTTTTTTTTTGTTTTGAAGTCAAAATATTTCTCAGGGTTGGAGGAGAGTGAAAAATTAGGGGGCTGGAGAGATTTAGGAGTCGGGGAAAATTTTAGGGGTCAGGACGAACTTTTTAGGGGTCAGGCCAAATTTTTTTGTTTTTCTTTGTTTTTTTTTCTTTTGAAGTCAAAATATTTCTCAGGGTTGGGGGAGAGTGAAAAATTAGGGGGCTGGAGAGATTGAGGAGTCGGGGAAAATTTTACGGGTCAGGACGAACTTTTTAGGGGCCAGGCCAAATTTTTTTGTTTTTTTTTGTTTTGAAGTCAAAATATTTCTCACGGTTGGGGGAGAGTCAAAAATTAGGGGGCTAGAGAGATTTAGGGGTCGGGGAAAATTTTAGGGGTCAGGACGAACTTTTTAGGGGTCAGGCCAAATTTTTTTGTTTTTTTTTGTTTTGAAGTCAAAATATTTCTCAGGGTTGGAGGAGAGTGAAAAATTAGGGGGCTGGAGAGATTTAGGGGTCGGGGAAAATTTTAGGGGTCAGGACGAACTTTTTAGGGGTCAGGCCAAATTTTTTTGTTTTTTTTTGTTTTTTTTTCTTTTGAAGTCAAAATATTTCTCAGGGTTGGGGGAGAGTGAAAAATTAGGGGGCTGGAGAGATTGAGGAGTCGGGGAAAATTTTAGGGGTCAGGACGAACATTTTAGGGGTCAGGCCAAATTTTTTTGTTTTTTTTTTGTTTTGAAGTCAAAATATTTCTCAGGGTTGGAGGAGAGTTAAAAATTAGGGGGCTGGAGAGATTTAGGGGTCGGGGAAAATTTTAGGGGTCAGGACGAACTTTTTAGGGGTCAGGCCAAATTTTTTTGTTTTTTTTTGTTTTGAAGTCAAAATATTTCTCATGGTTGGGGAGAGTCAAAAATTAGGGGGCTAGAGAGATTTAGGGGTCGGGGAAAATTTTAGGGGTCAGGACGAACTTTTTAGGGGTCAGGCCAATTTTTTTTTTTTTTTTTTTTTTTTTTTTTCTTTTGAAGTCAAAATATTTCTCAGGGTTGGGGGAGAGTGAAAAATTAGGGGGCTGGAGAGATTGAGGAGTCGGGGAAAATTTTAGGGGTCAGGACGAACTTTTTAGAGGTCAGGCCAAATTTTTTTGTTTTTTTTTGTTTTTTTTTCTTTTGAAGTCAAAATATTTCTTATGGTTGGGGGAGAGTGAAAAATTAGGGGGCTGGAGAGATTTAGGGGTCGGGGAAAATTTTAGGGGTCAGGACGAACTTTTTAGGGGTCAGGCCAAATTTTTTTGTTTTTTTTTGTTTTGAAGTCAAAATATTTCTCAGGGTTGGAGGAGAGTGAAAAATTAGGGGGCTGGAGAGATTTAGGGGTCGGGGAAAATTTTAGGGGTCAGGACGAACTTTTTAGGGGTCAGGCCAAATTTTTTTGTTTTTTTTTGTTTTGAAGTCAAAATATTTCTCATGGTCGGGGGAGAGTTAAAAATTAGGGTGCTAGAGAGATTTAGGGGTCGGGGAAAATTTTAGGGGTCAGGCGGAACTTTTTAGGGGTCAGGCCAAATTTTTTTCTTTATTTTTGGTTTTGTAACTCAAAATATTTCTCAGGGTTGGGGAGAGTGAACAATTAGGGGGCTGGAGAGATTGAGGGGTCGGGGAAAATTTTAGGGGTCAGGACGAACTTTTTAGGGGTCAGGCAAAATTTTTTTGTTTTTTTTTGTTTTGAAGTCAAAATATTTCTCATGGTTGGGGGAGAGTGAAAAATTAGGGGGCTGGAGAGATTTAGGGGTCGGGGAAAATTTTAGGGGTCAGGACGAACTTTTTAGGGGTCAGGACAAATTTTTTTCTTTTTTTTGGTTTTGAACTCAAAATATTTTTCAGGGTTGGGGGAGAGTGAACAATTAGGGGGCTGGAGAGATTCAGGGGTCGGGGAAAATTTTAGGGGTCAGGCGGAACTTTTTAGGGGTCAGGCCAAATTTTTTTGTTTATTTTTGTTTTGAAGTCAAAATATTTCTCATCGTTAGGGGAGAGTGAAAAATTAGGGGGCTGGAGAGATTCAGGGGTCGGGGAAAATTTTAGGGGTCAGGACGAACTTTTTAGTGGTCAGGCCAAATTTTTTTGTTTTTTTTGTTTTGAACTCAAAATATTTCTCATGGTTGGGCGAGAGTGAAAAATTAGGGGGCTGGAAACATTTAGGGTCGGGAAAATTTTAGGGGTCAGGCGGAACTTTTTAGGGGTCAGGCCAAATTTTTTTGTTTTTTTTTGTTTTGAAGTCAAAATATTTCTCATGGTTGGGGGAGAGTGAAAAATTAGGGGCTGGAGAGATGTAGGGGACGGGGAAAATTTTAGGGGTCGGGCCAAATTTTTTAGGTTGTTCCCAAATTTAGGGGCGGCGATATGTACGTATTTAGCTTCCACACCGGGGCGGCGATAGGTACTTATTTAGCATTCAGCGGTGGTGATAGGTACTTATATAGCATGTGCACATGGGCGGTAATAAGTACGTATATAGTATGCACACCGGGGCAGTGATAGGTATGTATTTAGCATGCGCACTGAGGCAGCGATCGGTTCATATGTAGCACGCGCACCGGGGCGGCGATAGGTACGTATATAGCACGCGCACAGGGGCGGCGAAAGGTACATATTTAAAATTCACACTGGGCGGCGAAAGGTACATATTTAAAATTCACACCGAGGCGGCGATAGGTACGTATTTAGCATTCACGCCGGGGCGGCGATAGGTATGTATTTAGCATTCACACCGGGCAGCGATAGGTATGTATTTAGCATTCGCACCGGGGCAGCGATATGTACGTATTTAGCTTCCGCACCGGGGCGGCGATAGGTACGTATTTAGAATTCACACCGGGGCGGCAATAGGTACGTATTTAGAATTCACACCGGGGCGGCGATAGGTATGTATTTAGCATTCGCACCGGGGCGGCGATATGTACGTATTTAGCTTCCACACCAGGGCGGCGATAGGTACGTATTCAGAATTCAGGGGTGGCGATAGCTACGTATATAGCATGTACACATGGGCAGCAATAAGTACGTACATAGCATGCACTCTGCGGCGGCGATCAGTACATATATTGCACGCACACCGGGGCGGCGAAAGGTATGTATTTCGCATTCGCACCGTAGTGGTGATAGGTACGTATTTAGCATTCGCACTGGGGCGGCTATAGGTACGTATTTAGCATTCGCACCAGGGCGGCTATAGGTACGTATTTAGCATTCGCACTGGGCCGGCGATAGGTACGTATTTAGCATTCACACCAAAGCGGCAATATGTACATATTAATTATTCGCACTAGGGCAGCGATAGGTACTTATGTAGCATGCACACCGGGGCGCAATTGGTATGTCTTTAGTATTCGCACTAGGGCAGCGATAGGTACTTATGTAGCATGCACACCGGGGCGCAATAGGTATGTATTTAGCATTCACACCGGGGCAACGATAGGTACTATTTAGCATTCGCAACGGGGCGGCGATAGGTACTTAAATAGTATCTGCACCGGGCGGCGATAGGTACGTATACAGTATGTGCACTGGGGCGGCGATAGGTACGTATATAGTATGCGCACCGGGGTGGAGATAAGTACCTATATAGAAGGCGCAGATAGAGGTGTTACTTTTTATAGAAATATGTCATACTATTGCCCTGGGCAACGTAGGAGAAATGGTGGGGAAGAAACAGCTTTCGCAAAATGCAAAATTAGAAAGTAGCAATGAAATGGAGCGACCAGGGAAAAGAAAGGTAGAAAGATAAACAGACGGCTATAGAGAAAGGGGGGGGGGAGAAATAGAAGTTTGTATATAAAGATGTTACACACACGATTTTTCTTCAATTATATGTTTTTATGACCCCGAGCAACGCCGGGTAGCCCCGCTAGTCTCTTATATAAAGGGCAGTTGTCTGTATGTCTGTTTGTCTGTTTGTTTGTATGTCCAGATACTCCTAAAAAACTACGCGGCGACATGTCAAAAAGTTGATATCTTTAGCACCGTACATATCCCGGAATCATAATATCTAAAAATCACGACAAACGATTCACTCGCTGACAGTCAACCGGACCACTTTCCGACAAAAGGTAGCAGTTTTTTCGTATTTTACACGAAATTTCAACGTTAATATGTAGTAAATTCGAAATAATCTAATGTATTTATGTACTAATCCGATAAAAATGCCGAGTCACTGTAAACATCCCATAATCCCTTTGCCGGATGTACCCGGTCTTGCCCTAAATTGTGTCCGGTTCTATCAGATCATCCAATAACTTCTGTCCGGATGCATCAATAACAACATAGGAATCCTACGTTAAGAGTGTGTAGTGAAACAAGGGTTGCTCAATCACATCCGCACTTGTCCCATAATCCCTTGCCGGATGTACCCGGTCTTGACCTAAATTGTGTCCGGTTATATCAGGTCATCATGACGTCAGAGAGTGGCAGTTTTTCTTTCTGTCATTTTTCCCTCTCACACTTTCTTTCTTAATTATTAATAGACGCTAATATTCCCCCCCCCCCTCCTTCCCTGTGGCCGTTCTGTTATCATGATAGGAATTACCTCCTCCTTTCAGGCCAAATTGGGGGGGGGGTACGGTATTCGCCGGTGTGAGCATTACCTCCTCCTTTTTTGAGAGTGTTGAGGTAGGATAGTATCGGTTCCGTTGTCATGATGCACTTATTCCATGCATTACCTCCTCCTTTTTTGAGAAGTGTAGATGTAGAATATTATCGGTTCAGTTGTCATGATGTGCTCATCCCATGAATTACCTCCTCCTTTTTTTAGAAGTGTTGAGGTAGGGTCGTATCGGTTCTGTTGTCATGATGCCCTCATCCCATGCATTATCTCCTCCTTTTTTTAGAAGTGTTGAGGTAGGGTCGTATCGGTTCCGTTGTCATGATGCACTCATCCCATGCATTATCTCCTCCTTTTTTGAGAAGTGTTGAGGTAGGGTCGTATCGGTTCCGTTGTCATGATGCACTCATCCCATGCATTACCTCCTCCTTTTTTGAGACGTGTAGAGGTAGGGTCGATTCGGTTCCGTTGTCATGATGCACTCATCCCATGCATTACATGGGGGAGGGGGGCGGTATGAGCGCCTCAGGCGAAATTATGCCGAATTTGGGGGAGGGGGGAGTTCCGGCATTCACCGGTGTGAGCGCCACAGGCGAAATTTGGGGGAGGGGCGGGGTATCGGCAGTGGGGCGAGTCCATAGTCAAGCATGGGTTGCTTACTTACTAACGGCACTTTTTTGAACATGAGTCCATAGTGATGCAAGGGTTGCTTAACTCCAAACGGCACTTTTTGATACATGCGTTTATAGTGACGCAAGTGTTGTTTAATCAATAACGGCACTTTTTTTTACATGAGTTCATAGTGAAGCAAGGGTTGCTTAATCCTAACCACATTTTTTCTGTTGACATGATAACATCCTCCTAGGTATTACCTCCTCCTTTTTGAGAGGTGTGAAGTTAGTGTAGTATCAGTACAATTAAAGTAATAAATAATTATGCTCCCCCACTGTTTTCACTAATATTTGTATGCTCCCCCATTGTTTTCACTAATATTTGTATACATATTGTATACATATTGAAAAATTGGGGTGGGTGTGGGGGTTGTCGGCATTCGCCGGTGTGAGCGCCTCAGGAGAAATTTGGGGGAGGGGGGGTATCGACATTCGGCGGTGGTGCGCCTCAGGCGAAATTTGGGGAGGAGGTCCTCAGGCCGAATTTGGGGAGTAGTGTCGGCATGGGGAGGCCGAATTTGGGGGAGGGGGAGTTGCGGCATTAGCCGGTGTGAGCGCCTCAGGCCAAATATGGGGAGAGTCAGTCGGCATTCGGCGGTGGTGCGCCTCAGGCAAAATTTGGGGAGGAGTGACGCTCGTACTTTAGGGGAGGAAGTGAACAAAAGGAAAAGGGATTCAAAAATAAAATGATAATCTGATTTTTGATTCGAGAGTGTAAGATCGACACCTATCGGATAGGATTAGATAATACACTTTATCTCAAGGCAAAAATGCCGAGAACAGATACTACACTTTGATCTTAGCCAAAAGGCCAACAAATTCAAATATTGAGGTTATTTACTGGGGTATTTATAACCAATCTACACCTGAACAGTGGTCTATCCACTAGACACTGTTTAAATTACATTATTAAATTAACAAGTAATAATAACTAGGATTTTCTTTCAAAAAACATTGTATACTACTATTTAACAAATTCTTCGAGAGTACCCAACAAACAGTCACACGGTTGACGTCATTATGACCGGCCAGCCCCGGGACGTATACTATCTCAGAACCGGAAAAAAAATGGACTCTTCGAGGGTCGACTGCCTTTTTCCTCGATTTTCAACGTTGTTTAGTACTAATTTGAGAAACAAACAATGACATCATGTAGAATTTGAGAAATAATGCACCGTCATGCTTTTAACAGGAAATGACGTCAGAGGAAAAGAGTGTAGGGAAGAAAATCCCTCACACTAAAACTCTTCTTTCCCTCTCACTCCCACCCCTTCTACCTTCCTTTCCTCCCCTACGCCCGTTCTGTTGTTATGATACCACCCTCCTAGGCATTACCTCCTCCTTTTTGAGAGTTGTAGAGATAGAGCGGCGGTGTGACTGCTTCAGGTCAAATTAGGGGGGGGGAGTGTCGGCATTCGCCGGTGAAGCGCCTCATGCCAAATTTGGAGATGGGGGATTGTCGGCATAATGCAAAGTCACGGTTTTTACAGGAAATGACGTCAAAGTGGATCCCTAACGGAACTTTTTTGAACACGAGTTTATAGTGAAGCAAGGGTTGCTTAATCCTAACCGCATTTCTTCTGTTGACATGATACCATCCTCCCAGGTATTACCTCCTTCTTTTTGAGAGGTGTGAAGTTAGTGTAATAAATAATTATGCTCCACCATTGTTTTCACTAATATTTGTATACATATTAAATAGCGTTTCAAGAAGTAAAGTAAAAAGAGAAATAATTATGCTCCACCATTGTTTTCACTAATATTTGTATACATATTAAATAACGTCTCAAGAAGTAAGGTAAGAAGAGAAATTATTATGCTCCTCCATTGTTTTCACTTATATTTGTATACATATTAAATAACGTCTCAATAAGTAAAGTAAGAAGAGAAAAATTATGCTCCACCATTGTTTTCACAAATATTTGTATACATATTAAATAACGTTTCAATCAGTAAATTTAAAGGAAGAAAAAATTATGCTCCGCCATTGTTTTCACTAATATTTGTATACATATTAAAAAACGTCTCAATAAATAAACTAAAAATAGAAATAATTATGCTCCGCCACTGTTTTCACTAATATTTGTATACATATTAAATAACGTCTCAATAAGTAAAGTAAGAAGAGAAATAATTATGCTCCACCATTGTTTTCACTAATATTTGTATACATATTAAATAACGTCTCAATAAGTACAGTAAGAAGAGAAATAATTATGCTCCGCCATTGTTTTCACTAATATTTGTATACATATTAAAAAACATCTCAATAAATAAAGTAAGAATAGAAATAATTATGCTCCGCCACTGTTTTCACTAATATTTGTATACATGTTAAATAACATTTTTTTTTGAACTCAAAATATTTCGCTGGAGACATTGAGGGGTCGGAGAAAATTTTAGGGGTCAATCCGAACTTTTTAGGGGTCAGGCAAAATTTGTTCTTTTTTATTTTGTTTTTAACTCAAAATATTTCTCAGGGTTATGTGAGAGTGAAAAATTAGTTGGAATGAGGGGCTGGAGAGATTTAGGGGTCAGGCCGCACTTTTTAGTGGTCACGCCAATTTTTTGTTTTGAAGTCAAAATATTTCTCAGAGTTGGAGGAGAGTTAAAAATTAGGGGGCTGGAGAGATTGAGGGGTCGGCGAAAAATTTTAGGGGTCAGGCCGAACTTTTTAGGAGTCAGGCCAAATTTTTTTTGTTTTTTTTTTGTTTTGAAGTCAAAATATTTTTCATGGTTGGGGGAAAGTGAAAAATTAGGGGGCTGGAGAGATTTAGGGGTCGGGGAAAATTTTAGGGGTCAGGACGAACTTTTTAGGGGTCAGGCTAAATTTTTTTGTTTTTTTTTGTTTTGAACTGAAAATATTTCTCAGGGTTGGGGGAGAGTGAAAAATTAGGGGGCTGGAGAGATTTAGGGGTCGGGGAAAATTTTAAGGGTCAGGACGAACTTTTTAGGGGTCAGGCCAAATTTTTTTGTTTTTTTTGGTTTTGAAGTCAAAATATATCTCATGGTTGGGGGAGAGTGAAAAATTAGGGGGCTGGAGAGATTTAGGGGTCGGGGAAAATTTTAGGGGTCAGGACGAACTTTTTAGGGGTCAGGCCAAATTTTTTTGTTTTTTTTTGTTTTGAAGTCAAAATATTTCTCAGGGTTGGGGGAGAGTGAAAAAAATAGGGGACTGCAGAGATTTAGGGGTCGGGGAAAATTTTAGGGGTCAGGACGAACTTTTTAGGGGTCAGGCCAAATTTTTTTGTTTTTTTTTGTTTTTTTTTGTTTTGAAGTCAAAATATTTCTCAGGGTTGGGGAAGAGTGAAAAATTAGGGGGCTGGAGAGATTTAGGGGTCGGGGAAAATTTTAGGGGTCAGGACGAACTTTTTAGGGGTCAGGCCAAATTTTTTTGTTTTTTTTTGTTTTGAAGTCAAATTATTTCTCATAGTTGGGGGAGAGTGAAAAATTAGGGGGCTAGAGAGATTTAGGGGTCGGGGAAAATTTTAGGGGTCAGGCGGAACTTTTTAGGGGTCAGGCCAAATTTTTTTGTTTTTTTTTGTTTTGAAGTCAAAATATTTCTCATGGTTGGAGGAGAGTGAAAAATTAGGGGGCTGGAGAGATTTAGGGGTCGGGGAAAATTTTAGGGGTCAGGACGAACTTTTTAGGGGTCAGGCCCAATTTTTTTGTTTTTTTTTGTTTGTTTTTCTTTTGAAGTCATAATATTTCTCAGGGTTGGGGGAGAGTGAAAAATTAGGGGGCTGGAGAGATTTAGGGGTCGGGGAAAATTTTAGGGTTCAGGCCAAATTCTTTTGTTTTTTTTTGTTTTGAAGTCAAAATATATCTCATGGTTGTGGGAGAGTGAAACATTAGGGGGCTGGAGAGATTTAGGGGTCGGGGAAAATTTTAGGGGTCAGGACGAACTTTTTAGGGGTCCGGCCAAATTTTTTTGTTTTTTTTTGTTTTTTTTTGTTTTGAAGTCAAAATATTTCTCATGGTTGGGGGAGTGTGAAAAATTAGGGGGCTGGAGAGATTTAGGGGTCGGGTAAAATTTTAGGGGTCAGGACGAACTTTTTAGGGGTCAGGCCAAATTTTTTTCTTTTTTTTTGTTTTGAAGTCAAAATATTTCTCAGGGTTGGAGGAGAGTGAAAAATTATGGGGCTGGAGAGATTTAGGGGTCGGGGAAAATTTTAGGGGTCAGGACGAACTTTTTAGGGGTCAGGCGAAATTTTTTTGTTTTGAAGTCAAAATATTTCTCAGGGTTGGGGAAGAGTGAAAAATTAGGGGGCTGGAGAGATTTAGGGGTCGGGGAAAATTTTAGGGGTCAGGATGAACTTTTTAAGGGTCAGGCCAAATTTTTTTGTTTTTTTTTGTTTTGAAGTCAAATTATTTCTCATAGTTGGGGGGAGAGTGAAAAATTAGGGGGCTAGAGAGATTTAGGGGTCGGGGAAAATTTTAGGGGTCAGGCGGAACTTTTTAGGGGTCAGGCCAAATTTTTTTGTTTTTTTTTGTTTTGAAGTCAAAATATTTCTCATGGTTGGAGGAGAGTGAAAAATTAGGGGGCTGGAGAGATTTAGGGGTCGGGGAAAATTTTAGGGGTCAGGACGAACTTTTTAGGGGTCAGGCAAAATTTTTTTCTTTTTTTTGGTTTTGAACTCAAAATATTTGTCAGGGTTGGGGGAGAGTGAACAATTAGGGGGCTGGAGAGATTTAGGGGTCGGGGAAAATTTTAGGGGTCAGGCCAAATTTTTTAGGGGTCAGGCCAAATTTTTTTTTTTTTTTTTTTTTTTCTCTTTTGAAGTCATAATATTTCTCAGGGTTGGGGGAGAGTTAAAAATTAGGGGGCTGGAGAGATTTAGGGGTCGGGGAAAATTTTAGGGGTCAGGACGAACTTTTTAGGGGTCAGGCCAAATTTTTTTTTTTTTTTTTTTTTTAAGTAAAAATATATCTCATGGTTGTGGGAGAGTGAAACATTAGGGGGCTGGAGAGATTTAGGGGTCAGGGAAAATTTTAGGGGTCAGGACGAACTTTTTAGGGGTCAGGGCAAATTTTTTTTTTTTTTTTTGTTTTGAAATCTAAATATTTCTCAGGGTTGGGGGAGAGTGAAAAATTAGGGGGCTGGAGAGATTTAGGGGTCGGGGAAAATTTTAGGGGTCAGGACGAACTTTTTAGGGGTCAGGCCAAATTTTTTTCTTTTTTTTTGTTTTGAAGTCAAAATATATCTCATGATTGGAGGAGAGTGAAAAATTAGGGGGCTGGAGAGATTTAGGGGTCGGGGAAAATTTTAGTGGTCAGGACGAACTTTTTAGGGGTCAGGCAAAATTTTTTTGTTTTTTTTGGTTTTGAAGTCAAAATATTTCTCAGGGTTGGGGGAGAGTGAACAATTAGGGGGCTGGAGAGATTGAGTGGTCGGGGAAAATTTTAGGGGTCAGGACGAACTTTTTAGGGGTCAGGCCAAATTTTTTTCTTTTTTTTGGTTTTGAACTGAAAATATTTCTCAGGGTTGGGGGAGAGTGAAAAATTAGGGGGCTGGAGAGATTTAGGGGTCGGGGAAAATTTTAGGGGTCAGGACGAACTTTTTAGGGTTCAGGCCAAATTTTTTTCTTTTTTTTTTGGTTTTGAACTAAAAATATTTCTCAGGGTTGGGAGAGAGTGAACAATTAGGGGGCTGGAGAGATTGAGGGGTCGGGGAAAATTTTAGGGGTCAGGCCGAACTTTTTAGGGTCTGCCCAAATTTAGGGGCGACGATATGTATGTATTTAGCTTCCACACCGGGGCGGCGATAGGTACTTATTTAGCATTCAGCGGTTGTGATAGGTACTTATATAGCATGTGCACATGGGCGGTAATAAGTACGTATATAGTATGCACACCGGGGCAGTGATAGGTATGTATTTAGCATGCGCACTAAGGCAGCGATCGGTTCATATGTAGCACACGCACCGGGGCGGCGATAGGTACGTATATAGCACGCGCACAGGGGCGGCGAAAGGTACATATTTATAATTCACACTGGGCGGCGAAAGGTACATATTTAAAATTCACACCGGGGCGGCGATAGGTACGTATTTAGCATTCACGCCGGGGCGGCGATAGGTATGTATTTAGCATTCACACCGGGGCAGCGATAGGTATGTATTTAGCATTCGCACCGGGGCAGCGATATGTACGTATTTAGCTTCTGCACCGGGGCGGCGATAGGTTGTATTTAGAATTCACACCGGGGCGGCGATAGGTACGTATTTAGAATTCACACCGGGGCGGCGATAGGTATGTATTTAGCATTCGCACCGGGGTGGCGATATGTACGTATTTAGCTTCTACACCAGGGCGGCGATAGGTACGTATTCAGAATTCAGGGGTGGCGATAGCTACGTATATAGCATGGACATGGGCAGCAATAAGTACGTACATAGCATGCGCTCTGCGGCGGCGATCAGTACATATATTGCACGCGCACCGGGGCGGCGAAAGGTATGTATTTCGCATTCGCACCGTAGTGGTGATAGGTACGTATTTAGCATTCGCACTGGGGCGGCTATAGGTACGTATTATGCATTCGCACCAGGGCGGCTATAGGTACGTATTTAGCATTCGCACTGGGCCGGCGATAGGTACGTATTTAGCATTCACACCAAAGCGGCAATATGTACATATTAATTATTCGCACTAGGGCAGCGATAGGTACTTATGTAGCATGCACACCGGAGCACAATTGGTATGTCTTTAGTATTCGCACTAGGGCAGCGATAGGTACTTATGTAGCATGCACACCGGGGCGCAATAGGTATGTATTTAGCATTCACACCGGGGCAACGATAGGTACTATTTAGCATTCGCAACGGGGCGGCGATAGGTACTTAAATAGTATCTGCACCGGGGCGGCGATAGGTACGTATATAGTATGTGCACTGGGGCGGCGATAGGTACGTATATATTATGCGCACCGGGGTGATGATAGATACGTATATAGTATGAACACCGGGGTGGAGATAAGTACCTATATAGAAGGCACAGATAGAGGTGTTACTTTTTATAGAAATATGTCATACTATTACCCTGGGCAATAGGAGAAATGGTGGGGAAGAAACAGCTTTTGCAAAAGGCAAAATTAGAAAGTAGCGGCGAAATGGGGCGACCAGGAAAGAGAAAGGTAGCAGATAAAGAGACGGCTATAGAGAGAGGGGGCGGACATAGAAGTTTTAATATAAAGATGTTACACACACGATCTTTCTTCAAATATATGTTTTTATGACCCCGAGCAACGCCGGGTAGCCCCGCTAGTCTATTATATAAAGGCCAGTTGTCTGTATGTCTGTTTGTCTGTTTGTTTGTATGTCCAGAAACTCCTCCGAGAGGACCCAACAAACAGTCACACGGTTGACGTCATTATGACCGGCCAGCCCCGGGTCGTATAATATCTCAGAACCGGAAAAAAAAATGGACTCTTCGGGGTTCGACTGAGCACTTTTCTCCAATGGGGGGGTGCCTTTTTCCTCGATTTTCAACGTTGTTTAGTACTAATTTGAGAAAAAACAATGAAATAATGCACCGTCATGATTTTAACAGGAAATGACGTCAGAGGAAATCCCTAACGGCTCTTTTTTTGAACATGAGTTTATAGTGAAGCAAGTGTTGCTTAATCACAAACGGCACTTTTTTTGAACATGAGTCCATAGTCAAGCATGGGTTGCTTACTTACTAACGGCACTTTTTTGAACATGAGTCCATAGTGATGCAAGGGTTGCGTAACTCCTAACGGCACTTTTTGATACATGCGTTTATAGTGACGCAAGTGTTGTTTAATCAATAACGGCACTTTTTTTAACATGAGTTCATAGTGAAGCAAGGGTTGCTTAATTCTAACCACATTTTTTCTGTTGACATGATAACATCCTCCTAGGTATTACCTCCTCCTTTTTGATAGGTGTGAAGTTAGTGTAGTATCAGTAAAATTAAAGTAATAAATAATTATGCTCCCCCACTGTTTTCACTAATATTTGTATGCTCCCCCATTGTTTTCACTAATATTTGTATACATATTGTATACATATTGAAAAATTGGGGTGGGTGTGGGGGGTGTCGGCATTCGCCGGTGTGAGCGCCTCAGGAGAAATTTGGGGGAGGGGGGGGGAGTATCGACATTCGGCGGTGGGGCGCATCAGGCGAAATTTGGGGGAGGGTCAGCATTTGCCGGTGGGGCGCCTCAGGCAAAATTCGGGGAGGAGTTACGCAAGTATGGTCGCCTCAGGCGAAATTTGGGGAGGAGTGTCGGCATTCGTCAGTATGAGCGCCTCAGGTCGAATTTGGGGAGGAGTGTCGGCACTTTTTGATACATGCGTTTATAGTGACGCAAGTGTTGTTTAATCAATAACGGCACTTTTTTTAACATGAGTTTTTTTCTGTTGATATGATAACATCCTCCTAGGTATTACCTCCTCCTTTTTGTATACATATTTAAAAATTGGGGTGGGTGTGGAGGGTGTCGGCATTCGCCGGTGTTAGCGGCTCAGGCGAAATTTGAGGGGAGGGTCGGCATTCGGCGGTGGGGCGCCTCAGGCCAAATTTGGGGAGGGGGAATGTTGGCATTCGCCGGTATTAGCGCCTCAGGCGAAATTTGGGGAAGAGGAGTGTCAGCATTCGCCGGTGGGGCGCAGAATTTGGGAAGGAGTGTCGGCATTCTCCAGTATGAGCGCCTCAGGCGAAATTTCGGAAGGCCGAATTTGGTGGAGGGGGAGCTGCGGCATTCGCCGGTGTGAGCGCCTCAGGCCAAATATGGGAAGGGTGAGTGTCGGCATTCGGCGGTGGTGCGCCTCAGGCGAAATTCGGGGAGGAGCGCCTCAGGCCGAATTTGGGGAGTAGTGTCGGCATGGGGAGGCCGAATTTGGGGGAGGGGGAGTTGCGGTATTAGCCGGTGTGAGC
This sequence comes from Sepiola atlantica, assembly GCA_963556195.1. Taxonomy (NCBI): domain Eukaryota; kingdom Metazoa; phylum Mollusca; class Cephalopoda; order Sepiida; family Sepiolidae; genus Sepiola; species Sepiola atlantica. The sequence continues at coordinate 194,712,497 of OY744515.1, forward strand.
GCCTCAGGCCAAATATGGGGAGAGTCGGCATTCGGCGGTGGTGCCCCTCAGGCAATTATGAGCGACTCAGGCAAAATTTGGGGAGGGCAGCGCCTAAGGCGAACTTTGGAGGAGTGACCGTGGTCTCGCATCAGCCCGTACTTTAGGGGAGAGGAAGTGAACAAAAGGAAAAGGGATTCAAAAAATAAAATGATAATCTGATTTTTGATTCGAGAGTGTAAGATCTGTAAGATCGCCACCTATCGGATAGGACTAGATAATACACTTTATCTCAAGGCAAAAAAGCCGAGACACTTTGATCTTAGCCAAAAGGCCAACAAATTCAAATTCTGAGGTTATTTACTGGGGTATTTATAACCAATCTACACCTGAACAGCGGTCTATCCACTAGACACTGTTCAAATTACATTATTAAATTAACAAGTAATAATAACTAGGATTTTCTTTCAAAAAACATTGTATACTACTATTTAACAAATTCTTATATAAGTTTGGAATATCAAGAATGAATTTTACACTCCCCTAGGCCGTTTTTCTCTAATTCAACATAGCTTTCATACGCCATTACCGAAAATGACATTAATTCACTTCTTTTGGCTAACATCAAAGTGTAGTATCTGTTTCGATGGATACTGCACCCCATAGACTGGTATCGTCTTGGCCTTCGGGGCTTCATTCCGTCGGTCTATGGGTTTGTCCTGTGCAGTTCTAGGAGGTCAAATTCGATAGTAAATTCGAAATAATCTAATGTATTTATGTACTAATCCGATAAAAATGCAGAGTCACTGTAAACATCCCATAATCCCTTGCCGGATGTACCCGGTCTTGTCCTAAATTGTGTCCGGTTGTATCAGATCATCCAATAACTTCTGTCCGGATGCATCAATAACAACATAGTAATCCTACGTTAAGAGTTGCTCAATCACATCCGCACCTGTCCCATAATCCCTTGCCGGATGTACCCGGTCTTGCTCTAAATTGTGTCCGGTTATATCATGACGTCAGAGAGTGGCAGATAATTTGAAAAATAATGCAAAGTGGCGGGAAGAAATTCACTCACACTACAACCTTTTAATAGACGCTAATCTTCCTCCCCCTCCCTTCCGTTATCATGATAGGCATTACCTCCTCCTTTCATGTCAAATTGGGGGGGGGGGTGACGGCATTCGCCGGTGTGAGTCCCTCAGGCCAAATTTGGGGAGGGGGAGTGTCGGCATTCGCCGGCGCTCACACCTTTTTGAGAGGGTGGAGACAGTGTAGTATCTGTTGCGAGGAGAGAGTGTCAGCATTCGCCGGTGTGAGCGCATCAGGCCAAATCTTTTCTTGGGGGGGGGGGGGTATTAAGCAAATCTATAATAAAGACCAATGTGCATTTATTTGTATCTATAATAAAGGCCAATGTGCATTTATTTGTATCTTCTATTATATAAAGGCCAGTTGTCTGTATGTCTGTCTGTTTGTCTGTTTGTATGTCCAGATACTCCTCCGAGAGTACCCAACAAACAGTCACACGGTTGACGTCATTATGACCGGCCAGCCCCGGGACGTATACTATCTCAGAACCAGAAAAAAAATGGACTCTTCGAGGGTCGACTGCCTTTTTCCTCGATTTTCAACGTTGTTTAGTACTAATTTGAGAAAAAAACAATGACATCATGTAGAATTTGAGAAATAATGCACCGTCATGCTTTTAACAGGAAATGACGTCAGAGGAAAAGAGTGTAGGGAAAAAAATCCCTCACACTAAAACTCTTCTTTCCCTCTCACTCCCACCCCTTCTACCTTCCTTTCCTCCCCTACGCCCGTTCTGTTGTTATGATACCACCCTCCTAGGCATTACCTCCTCCTTTTTTAGAGTTGTAGAGATAGAGCGGCGGTGTGACTGCTTCAGGTCAAATTAGGGGGGGGGAGTGTCGGCATTCGCCGGTGAAGCGCCTCATGCCAAATTTGGAGATGGGGGATTGTCGGCATAATGCAAAGTCACGATTTTAACAGGAAATGACGTCAAAGTGGATCCCTAACGGAACTTTTTTGAACACGAGTTTATAGTGAAGCAAGGGTTGTTTAATCCTAACCGCATTTCTTCTGTTGACATGATACCATCCTCCCAGGTATTACCTCCTTCTTTTTGAGAGGTGTGAAGTTAGTGTAATAAATAATTATGCTCCACCATTGTTTTCACTAATATTTGTATACATATTAAATAACGTCTCAAGAAGTAAAGTAAGAAGAGAAATTATTATGCTCCTCCATTGTTTTCACTTATATTTGTATACATATTAAATAACGTCTCAATAAGTAAAGTAAGAAGAGATATAATTATGCTCCACCATTGTTTTCACAAATATTTGTATACATATTAAATAACGTCTCAATCAGTAAATTTAAAGGAAGAAAAAATTATGCTCCGCCATTGTTTTCACTAATATTTGTATACATATTAAAAAACGTCTCAATAAATAAACTAAAAATAGAAATAATTATGCTCCGCCACTGTTTTCACTAATATTTGTATACATATTAAATAACGTCTCAATAAGTAAAGTAAGAAGAGAAATAATTATGCTCCACCATTGTTTTCACTAATATTTGTATACATATAAAATAACGTCTCAATAAGTACAGTAAGAAGAGAAATAATTATGCTCCGCCACTGTTTTAACTAATATTTGTATACATGTTAAATAACATTTTTTTTTGAACTCAAAATATTTCGCTGGAGACATTGAGGGGTCGGAGAAAATTTTAGGGGTCAATCCGAACTTTTTAGGGGTCAGGCAAAATTTGTTCTTTTTTATTTTGTTTTTAACTCAAAATATTTCTCAGGGTTATGTGAGAGTGAAAAATTAGTTGGGATGAGGGGCTGGAGAGATTTAGGGGTCAGGCCGCACTTTTTAGTGGTCACGCCAATTTTTTGTTTTGAAGTCAAAATATTTCTCAGAGTTGGAGGAGAGTGAAAAATTAGGTAGCTGGAGAGATTGAGGGGTCGGCGAAAAATTTTAGGGGTAAGGCCGAACTTTTTAGGGGTCAGGCCAAATTTTTTTGTTTTTTTTTGTTTTGAAGTGAAAATATTTCTCAGGGTTGGGGGAGAGTGAAAAATTAGGGGGATGGAGAGATTTAGGGGTCGGGGAAAATTTTAGGGGTCAGGACGAACTTTTTAGGGGTCAGGCCAATTTTTTTTGTTTTTTTTTGTTTTGAAGTCAAAATATTTCTCATGGTTGGGGAAGAGTGAAAAATTAGGGGGCTGGAGAGATTTAGGGGTCGGTGAAAATTTTAGGGGTCAGGCCCAATTTTTTAGGGGTCAGGCCAAATTTTTTTCTTTTTTTTTGGTTTTGAACTCAAAATATTTCTCATGGTTGGGGGAGAGTGAAAAATTAAGGGGATGGAGAGATTTAGGGGTCGGGGAAAATTTTAGGGGTCAGGACGAACTTTTTAGGGGTCAGGCCAATTCTTTTTGTTTTTTTTTGTTTTGAAGTCAAAATATTTCTCATGGTTGGGGGAGAGTGAAAAATTAGGGGGCTGGAGAGATTTAGGGGTCGGTGAAAATTTTAGGGGTCAGGCCCAATTTTTTAGGGGTCAGGCCAAATTTTTTTCTTTTTTTTTGGTTTTGAACTCAAAATATTTCTCATGGTTGGGGGAGCGTGAAAAATTAGGGGGCTGGAGAGATTTAGGGGTCGGGGAAAATTTTAGGGGTCAGGACGAACTTTTTAGGGGTCAGGCCAATTTTTTTTGTTTTTTTTGTTTTGAAGTCACAATATTTTTCATGGTTGGGGGAGAGTGAAAAATTAGGGGGCTGGAGAGATTTAGGGGTCGGTGAAAATTTTAGGGGTCAGGCCCAATTTTTTAGGGGTCAGGCCAAATTTTTTTCTTTTTTTTTGGTTTTGAACTCTAAATATTTCTCATGGTTGGGGGAGAGTGAAAAATTAGGGGGCTGGAGAGATTTAGGGGTCGGGGAAAATTTTAGGGGTCACGACGAACTTTTTAGGGGTCAGGCCAAATTTTTTTGTTTTTTTTTGTTTTGAAGTGAAAATATTTCTCAGGGTTGGGGGAGAGTGAAAAATTAGGGGGATGGAGAGATTTAGGGGTCGGGGAAAATTTTAGGGGTCAGGACGAACTTTTTAGGGGTCAGGCCAATTTTTTTTGTTTTTTTTTGTTTTGAAGTCAAAATATTTCTCATGGTTGGGGGAGAGTGAAAAATTAGGGGGCTGGAGAGATTTAGGGGTCGGGGAAAATTTTAGGGGTCAGGCCCAATTTTTTAGGGGTCAGGCCAAATTTTTTCTTTTTTTTTTGGTTTTGAAGTCAAAATATTTCTCATGGTTGGGGGAGAGTGAAAAATTAGTGGGGCTGGAGAGATTTAGGGGTCGGGGAAAATTTTAGGGGTCACGACGGACTTTTTAGGGGTCAGGCCCAATTTTTTCTTTTTTTTGGTTTTGAACTGAAAATATTTCTCAGGGTTGGGGGAGAGTGAAAAATTAGGGGGATGGAGAGATTTAGGGGTCGGGGAAAATTTTAGGGGTCAGGACGAACTTTTTAGGGGTCAGGCCAATTTTTTTTGTTTTTTTTTGTTTTGAAGTCAAAATATTTCTCATGGTTGGGGGAGAGTGAAATTTTAGGGGGCTGGAGAGATTTAGGGGTCGGTGAAAATTTTAGGGGTCAGGCCCAATTTTTTAGGGGTCAGGCCAAATTTTTTTCTTTTTTTTTGGTTTTGAACTCAAAATATTTCTCATGGTTGGGGGAGAGTGAAAAATTAGGGGGCTGGAGAGATTTAGGGGTCGGGGAAAATTTTAGGGGTCAGGACGGACTTTTTAGGGGTCAGGCCAAATTTTTTTGTTTTTTTTTTGTTTTGAAGTCAAAATATATCTCAGGGTTATGGGAGAGTGAAAAATTAGAGGGGCTGGAGAGATTTAGGGGTCGGGGAAAATTTTAGGGGTCAGGCCAAATTTTTTTCTTTTTTTTGGTTTTGAACTGAAAATATTTCTCATTGTTAGGGGAGAGTGAAAAATTAGGGGGCTGGAGAGATTTAAGGGTCGGGGAAAATTTTAGGGGTCAGGACGAACTTTTTAGGGGTCAGGCCAAATTTTTTTGTTTTTTTTTGTTTTGAAGTCAAAATATTTCTCATGGTTGGGGGAGAGTGAAAAATTAGGTGCTGGAGAGATTTAGGAGTCGGGGAAAATTTTAGGGGTCAGGCTAAATTTTTTAGGGGTCTGCCCAAATTTTGGGGCAGCCATATGTACGTATTTAGCTTCCACACCGGGGTGGCGATAGGTACTTATTTAGCATTCAGCAGTGGTGATAGGTACTTATATAGCATGTGCACATTGGCGGTAATAAGTACATATATAGTATGCGCACCGGGGCAGTGATAAGTATGTATTTAGCATGCGCACTGAGGCAGCGATCGGTTCATATATAGCACACGCACCGGGGCGGCGATAGGTACGTATATAGCACGCGCACAGGGGAGGCGAAAGGAACATATTTAAAATTCACACAGGGGCCGCGAAAGGTACATATTTAAAATTCACACCGGGGCGGCGATAGGTACGTATTTAGCATTCACACCGGGGCGGCGATAGGTATGTATTTAGCATTCGCACCGGGGTGGCGATATGTACGTATTTAGCTTCCGCACCGGGGCGGCGATAGGTACGTATTCAGAATTCAGGGGTGCGATAGCTACGTATATAGCATGTACACATGGTCAGCAATAAGTACGTACATAGCATGCGCTCTGCGGCGGCGATCAGTACATATATAGCACGCGCACCGGGGCGGCGAAAGGTATGTATTTCGCATTCGCACCGTGGTGGTGAAAGGTACGTATTTAGCATTCGCACCGTGGCGGCTATAGGTACGTATTTAGCATTCGCACTAGGGCGGCTATAGGTACGTATTTAGCATTCGCACTGGGCCGGCGATAGGTACGTATTTAGCATTCACACCAAAGCGGCAATATGTACATATTAATTATTCGCACTAGGGCAGCGATAGGTACTTATGTAGCATGCACACCGGGGCGCAATTGGTATGTCTTTAGTATTCGCACTAGGGCAGCGATAGGTACTTATGTAGCATGCACACTGGGGCGCAATAGGTATGTATTTAGCATTCACACCAGGGCAACGATAGGTACTATTTAGCATTCTCAACGGGGCGGCGATAGGTACTTAAATAGTATCTGCACCGGGGCGGCGATAGGTACGTATATATTATGTGCACTGGGGCGGCGATAGGTACGTATATAGTATGCGCACCGGGGTGATGATAGATACGTATATAGTATGAACACTGGGGTGGAGATAAGTACCTATATAGAAGGCGCAGATAGAGGTGTTACTTTTTATAGAAATATGTCATACTATTACCCTGGGCAATTGGAGAAATGGTGGGGAAGAAACAGCTTTTGCAAAAGGCAAAATTAGAAAGTAGCGGCGAAATGGGGCGACCAGGGAAGAGAAAGGTAGCAAATAAAGAGACGGCTATAGAGAGAGGGGGTGGACATAGAAGTTTGAATATAAAGATGTTACACACACGATCTTTCTTCAAATATATGTTTTTACGACCCCGAGCAACGCCGGGTAGCCCCGCTAGTCTCTTATATAAAGGGCAGTTGTCTATATGTATGTATGTATGTATGTATGTATGTCTGTATGTGAAGCTTCTCCTCAAAAACTAAGCGGCGACATGTCAAAAAGTTGATATCTTCAGCACCGTACATATCCTGGGATCATAATATCTCACAATCGCAAATAACGATTCACTCGCTGACAGTCAACCGGACCACTTTCCGACAAAAGGTAGCAGTTTTTTCGTATTTTCCACGACATTTTACACGTTAATATGTAGTGAATTCGAAATAATCTAATGTATTTATGTACTAATCCGATAAAAATGCAAAGTCATTGTAAACATCCCATAATCCCTTGCCGGATGTACCCGGTCTTGCCCTAAATTGTGTCCGGTTCTATCAGATCATCCAATAACTTCTGTCCGGTTGCATCAATAACAACATAGGAATCCTACGTTAAGAGTGTGTAGTGAAACAAGGGTTGCTCAATCACATCCGCACCTGTCCCATAATCCCTTGCCGGATGTACCCGGTCTTGCTCTAAATTGTGTCCGGTTATATCAGGTCATCATGACGTCAGAGAGTGGCAGTTTTTTTTCCCTCACACACTTTCTTTCATAATTATTAATAGACGCTAATATTTCCCCCCTCCCTCCCTGTGGCTGTTCTGTTATCATGATAGGAATTACCTCCTCCTTTCAGGCCAAATTGGGGGGGGGGGTTACGGTATTCGCCGGTGTGAGCATTACCTCCTCCTTTCTTGAGAAGTGTTGAGGTAGGGTAGTATCGGTTCCGTTGTCATGATGCACTGATCCCATGCATTATCTCCTCCTTTTTTGAGAAATGTTGAGGTAGAGTCGTATCGGTTCCGTTGTCATGATGCCCTCATCCCATGCATTATCTCCTTTTTTTAGAAGTGTTGAGGTAGGGTCGTATCGGTTCCGTTGTCATGATGCACTATTCCCATGCATGATCTCCTCCTTTTTTGAGAAGTGTTGAGGTAGGGTCGTATCGGTTCCGTTGTCATGATGCACTCATCCCATGCATTATCTCCTCCTTTTTTGAGAAGTGTTGAGGTAGGGTCGTATCGGTTCCGTTGTCATGATGCACTCATCCCATGCATTATCTCCTCCTTTTTTGAGAAGTGTTGAGGTAGTATCGGTTTCGTTGTCATGATGCCCTCATCCCATGCATTATCTCCTCCTTTTTTGAGAAGTGTAGAGGTAGGGTCGTATCGGTTCCGTTGTCATGATGCACTATTCCCATGCATTATCTCCTCCTTTTTTTAGAAGTGTTGAGGTAGTATCGGTTTCGTTGTCATAGTGCCCTCATCCCATGCATTATCTCCGCCTTTTTTGAGAAGTGTAGAGGTAGGGTCGTATCAGTTCCGTTGTCATGATGCACTCATCCCATGCATTATCTCCTCCTTTTTTGAGAAGTGTTGAGGTAGTATCGGTTTCGTTGTCATAGTGCCCTCATCCCATGCATTATCTCCTCCTTTTTTGAGAACTGTTGAGGAAGGGTCGTATCGGTTCCGTTGTCATGATGCACTATTCCCATGCATTATCTCCTCCTTTTCTGAGAAGTGTTGAGGTAGGGTCCTATCTGGTCCGTTGTCATGATGCACTCATCCCATGCATTATCTCCTCCTTTTTTGAGAAGTGTAGAGGTAGGGTCGTATCGGGAAAATTTTAGGGGTCAGGACGAACTTTTTAGGGGTCAGGCCAAATTTTTTTCTTTTTTTTTGGTTTTGAACTGAAAATATTTCTCATGGTTGGGGGAGAGTGAAAAATTAGGGGGCTGGAGAGATTTTGGGGTCGGGGAAAATTTTAGGGGTCAGGACGCACTTTTTAGGGGTCAGGCCAAATTTTTTTGTTTTTTTTGTTTTGAAGTCAAAATATATCTCATGGTTGGGGGAAAGTGAAAAATTAGGGGGCTGGAGAGATTTAGGGGTCGGGGAAAATTTTAGGGGTCAGGACGAACTTTTTAGGGGTCAGGCCAAATTTTTTTGTTTTTTTTTGTTTTGAAGTCAAAATATTTCTCAGGGTTGGGGGACAGTGAAAAATTAGGGGGCTGGAGAGATTTAGGGGTCGGGGAAAATTTTAGGGGTCGGGACGAACTTTTTAGGGGTCAGGCCAAATTTTTTTTTTTTTTTTTTTGTTTTGAAGTCCAATTATTTCTCATGGTTTGAGGAGAGTGAAAAATTAGGGGGCTGGAGAGATTTAGGGGTCGGGGAAAATTTTAGGGGTCAGGACGCACTTTTTAGGGGTCAGGCCAAATTTTTTTGTTTTTTGTTTTGTTTTGAAGTCAAAATATATCTCATGGTTGGGGGAGAGTGAAAAATTAGGGGGCTGGAGAGATTTAGGGGTCGGGGAAAATTTTAGGGGTCAGGACGACCTTTTTAGGGGTCAGGCCAAATTTTTTTGTTTTTTTTTGTTTTGAAGTCAAAATATTTCTCAGGGTTGGGGGAGAGTGAAAAATTAGGGGGCTAGAGAGATTTAGGGGTCGGGGAAAATTTTAGGGGTCAGGACGAACTTTTTAGGGGTCCGGCCAAATTTTTTTTTGTTTTTTGTTTTTTTTTGTTTTGATTTCAAAATATTTCTCAGGGTTGGGGGAGAGTGAAAACTTAGGGGGCTGGAGAGATTTAGGGGTCGGGGAAAATTTTAGGGGTCAGGACGAACTTTTTAGGGGTCAGGCAAAATTTTTTTGTTTTTTTTTGTTTTGAAGTCAAAATATATCTCATGGTTGGGGGAGAGTGAAAAATTAGGGGGCTGGAGAGATTTAGGGGTCGGGGAAAATTTTAGGGGTCAGGACGAACTTTTTAGGGGTCAGGCCAAATTTTTTTGTTTTTTTTTGTTTTGAAGTCAAAATATTTCTCAGGGTTGGGGGAGAGTGAAAAATTAGGGGGCTGGAGAGATTTAGGGGTCGGGGAAAATTTTAGGGGTCGGGACGAACTTTTTAGGGGTCCGGTCAAATTTTTTTTTTTTTTTTTTTTTTTTTGTTTTGAAGTCAAAATATTTCTCAGGGTTGGGAGAGAGTGAAAAATTAGGGGGCTGGAGAGATTTAGGGGTCGGGGAAAATTTTAGGGGTCGGGACGAACTTTTTAGGGGTCCGGTCAAATTTTTTTTTTTTTTTTTTTTTTTTTTGTTTTGAAGTCAAAATATTTCTCAGGGTTGGAGGAGAGTGAAAAATTAGGGGGCTGGAGAGATTTAGGGGTCGGGGAAAATTTTAGGGGTAAGGACGAACTTTTTAGGGGTCAGGCCAAATTTTTTTGTTTTTTTTTGTTTTTTTTTGTTTTGAAGTCAAAATATTTCTCAGGGTTGGGAGAGAGTGAAAAATTAGGGGGCTGGAGAGATTTAGGGGTCGGGAAAATTTTAGGGGTCAGGACGAACTTTTTAGGGGTCAGGCCAAATTTTTTTGTTTTTTTTTTAGTTTTGAAGTCAAATTATTTCTCATGGTTGGAGGAGAGTGAAAAATTAGGGGGCTGGAGAGATTTAGGGGTCGGGGAAAATTTTAGGGGTCAGGACGCACTTTTTAGGGGTCAAGCCAAATTTTTTTGTTTTTTTTTGTTTTTTTTTGTTTTGAAGTCAAAATATTTCTCAGGGTTGGGGGAGAGTGAAAAATTAGGGGGCTAGAGAGATTTAGGGGTCGGGGAAAATTTTAGGGGTCAGGACGAACTTTTTAGGGGTCAGGCCAAATTTTTTTTTGTTTTTTGTTTTTTTTTGTTTTGATTTCAAAATATTTCTCAGGGTTGGGGGAGAGTGAAAACTTAGGGGGCTGGAGAGATTTAGGGGTCGGGGAAAATTTTAGGGGTCAGGACGAACTTTTTAGGGGTCAGGCAAAATTTTTTTGTTTTTTTTTGTTTTGAAGTCAAAATATATCTCATGGTTGGGGGAGAGTGAAAAATTAGGGGGCTGGAGAGATTTAGGGGTCGGGGAAAATTTTAGGGGTCAGGACGAACTTTTTAGGGGTCAGGCCAAATTTTTTTGTTTTTTTTTGTTTTGAAGTCAAAATATTTCTCAGGGTTGGGGGAGAGTGAAAAATTAGGGGGCTGGAGAGATTTAGGGGTCGGGGAAAATTTTAGGGGTCAGGACGAACTTTTTAGGGGTCCGGCCAAATTTTTTTTTTTTGTTTTGAAGTCAAAATATTTCTCAGGGTTGGGAGAGAGTGAAAAATTAGGGGGCTGGAGAGATTTAGGGGTCGGGGAAAATTTTAGGGGTCAGGACGACCTTTTAAGGGGTCAGGCCAAATTTTTTTGTTTTTTTTTGTTTTGAAGTCAAAATATTTCTCAGGGTTGGAGGAGAGTGAAAAATTAGGGGGCTGGAGAGATTTAGGGGTCGGGGAAAATTTTAGGGGTAAGGACGAACTTTTTAGGGGTCAGGCCAAATTTTTTTGTTTTTTTTTGTTTTTTTTTGTTTTGAAGTCAAAATATTTCTCAGGGTTGGGAGAGAGTGAAAAATTAGGGGGCTGGAGAGATTTAGGGGTCGGGAAAATTTTAGGGGTCAGGACGAACTTTTTAGGGGTCAGGCCAAATTTTTTGTTTTTTTTTGTTTTGAAGTCAAAATATTTCTCATGGTTGGAGGAGAGTGAAAAATTAGGGGCTGGAGAGATTTAGGGGTCGGGGAAAATTTTAGGGGTCAGGACGAACTTTTTAGGGGTCAGGCCAAATTTTTTTGTTTTTTTTTGTTTTTTTTTGTTTTGAAGTCAAAATATTTCTCAGGGTTGGGAGAGAGTGAAAAATTAGGGGGCTGGAGAGATTTAGGGGTCGGGGAAAATTTTAGGGGTAAGGACGAACTTTTTAGGGGTCAGGCCAAATTTTTTTGTTTTTTTTTGTTTTTTTTTGTTTTGAAGTCAAAATATTTCTCAGGGTTGGGAGAGAGTGAAAAATTAGGGGGCTGGAGAGATTTAGGGGTCGGGAAAATTTTAGGGGTCAGGACGAACTTTTTAGGGGTCAGGCCAAATTTTTTTGTTTTTTTTTTAGTTTTGAAGTCAAATTATTTCTCATGGTTGGAGGAGAGTGAAAAATTAGGGGGCTGGAGAGATTTAGGGGTCGGGGAAAATTTTAGGGGTCAGGACGCACTTTTTAGGGGTCAAGCCAAATTTTTTTGTTTTTTTTTGTTTTTTTTTGTTTTGAAGTCAAAATATTTCTCAGGGTTGGGGGAGAGTGAAAAATTAGGGGGCTAGAGAGATTTAGGGGTCGGGGAAAATTTTAGGGGTCAGGACGAACTTTTTAGGGGTCAGGCCAAATTTTTTTTTGTTTTTTGTTTTTTTTTGTTTTGATTTCAAAATATTTCTCAGGGTTGGGGGAGAGTGAAAACTTAGGGGGCTGGAGAGATTTAGGGGTCGGGGAAAATTTTAGGGGTCAGGACGAACTTTTTAGGGGTCAGGCAAAATTTTTTTGTTTTTTTTTGTTTTGAAGTCAAAATATATCTCATGGTTGGGGGAGAGTGAAAAATTAGGGGGCTGGAGAGATTTAGGGGTCGGGGAAAATTTTAGGGGTCAGGACGAACTTTTTAGGGGTCAGGCCAAATTTTTTTGTTTTTTTTTGTTTTGAAGTCAAAATATTTCTCAGGGTTGGGGGAGAGTGAAAAATTAGGGGGCTGGAGAGATTTAGGGGTCGGGGAAAATTTTAGGGGTCAGGACGAACTTTTTAGGGGTCCGGCCAAATTTTTTTTTTTTGTTTTGAAGTCAAAATATTTCTCAGGGTTGGGAGAGAGTGAAAAATTAGGGGGCTGGAGAGATTTAGGGGTCGGGGAAAATTTTAGGGGTCAGGACGACCTTTTAAGGGGTCAGGCCAAATTTTTTTGTTTTTTTTTGTTTTGAAGTCAAAATATTTCTCAGGGTTGGAGGAGAGTGAAAAATTAGGGGGCTGGAGAGATTTAGGGGTCGGGGAAAATTTTAGGGGTAAGGACGAACTTTTTAGGGGTCAGGCCAAATTTTTTTGTTTTTTTTTGTTTTTTTTTGTTTTGAAGTCAAAATATTTCTCAGGGTTGGGAGAGAGTGAAAAATTAGGGGGCTGGAGAGATTTAGGGGTCGGGAAAATTTTAGGGGTCAGGACGAACTTTTTAGGGGTCAGGCCAAATTTTTTGTTTTTTTTTGTTTTGAAGTCAAAATATTTCTCATGGTTGGAGGAGAGTGAAAAATTAGGGGCTGGAGAGATTTAGGGGTCGGGGAAAATTTTAGGGGTCAGGACGAACTTTTTAGGGGTCAGGCCAAATTTTTTTGTTTTTTTTTGTTTTGAAGTCAAAATATATCTCATGGTTGGGGGAGAGTGAACAATTAGGGGGCTGGAGAGATTTAGGGGTCGGGGAAAATTTTAGGGGTCAGGCGGCACTTTTTAGGGGTCAGGCCAAATTTTTTTTGTTTTTTTTTGTTTTGAAGTCAAAATATTTCTCAGGGTTGGGGAGAGTGAAACATAAGGGGGCTGGAGAGATTTAGGAGTCGGGGAAAATTTTAGGGGTCAGGACGAACTTTTTAGGGGTCAGGCCAAATTTTTTTGTTTTTTTTGTTTTGAAATCAAAATATATCTCATGGTTGGGGGAGAGTGAAAAATTAGGGGGCTGGAGAGATTTAGGGGTCGGGGAAAATTTTAGGGGTCAGGACGAACTTTTTAGGGGTCAGGCCAAATTTTTTTGTTTTTTTTTGTTTTTTTTTGTTTTGAAGTCAAAATATTTCTCAGGGTTGGGAGAGAGTGAAAAATTAGGGGGCTAGAGAGATTTAGGGGTCGGGGAAAATTTTAGGGGTCAGGACGAACTTTTTAGGGGTCCGGCCAAATTTTTTTGTTTTTTTTTGTTTTGAAGTCAAAATATTTCTCAGGGTTGGGGGAGAGTCAAAAATTAGGGGGCTGGAGAGATTTAGGGGTCGGGGAAAATTTTAGGGGTCAGGACGAACTTTTTAGGGGTCAGGCCAAATTTTTTTGTTTTTTTTTGTTTTGAAGTCAAAATATTTCTCAGGGTTGGGGGAGAGATAAAAATTAGGGGGCTAGAGAGATTTAGGGGTCGGGGAAAATTTTAGGGGTCATGACGAACTTTTTAGGGGTCAGGCCAAATTTTTTTGTTTTTTTTTGTTTTTTTTTTTTGAAGTCAAAATATTTATCATGGTTGGGGGAGAGTGAAAAATTAGGGGGCTGGAGAGATTTAGGGGTCGGGGAAAATTTTAGGGGTCAGGACGAACTTTTTAGGGGTCAGGCCAAATTTTTTGTTTTTTTTTGTTTTGAAGTCAAAATATTTCTCATGGTTGGAGGAGAGTGAAAAATTAGGGGCTGGAGAGATTTAGGGGTCGGGGAAAATTTTAGGGGTCAGGACGAACTTTTTAGGGGTCAGGCCAAATTTTTTTGTTTTTTTTTGTTTTGAAGTCAAAATATATCTCATGGTTGGGGGAGAGTGAACAATTAGGGGGCTGGAGAGATTTAGGGGTCGGGGAAAATTTTAGGGGTCAGGCGGCACTTTTTACGGGTCAGGCCAAATTTTTTTTGTTTTTTTTTGTTTTGAAGTCAAAATATTTCTCAGGGTTGGGGGAGAGTGAAACATAAGGGGGCTGGAGAGATTTAGGAGTCGGGAAAAATTTTAGGGGTCAGGACGAACGTTTTAGGGGTCAGGCCAAATTTTTTTGTTTTTTTTTGTTTTTTTTTCTTTTGAAGTCAAAATATTTCTCAGTTTGGGGGAGAGTGAAAAATTAGGGGGCTGGAGAGATTTAGGGGTCGGGAAAATTTTAGGGGTCAGGACGAACTTTTTAGGGGTCAGGCCAAATTTTTTTTTTTTTTTTTTTGTTTTGAAGTCAAATTATTTCTCATGGTTGGAGGAGAGTGAACAATTAGGGGGCTGGAGAGATTTAGGGGTCGGGGAAAATTTTAGGGGTCAGGACGCACTTTTTAGGGGTCAGGCCAAATTTTTTTGTTTTTTTTGTTTTGAAGTCAAAATATATCTCATGGTTGGGGGAGAGTGAAAAATTAGGGGGCTGGAGAGATTTAGGGGTCGGGGAAAATTTTAGGGGTCAGGACGAACTTTTTAGGGGTCCGGCCAAATTTTTTTGTTTTTTTTTGTTTTGAAGTCAAAATATTTCTCAGGGTTGGGGGAGAGTGAAAAATTAGGGGGCTGGAGATATTTAGGGGTCGGGGAAAATTTTAGGGGTCAGGACGAACTTTTTAGGGGTCAGGCCAAATTTTTTTGTTTTTTTTTGTTTTGAAGTCAAAATATTTCTCAGGGTTGGGGGAGAGTGAAAAATTAGGGGGCTAGAGAGATTTAGGGGTCGGGGAAAATTTTAGGGGTCATGACGAACTTTTTAGGGGTCAGGCCAAATTTTTTTGTTTTTTTTTGTTTTTTTTTGTTTTGAAGTCAAAATATTTATCATGGTTGGGGGAGAGTGAAAAATTAGGGGGCTGGAGAGATTTAGGGGTCGGGGAAAATTTTAGGGGTCAGGACGAACTTTTTAGGGGTAAGGCAAAATTTTTTTGTTTTTTTTTTGTTTTGAAGTCAAAATATATCTCATGGTTGGGGGAGAGTGAAGAATTAGGGGGCTGGAGAGATTTTGGGGTCGGGGACAATTTTAGGGGTCAGGACGAACTTTTTAGGGGTCAGGCCAAATTTTTTTTTTTTTTTTTTTTTTTTTTTGTTTTGAAGTCAAAATATTTCTCAGGGTTGGGGAGAGTGAAAAATTAGGGGGCTGGAGAGATTTAGGGGTCGGGGAAAATTTTAGGGGTCAGGACGAACTTTTTAGGGGTCAGGCCAAATTTTTTTGTTTTCTTTTGTTTTTTTTTGTTTTGAAGTCAAAATATTTCTCATGGTTGGAGGAGAGTGAAAAATTAGGGGGCTGGAGAGATTTAGGGGTCGGGGAAAATTTTAGGGGTCAGGACGAACTTTTTAGGGGTCAGGCCAAATTTTTTTGTTTTTTTTTGTTTTGAAGTCAAAATATATCTCATGGTTGTGGGAGAGTGAAAAATTAGGGGGCTGGAGAGATTTAGGGGTCGGGGAAAATTTTAGGGGTCAGGACGAACTTTTAAGGGGTCAGGCCAAATTTTTTTTGTTTTTTTTTGTTTTGAAGTCAAAATATTTCTCATGGTTTGGGGAGAGTGAAAAATTAGGGGGCTAGAGAGATTTAGGGGTCGGGGAAAATTTTAGGGGTCAGGCGGCACTTTTTAGGGGTCAGGCCAAATTTTTTTGTTTTTTTTGGTTTTGAACTCAAAATATTTCTCAGGGTTGGGGGAGAGTGAACAATTAGGGGGCTGGAGAGATTGAGTGGTCGGGGAAAAGTTTAGGGGTCAGGACGAACTTTTTAGGGGTCAGGCCAAATTTTTTTCTTTTTTTTGGTTTTGAACTGAAAATATTTCTCAGGGTTGGGGGAGAGTGAAAAATTAGGGGGCTGGAGAGATTGAAGGGTCGGGGAAAATTTTAGGGGTCAGGACGAACTTTTTAGGGGTCAGGCCAAATTTTTTTGTTTTTTTTTTGTTTTGAAGTCAAAATATTTCTCATGGTTGGGGGAGAGTGAAAAATTAGGGGGCTGGAGAGATTTAGGGGTCGGGGAAAATTTTAGGGGTCAGGCCGAACTTTTTAGGGTCTGCCCAAATTTAGGGGCGGCGATATGTACGTATTTAGCTTCCACACCGGGGCGGCGATAGGTACTTATTTAGCATTCAGCGGTGGTGATAGGTACTTATATAGCATGTGCACATGGGCGGTAATAAGTACGTATATAGTATGCACACCGGGGCAGTGATAGGTATGTATTTAGCATGCGCACTGAGGCAGCGATCGGTTCATATGTAGCACGCGCACCGGGGCGGCGATAGGTACGTATATAGCACGCGCACAGGGGCGGCGAAAGGTACATATTTAAAATTCACACTGGGCGGCGAAAGGTACATATTTAAAATTCACACCGGGGCGACGATAGGTACGTATTTAGCATTCACGCCGGGGCGGCGATAGGTATGTATTTAGCATTCACACCGGAGCAGCGATAGGTATGTATTTAGCATTCGCACCGGGGCAGCGATATGTACGTATTTAGCTTCCGCACCGGGGCGGCGATATGTACGTATTTAGCTTCCACACCAGGGCGGCGATTGGTACGTATTCAGAATTCAGGGGTGGCGATAGCTACGTATATAGCATGTACACATGGGCAGCAATAAGTACGTACATAGCATGCGCTCTGCGGCGGCGATCAGTACATATATTGCACGCGCACCGGGGCGGCGAAAGGTATGTATTTCGCATTCGTACCGTAGTGGTGATAGGTACGTATTTAGCATTCGCACTGGGGCGGCTATAGGTACGTATTTAGCATTCGCACTCGGGCGGCTATAGGTACGTATTTAGCATTCGCACTGGGCCGGCGATAGGTACGTATTTAGCATTCACACCAAAGCGGCAATATGTACATATTAATTATTCGCACTAGGGCAGCGATAGGTACTTATGTAGCATGCACACCGGGGCGCAATTGGTATGTCTTTAGTATTCGCACTAGGGCAGCGATAGGTACTTATGTAGCATGCACACCGGGGCGCAATAGGTATGTATTTAGCATTCACACCGGGGCAACGATAGGTACTATTTAGCATTCGCAACGGGGCGGCGATAGGTACTTAAATAGTATATGCACCGGGGCGGCGATAGGTACGTATATAGTATGTGCACTGGGGTGATGATAGATACGTATATAGTATGAACACCGGGGTGGAGATAAGTACCTATATAGAAGGCGCAGATAGAGGTGTTACTTTTTATAGAAATATGTCATACTATTACCCTGGGCAATAGGAGAAATGGTTGGGAAGAAACAGCTTTTGCAAAAGGCAAAATTAGAAAGTAGCGGCGAAATGGGGCGACCAGGAAAAAGAAAGGTAGCAGATAAAGAGACGGCTATAGAGAGAGGGGCGGACATAGAAGTTTGAATATAAAGATGTTACACACACGATCTTTCTTCAAATATATGTTGTTATGACCCCGAGCAACGCCGGGTAGCCCCGCTAGTCTATTATATAAATCCCACCTGTCTGTATGTATGTATGTATGTATGTATGTATGTATGTATGTAAAGCTTCTCCTCCGAAAGTACCCAACAAACGGTCACACGGGTGACATCATTCCAACCGGCCAGCCCAGGCGCGTCTAATATCTCGGAACCGGAAAAAAAAATTGACTCTTCCGGGGTCGACTGAGCACTTTTCTCCAATGGGGGGTGGCTTTTAACTCCATTTTTCAACGTTATTTATACTAATTTGAGAAGAAAAATAATGCAAAGTCACGATAAACTAGATATGACGTCAGAGTAAGGGAGTGGCGGGAGGAAATTCACTCACACTACAACCATTTTTTTCCTTTCTTTCTTCTTTCCCTCTCACTCCCACACTTTCTTTCTTAATTATTAATAGACGCTAATATTTCTTCCCCCCTCCCTTCCTCACTATGGCCGTTCTGTTATCCTGATATAATACTCCCAGGCATTACCTCCTCCTTTCAGGCCAAATGGGGGGAGGGGGGGAATGTCGGCATTCACCGATGTGAGCGCCACAGGCCAAATCTGCGGAGGGGGAATGTCGGCATTCGGCGGTGGGGTGCCTCAGGCCAAATCTGGGGAGGGGGAATGTCGGCATTCGCCGGTATGAGCGCCTCAGGCCAAATCTGGGGAGGAGGAATGTCGGCATTCGCCGGTATGAGCGCCTCAGGCCAAATCTGGGGAGGAGGAATGTCGGCATTCGCCGGTATGAGCGCCTCAGGCCAAATCTGGGGAGGGGGAATGTCGGCATTCGCCGGTATGAGCGCCTCAGGCCAAATCTGGGGAGGAGGAATGTCGGCATTCGCCGGTATGAGCGCCTCAGGCCAAATCTGGGGAGGGGGAATGTCGGCATTCACCGGTATAAGCGCCTCAGGCCAAATCTGGGGAGGGGGAGTGTCGGCATTCGCCGGATGAGCGCCTCAGGCGAAACTTGGGGAGGTGGAGTATCAGCATTCGCCGGTGTGAACGCCCCAGGTGAAATTCAGAGGAGGGGGAGGAGTATAAGTAATCGTCGGTGAGATCCCGACCGAGGGTATTAGCCTGTACTTTAGGGGAGATGTAATTCCCAAAAGGAAAAGGGATTAAAAAATAAAATGATAATCTGATTTTTGATTCGACAGTGTAAAACCGACACCTATCGGATAATACACTTGATCTCAAGGCAAATTGCCGAGAACAGATACTACACTTTGATCTTAGCCAAAAGGCTGAGTAAGGATCCAAAATTGAAATTTTTGGAGAGATTTCTATCAGTATTTATAACGAATCTACGACAGCACAGCGGTCTATCTACTTATACACTGTTTAAATTGTATTAATAAATTAACAAGTAATAATAACTATATTTCTCTTTCAACAAACATTGTATAATACTATTTAACAACTTATTACATGAATTTTGAATATCAAAAAATAATTTTAGACTCCCCCAGGCCGTTTTTCTCTAATTCAACATAGCTTTTAGACGCCATTTTTTTTAACCGAAAATGACATTAATTCACTTCTTTCGGCTAAGATCAAGGTGTAGTATCTGTTCCGATGGGTACTGCACTCCATAGACTGGTATCGTTTTGGCCTTCGGGGCTTCATTCCGCCGGTCTATGGGTCTGTCCTGTGCAGTTCTAGGAGGTCCACACTCCCAGGCTTTGTCTCCCCTCTTTGGGGAGGAGTAAGTTTATTGCTTACTGAGGAATATTATTGCTTACCAGGGGAATCCCGACGGGGCGGCCCAGGCAATTTTTAATGGCCAGATTGCTAACCTTCTCGGGCGCTAGCTTTACAAGTCCAACTTGAATTTATTTGTTAGAGAATAGCTAAGGAAGAGCGATAACTCACGTTTAAAAACACAATTTAGGTTTTTAAAACAAGGTTAGAGAATATACATAACATATAAAAGCGTATTCTTATGTAAAATTCACATCTTCGTTCCCCTTTGGACTATTTTGCAGATGAAAAGGAGGGAGGATACCTAAGTAATTTCAGTAGTGCTCAGGAGGCCTCCTTGATTTTCAAAGTACTCGGCGTTGTCCGGGAGAAAAGTGCTCAATATCCTAGATAGATAGAGCTACTGTAGTGATAGGTTTGGAAAATATTTTAACGCCATCTTCGTTCCCCTTTGGACTACTTTGCAGATGAAAAAGAAGGGAGGATACCTAAGTAATTTCAGTAGTGCTCAGGAGGCCTCCTTGATTTTCAAAGTACTCGGCGTTGTCCGGGAGAAAAGTGCTCAATATCCTAGATAGAGCTACTGTAGTGATAGGTTTGGAAAATATTTTAACGCCATCTTCGTTACCCTTTGGACTATTTTGCAGATAAAAACGAGGGAGGATACCTAAGTAATTTCAGTAGTGCTCAGGAGGCCTCCTTGATTTTAAAAGTACTCGGCGTTGTCCGGGAGAAAAGTGCTCAATATCCTAGATAGAGCTACTGTAGTGATAGGTTTGGAAAATATTTTAACGCCATCTTCGTTACCCTTTGGACTATTTTGCAGATAAAAACGAGGGAGGATACCTAAGTAATTTCAGTAGTGCTCAGGAGGCCTCCTTGATTTTAAAAGTACTCGGCGTTGTCCGGGAGAAAAGTGCTCAATATCCTAGATAGAGCTACTGTAGTGATAGGTTTGGAAAATATTTTAACGCAATCTTCGTTCCCCTTTGGACTATTTTGCAGATGAAAAGGAGAGAGGATACCTAAGTGATTTCAGTAGTGCTCAGGAGACCTCCTTGATTTTTAAAGTACTCGGCGTTGTCCGGGAGAAAAGTGCTCAATGTCCTAGATAGAGCTACTGTAGTGATAGGTTTGGAAAATATTTTAACGCCATCTTTGGTCCCCTTTGGACTATTTTGCAGATGAAAAGGAGGGAGGATACCTAAGTAATTTCAGTAGTGCTCAGGAAGCCTCCTTGATTTTCAAAGTACTCGGCGTTGTCCGGGAGAAAAGTGCTCAATATCCTAGATAGAACTACTGTAGTGATAGGTTTGGAAAATATTTTAACGCCATCTTCGTTACCCTTTGGACTATTTTGCAGATAAAAACGAGAGAGGATACCTAAGTAATTTCAGTAGTGCTCAGGAGGCCTCCTTGATTTTCAAAGTACTCGGCGTTGTCCGGGAGAAAAGTGCTCGATATCCTAGATAGAGCTACTGTAGTCATAGGTTTGGAAAATATTTTAACGCCATCTTCGTTACCCTTTGGACTATTTTGCAGATAAAAAGGAGGGAGGATACCGAAGTAATTTACGTAGTGCTCAGGAGGCCTCCTTGATTTTCAAAGTACTCGGCGTTGTCCGGGAGAAAAGTGCTAAATATCCTAGATAGAGCTACTGTAGTGATAGGTTTGGAAAATATTTTAACGCCATCTTTTTCCCCTTTGGACTATTTTGCAGATGAAAAGGAGGGAGGATACCTAAGTAATTTCAGTAGTGCTCAGGAGGCCCCTTGATTTTACAAAGTACTCGGCGTTGTCCGGGAGAAAAGTGCTCAATATCCTAGATAGAGCTACTGTAGTGATAGGTTTGGAAAATATTTTAACACCATCTTCGTTCCCCTTTGGACTATTTTGCAGATGAAAAGGAGGGAGGATACCTAAGTAATTTCAGTAGTGCTCAGGAGGCCTCCTTGATTTTCAAAGTACTCGGCGTTGTCCGGGAGAAAATGCTCAATATCCTAGATAGAACTACTGTTGTGATAGGTTTGGAAAATATTTTAACGCCATCTTCGTTCCCCTTTGGACTATTTTGCAGATGAAAAGGAGGGAGGATACCTAAGTAATTTCAGTAGTACTCAGGAGGCCTCCTTGATTTTAAAAGTACTCGGCGTTGTTCGGGAGAAAAGTGCTCAATGTCCTAGATAGAGCTACTGTAGTGATAGGTTTGGAAAATATTTTAACGCCATCTTCGTTCCCCTTATGACTATTTTGCAGATGAAAAGGAGGGAGGATACCTAAGTAATTTCAGTAGTGCTCAGGTGGCCTTCTTTGATTTTTCAAAGTACTCGGCGTTGTCCGGGAGAAAAGTGCTCGATATCCTAGATAGAGCTACTGTAGTGATAGGTTTGGAAAATATTTTAACGCCATCTTCGTTACCCTTTGGACTATTTTGCAGATAAAAAAGAGGGAGGATACCTAAGTAATTTCAGTAGTGCTCAGGAGGCCCCTTGATTTTCAAAGTACTCGGCGTTGTCCGGGAGAAAAGTGCTCAATATCCTAGATAGAGCTACTGTAGTGATAGGTTTGGAAAATATTTTAACGCCATCTTCGTTCCCCTTTGGACTATTTTGCAGATGAAAAGGAGAGAGGATACCTAAGTAATAACAGTAGTGCTCATGAGGCCTCCTTGATTTTCAAAGTACTCGGCGTTGTCCGGGAGAAAAGTGCTCAATATTCTAGATAGAGTTACTGTAGTGATAGGTTTGGATAATATTTTAACAGAATCTATTTTGCAGATGAAAAGGAGAGGGGGTCAGTAAGAGTGACTTCTGCGGTACTGCACTCGGGGAGGTCTTCTGCGGTATAGGAACCTGAGGCTTCTGCAGTATGGCACCAGGGGAGTGCTTCTGCGGGATAGAAGCTTGAGGCTTCTGCGGTATGGCATCAGGAGTGCTATTGCGGTATAGAAACCGGAAGGGTGCTTCTGCGATATAGGAACCTCGGGTTTCTGCACTATGGCACCTGGGGAGTGCTTCTGCGGTATGGCACCCGAGGGGTGCTTCTGTGGTATAGAAACCAGGGGGGTTCTTCTGCAATATAGCAACCAGGGGGCTACTTCTGTGGTATATCAACCGGAGGGTGGTTCTGCAATAGGGAACCATGAGGTGGTATGGCACCCAGGTGGTGCTTCTGCCGTATGGCACTTACGGCGGGTGCTTCTGCGGTATAGAATCACAAGGCTGTTCAGCGTTGTCCAGGAGAAAAGTGCTCAATATCCTAGATAGAGCTACTGTAGTGATAGGTTTTGAAAATATTTTAACGCCATCTTCGTTCCACTTTGGAATATTTTGCAGATGAAAAGGAGGGAGGATACCTAAGTGATTTTAGTAGTGCTCAGGAGGCTTTCTTAATTGTCAAAGTACTCTACATTGTCCGGGATAAAAGTGCTCAATGTCCTAGATAGAGCTACTATAGTGATAGGGTTGGATAATATTTTAACAGCATCTACGCTGAAAAGGATATGGAATCGATAAGAGTGATTTACGTAGTACTCAGGAGGCCTCCTTGATTTTCAAAGTATTCGGCGTTGTCCGGGAGAAAAGTGTACAATATCCTAGATAGCGCTACTGTAGTGACAGGTTTGGAAAATATTTTAACGCTATCTTTGTTCCCCTTTGGACTATTTTGCAGATGAAAAAGAAGGAAGGATACCTAAATGATTTCAGTAGTTCTCAGGAGGCTTCCTTGATTTTCAAATGAGTCGGCGTTGTCCGGGAGAAAAGTGCTCAATGTCCTAGATAGAGCTACTGTAGTGATAGGTTTGGAAAATATTTTAACAGCATCTACGCTGAAAAGGATAGGGGAAATCGATAAGAGTAATTTCAGTAGTCCTCAGGAGGCCCCTTGATTTTTAAATTACTCGGCGTTGTCCGGGACAAAAGTGCTGAATATCCTAGATAGAGCTACTGTAGTGATAGGTTTGGTAAATATTTTAACACCATCTTCGTTACTCTTTGGACTATTTTGCAGATAAAAAAGAAGGGAGGATTCCTAAGTGATTTCAGTAGTGCTCAGGAGGCTTCCTTGATTTTCAAAGTATTTGACGTTGTCCGGGAGAAAAGTGCTCAATATCCTAGATAGAGCTACTGTAGTGATATGTTTTTAAAATATTTTAACACTATCTTCGTTTCCCTTTGGACTATTTTGCAGATGAAAAGGAGGGAGATTACCTAAGTGATTTCAGTAGTGCTCAGGAGGCCTCCTTTATTTTCAAAGTACTCGGCGTTGTCTGGGAGAAAAGTGCGCAATATCGTAGATAGAGCTACTGTAGTGATAGGTTTGGAAAATATTTTAACACCATCTTCTTTCCTTTTTTGACTATTTTGCAGATGAAAAGGAGTGGGGGGCAGTAAGGGTTATTTCAGTAGTAGCTTCTGCGGTATTGAACCTGGGGAGTGCTTCTGCGGTATAGGAACCTGCGGCTTCTGGGTAGGGGACCAGAGGAGTGCTTCTGCGGTATAGGAACTTGAGGCTTCTGCAGTATGGCAGGCGGGGGAGGGGTGCTTCCGCGGTATAGAAACCTGAGGTATTTGCGGTATGGCACCCAGGGTGTGCTTCTGCGGTATGGCACCCGGGGGGTGCTTCTGCAGTATAGAAACCGGGGGGGGGGTTGCTTCTGCAGTATAGCAACTGGTGGGTACTTCTGTGGTATAGCAACCGGAGGGTGGTGCTTCTGTGGTATAGGAGCCTGAGGCTTCAGCGGTATTGCACTCAGGGGGTTCTTCTGCGGTATAGGGGTGTGCTTCTATGGTATAGCACCCGGGGGGTTGTTTCTGCAGTATAGGAACTTGAAGCTTCTGCGGTATAGCAGCTAAAGGTAGGGTGCTTCTGCGGTATAGGACCACAAGGTTTATGCGGTATAGCACCTGGTGGGGGTGCTTCCTCAGTATAGGACCACGAGGCTTCTGCAGTATAGCAACCGGGGGAGGGGGGGTTTCTCTGGTATAGCAACGGGGGGGGGGAGGGGGTGCTTCTGTTTGTATGGCACTCGGGGGGTGTTTTTGCAGAATAGGAACCTGAGGCTTCTGCGGTATGGCAACCAGGAGGCTGCTTCTGTGGTATGGCACCCTGAGGGTGCTTCTGCAGTATGGCACCCAGGGGGTTGCTTCTGCGGTATGGCACCCAGGGGGGTGCTTCTGCAGTATAGAATTACGATGCTTTTGCGGTATAGCAACCAGGGGTTGGGTGCTTCTGCGGTATAGGACCACGAGGCTTCTGCGGTATAGTATTCGCACTGGGCCGGTGATAGATGCGTATTTCGCATTCGCACTTGGGCTGCGATAGGTACGTAAGTATCATTCACACTGGGGCAGCGATAGGTACGTATATAGCATGCATACCGGGGCGGCAATAGGTACTTTTATAGTATATGCACCGGGGCGGCAATAGGTACGTATATAGTATGTGCACTGGGGCGACAGTAGGTACGTATATAGTCTGCGCACCATTGTGGCGATACATACGTATATAGTATGAATATCGGAGCGGAGATAAGTACCTATATAGAAACCGCAGATAGAGGTGGTACTTTTTATAGAAATATGTCATACTATTGCCCTGGAAAACGTAGGAGAAATGGTGGGGAAGAAGCAGCTTTCGCAAAATGCAAAATGAGAAAGTAGCGGTGAAATGGGGCGACCAGGGAAGAGAAAGGTAGAAAGATAAAGAGACGGCTATAGAGGAGGGGGGAAATAGAAGTTTGAATATAAAGATGTTACACACGCGATTTCTCTTCAATTATATGTTTTTATGACCCCGAGCAACGCCGGGTAGCCCCGCTAGTATAATATAAGAGAGTGTCAAAAGAAAAAAAGGTGTATAGTTGTAAGGTGAGCATATTAAAGAAAGATAGAAAGTTGATCTTGAGTAAATTCAGCGAAAAGAAAAAAAGGAGAGGAATTAATACATTGATGGAAACGGGACGGAAGGATATATAAGCAAAGTCAGTGTGGGACTATTGTCTAG
>OY744515.1:194742733-194780233 GCA_963556195.1 Sepiola atlantica
ACTCTCTCAAGTATCGCTTAAGTTTATCTTTCGCTCCTTTTATTGTTGTTAGTTTAATGTCTCTTCCAAATTCTCTTTGCCAGTGAGCCAGCAGACACAGAGAAAATTGATGGAGATGCTCTTTCTGTTTTGTAGATCCATAAGTTGGAGCATGATGAACTATGGTCAAAACGCACTCATGTACAGTTGGGAGGTTTTCAAGCAAAGTGAAATGGCAATCATCGTACTGGTACTTTGTTCCACTCATCCTATCTTCTCAACTAAACTAAACTGAACTGAAAACAAAAGAAAATAATTGTTATAAAACTGCTTGAATATAATACAATGCAATGGTTTCGACACTACAATGGGGTCAACTATCTACACCCATTCATAATCATTGTAGAGGCTTGGGAACCCATTAGTTTGCTTAACGGAGGATTTTGGCACATGTGGGCTATTACTCACTAGTTTTTGGCTATTTTACATTCATGAAAACCCTTTTCACAGCCTGAAAATGGTCCTAAATTAAAGTACTATATCAGATTTAACAATCTATATCTATTCATAGCTTTTGAGGATGTTTAAGGACCAAATGATGGATGTTTAACCCCGTGCTGCGCTAACGGCTATTTTTGGCCTGCACCTTCTGAATTATGCAAACTCTTCAAAATGTTTGATTGTTTAGTGTAATTTATGTATAAATAAACACAACAAAACTACTCGCATTAATCTGAAATGTTTACCCATCACATTCCACACCTATCATCAAGATGAATATTTGTATTAGTAATAACTAACGTAGTAAATAACTCTTGAGTATTTCTTCATAATCATTATATATACAAAAACACGCTTAATATATATATATATAAGTATTAATATACATGATATATATGTATATTAATCTATATATATACATGTATGTATATATATATATATGTGTATATATACATGTATTTATATATATATATATATATATATATGTGCATGTGTATATATACATGTATATATGTATATATATACATGTATGTACAGGGTGGGCAAAAATAAAGGTCCTATTTTTAAAAATTCATAACTTTTTTATTTATTGATTTTTAAAAAAATTTTTTTTTTTAGAATAAGTAAAGGACGCCTTCCGAAACAAGCATGAGCCGTATTAGCCCTAAGGAACGTACCCTCATTTAGAAAACATTATTTTTGCTTAAAAAACTCAAACAGTGTAAAAAACAATACTTTAGTTTTTGTAAGTTTTAAGAAGTGTTTTTCGGCTAAAATTTGTTTTGTTTATTTCAAAAAATCTCGGAAGGGTCAGTCTACACACATATAAAGTTTGGTGAGTTTAACTTTTATTTTGTGGAAGTTATTCAAATTCAAGTTATTCAAATTTAAAGATAGGACGCTTATTTTGGCCCACCCTGTATATATATGCATATCTATACAGGTGTATATATATACATGTACAAACATTAGTAAGTGGATCATAATATTAACAAATATTCATCAGAATATTGTTTATATCTACTGTAATGCTAAGACGGACATTTCAGATAATTATGTTGTCAAATGTAATGCATAACTTAAAGGTCCGTCCTCATGGGTCGTTAACCACTTTTAAGTATAGCCTTCTATATATGTCTGCTTGCATAGGCATTAAAATAACTTTTTTCTTTTCGTTAGACTGTGGTTGTTGTCCTAGGCGGTTAGACGAATGTAACAATGCTAACTCATATCTTGAATCGTACGACTGACAGAATACTAACTTCGGATGTTTAACATTAAAACGGTCGTGCGGGGATTTGACACTAAGAGTTTATGTTCTGACCCCCGCTCCCCTGTACTAGAGAACACAGATTAGAATCGGGTGACTAAGGCGACATGTGCTGTAGATTGACCTCCCAACACAGCGTTAATTACGTATATTTCTTATAACTTTCTTTTTCGACCCAGGGCTGTACCCTGCTTACCCCTGTTTTTGAAAGGATAGATACATCACTCTCACTTGGTCTGAATGTACACATACATTTATTCAGGGGTTTTAATGCATACCAATTTTACTGGCTTGTATTCTAAGAAGTTTACTGACATAGCTGGTAACTCACCGTATAATTTCTTCTCAGTTCCCTCCCTCACATAGACTGCCACTTTTCCGACCGTCCTTACTGATTCTGGTGACCAGCTAACCTCACCACTTGACCTGTTCTTTACCTCACTGGCCGATACTTGTGTGACAAATGCGCATGCCGCTCGGAAACGCCGATCACATTGTGGTATTGATTTATATCACCCTACAAACCCGTCCAAACGCTAGTAAGCCGTTGATAAAAACGACGAGATACAACGAGCAGGCTGATTTGGATTCAATCAGAGATCACATAAGCGACATCCCATGAAGCGAAACCTTCTCACTGAAATGAGGAAACCGAATTAGTTAAAGTAGGCATTGAAGCTTATGTTCACATATATTGTATTGAGATAGCAAGCATTTGGACAATTTGGTCGTCATAAGTCAACTGCGAATAGACAAACATTCATAATCAACAAACATTTGTAAGTAGTGAAGCTAAGATAAAGTATACTAAGATAATCAAACTACGCATTAAGTCACAGAGACTAGGTGCTCCCGATTTCTGGTAAGTCTACTATGATGTGGTAAACAATGGACAATCAACAATTCTCCCGCTATCAAACCACAATAATGTAGTTTGCACGAACACTGATGATGTTAGACTACTTGCCCAGCGTTTCACCTTAAATCAATTGAGACAAAGAACACCACTACTCCATATTGTACCATAGCGGACCAAGCCATACTTGAAAACCTGGCAATCGCCCCATCTCAGGTCAGGTACATCATAAAATACCTTGACACGTCGAAAGCGTGTGGGGCTGAACTAATACCAGTAATGATAATAATAATAATAAATGCTCTTCTGAACTGGGGCCTGTCTTCTCACATTTCTGCAAAAATGCTTTGCTTAAGATTGCTTCCCTGATTGCTAGAAACATTGCATCTGTTGTACTAGTCTTCAAGAATTCTAAACATAGAACTGACCTTCAGAATTATCGCCCTATCAGTCTACTTCCGATATTTGCTTAAATCTTTAAATCATTAATCAATCTAGCGATAGTCCGGCACCTCGTTAATATCAAACTTATTTTGAACGTGTATATTTAGGCTAGCACGATCTACTGCTGATAACCTAACGGTCATCTCTGAACGCAACTATTATAGACTGGACAGGGAAGGTGAAGCTAGTCCGGTAGAGCTTGATATATCCGAAGCATTTGACAAAGTCTGCCATGATAGTTTTCTCATAAAAAATCACTTATATAGTATTAGTAGACGAGTATTTAATATAATTGTATCCTTGCCAACCAAAAGAAAGATGGTGGTTGTCTGTGATGGCCGTTCATCCTAGCAACACGACATAAATGCTGGTGTGCTCCAGGGACCATCCTTGGACCTCTACTGTTCCTTATTTTCATAAACGACCTCCCTTATGGCATTGAGTTGTGGATGGGTATTTTTGCTGACGAAACCACGCTTTACTCGTGTCAGGTGTGCAAAACAGGCGTACACATATCCGAGACAATGACTGAATCATTATATAATGACCTTCAGTCTGTATTTATATGGGGCCATACATAGATAGTAATATGTATGTGAAAATAACAGGTTAGTAAACAAACACCTACCTCCAACTAGCAGACATTATATTTTTCCTGAAATATCTGAATGACAGTGGTTATACGACTCCATGTAACCGCTAAAATAATCGGAAGTATGTACTACTTTACGTTAAATTTGTATAGAAAAGTTATCCCCTCACCTAAAAGCTAACATACTTTTTTCATTTCGTTTTTGCGGAGATTTTTATAGAGTTTGCACGAAATCGCCTCCCCCCCCCCCCCCCAAAAAAAATAATAAAGAGAATCTGGCTTACTAAAATATCAAGCTAAAAGAAGTCACAAATAGATATTTTTTTTAGTTTTTACGATTGTTTTATCTTTTTTATTTGAGTTTCTATTTAGGCCACACGGAGTTATGGTTACAGGTATGGCTAGGCCGACATCATCAAATCCGCAACATTTGTTTCCTTTACATAGACATTTGTGACCTATCTGCGTTAAAATTATTAATATTTGATACAAGTTATGTGTTTTATTTTGGCGGGGTGGAGTGACAAAAATGTAGATATGATTTTAATTACCTACGTAACTTATAGTGTTTTTCTATGATTAATTTTTATCAAAAGTGATAATGTAATATTTATTTTTATAGGCCAAGTCATTCTTTCATATTTTACACTTGCAACGTCGGGAGTCGAGTATCGCTAGGACATAATACAACACCGCTCTTACTCTAATTGAAATAGAATCTGTTCTTGCTTCTCTGGGAATTCTAAAGATGAATTATCATAAACGTACCCCGTTAGGATAATTCGTGCATGAACGGTGTTTGTAAAATTGATGCGTAACTTCGGGATAATATTTTATATAGAAGATTTGCCTTGAATCGCTCGGTTGCTTAGGCACCGGTCATTTAAATGTATATTGATCAACATTATTTATTTTAAACATCAAACACGTATATAATATGCGTGATAGTCTAATGTTATTTCTTTAAAATGTGATAGATAGACATTATCCTTATAACAGCATTATGTGAAAACACACAACTGGAGCTAATGTGTTTTATACACACAGAGAACAATAAACAAATTACCCAATAAAACCCAAAAGCCATCGGGCCAAAAGAATAATCGAAACGTTATAATCTGTTGCGTATTCACTTAGAGCTAACATGAGGGGCCATCACTACATCCTTCCAATGGTGGCCCTTCTTATTTAAGTTAACATAATCTAACAGATAAACTACAGGTGAATCTATATGAGGGCCTACACCAAAGGCCACGCAGATATTTAAATGTATCACATTATTAGACCAGTGGTGAATTGCTATTATAAAAGCATAAAACATATAGATACCCTCCTTAAGAGATATAGAGCATTCACTCGAAACCATGCCATCGATTTTACAAATACCCTTAATAGTGTGTATTTTTGAACACATGTAAATATTGTATTCATGAAACCTTTCTTTATGATTTTTAAAAAAACCCAGTGACTTAAAATGTTCTGATCTCAAATTTCCTTAATTTAAAGTCACCCATTTTTATAATTAATTACAATTTCAGTAACTGTTTAAAAAGAATTATTGAAGATAAAAATGATGATATTAACTGTAATTTTACTGAACATTAAACTACTAACAGAGTTAGACCGTTAACTCTAAAGCAACGCTATATATATATATATATATATATATATATATATATATATATATATATATATATATATATATATATATTAATTGATTAAGTAAGTGAATATAAATATATTGCTAAGATAATTATACAAACTATTTTTTTAAGTTTACGCAGATTAAGACATTAACACATCCCGTTAACAAGTGTTAACATCGAAACATTGTTTTTTCCGAGTAGACTGTTTATATATATATATATATATATATATATGTATGTGTGTATGTATATATATATGTATGTGTGTATGTATATATATATATATATGTATATGTATATATATATACATATATATATATATGTGTAAATGTGTGTGTGTATGTGTATGTGTTTAAGTATTGGTAAAACAAACCAGCAAACACGTGTTTAAAGCGGCATATAACATAACTTATTAGGGTCGCAATATCCACATGTGGGATATAAAACGATCCGTGCAGATTTGATAAAACTAGTTTCGAAAGGTTAAATAATAACTTGACGTGAAAACAAACCATGTACCTCTTCATGGGGAACATTAATTATAGCGACTTTGAGCTAAACAATCACTTTTGTCATTCGCTTAAACAGGTAAGAAAGACTTATTTAAAAAAAAAGCTCCGTAAGTAAATATATTCTAACAAAACACATACTTATAAGCGACACAATTAGATGAAGATGTACACGAACATTTAGTTTTCTAAGGTAATTCTCACGTATATTAAATAACATTTCATAGATCTGAGTGATTCGCGCTAATAAGGAATGATTGAAAAAGAATACTTGAAAAATATTGGCCCTTAATCGATTTCTTAAACATATTCAAACACTGATCAACCAGGGAGCTAGAGGTTTTCTGTAATGCACACATTGATCCACATCTAACTTTAACTGACAAACTTCATTATGAACCTTGTGAAACGGATAATTCCACTATCGGACTACTGCACAGTCACGATAAATCGGACTTCCATTCATTTCCAATATAACAGCTGTTTTATTTTTGACGTATTTTTTACGGCGTCTACTCTGACTCTACGTACTTATCTCAATAAAATACTTCTTTTCTTTTAGTTTTTATTTTGCGTAAAACATTTTTCACAGTTAAATGTTGCCGATAATATTTATTATTACATCATCGGTCTCTTTCTATCCTCTGATGAAAAGAGTGTATATTTGATAATGGATGGATTAAGGGAATTAACCTCCTAGTTTTACACTTTTGATGGAGTAATAAATATTGTATCTTAACAATTTTACATTCTCATCTTTCATTTCTGTAATTGATTGCTCTATTCAGTATATTGAGCTTGATATTATCACGATAGATCATTATTAAACGATAAATCAATTATATTTAATTTAATTCAACATTTAAATACTATATATATATATATATATATATATATATATATATATATATATATATAAGTATTTTTTATTTTTTTATTTTTTTAATATTTTTCAATGTTTTCTCGTTTTACATTTCAACTGTTATTTTCACCCCCCTTTTAAAACCTCCCTGGCACAAAATTTAAACAAATACACATAACACTATAATCAAATAACGCGTCCAAACAAGACGGACACGTGATTTCATATTTCAGAAACAGATGGCCACATAAGCTGAAGAGAGCCGGATGGATAAGTAATTCTGAGCTTGAAACCGACGGTACTAATGTTTTACTATTTTTTCTGTACAAAAATATAACTAAATAGTAGCCTCTTAATTTTAATTTTAATTCTCAATTAATCGAGCACTCTGCTGGGGTTTTTCCTACTGTATCATAAAATAAGTTAGGTATATATATATATATATATATATATATATATATATATATATATTTACAAAAGTTATCGATAGGAGATTACAGTTAAACCCACCACATGTACGGACCTATTGAGAAAATTTAAAGCTAGAATATCAATTAAAATCATTTACATAGTTAGGAACTTGAATTAACTGATTATTATTTTTATCGTTGTAATTCATTTTTAGATTGTTTTCATTCGTGACTTTTAAGTCAACATCTGCAAAAGAATAACAACAAATGCAAATTATGAAAAAAGGTATGTCGCGCGATAGTTTTATCAAATCGTTCTAACATAATATTGTTATCGTACCATGTATTGTAGAATTAAATAAACAAGCTCATATATGTATATGAATATACAGTATATATATATATATATGTATATATATGTATATATATATGTGTACATATATATATATATATATGCGTGTGTGTGTGGTGTGTATGTATGTGTATGTGTATGCGTTGGTCCTTCACTAAAAGTAAATGCTAATTTGTTATAGTTCTCACTATTCCAATGGGATGTTCCAAAAGGAGAACACTATATATATATATATATATATATATATATATATATATATATATATTGTAAATCCATGGGAACGTTACGTACACCTTTTTTATTAGGACAACATTAATGTGAAAATTAATTCGAACTATTTCCATACTTTACTAGTTTTTAGACTTTTAGTAGGCCAACTATTGATACCACACTAAAATGTAAACAGTGGAGAAGTTTAAAAATATATCACGAGAAATATTCACACATAAACACATAATGTAGGAACAAAAAAAACTTGATTACATACTTTTTGTGTCGGAATTACTTTTGAAATAATGCAGCTGCAATCTTTTATCACTCCACTCTATTTATATTGTAAATAACGGAACTTCAACGGATATTAGGGATTTATGATTTGCCATTGATTGTCGTTGGCTTACAATTAACAACTAAATCAATAGTGCTAAATCATGTCGTAATTCATTACATACTTGAGCATCTGGTTTTCGCTGGCAACATGTAGTGTATGCCACTTATGAAACGCACTAAATATATTTCAGTTACAATTCTTGTTATGGTTCCTAAGAGAAACTAGTAAAGCTTGAGTGACTACATAATTCTATGAGAAGAAAAATGTAACACCAATATATCCTGAAATTATCAACATTTTAACACGTCTGTATCGTGTAAATAGTGATGTAAATACTACTCTGAACAACTAGATGTTTCTATTCATCTTGTAGAAAATAGGTCGAGATTTCAAAACGTATGGCAAAATAATGTCTGAAACTATCCTCACTAGAAAACAAACTATTCACAACAAATAGTTTTCATTTG
Source organism: Sepiola atlantica (assembly GCA_963556195.1). Lineage (NCBI taxonomy): Eukaryota > Metazoa > Mollusca > Cephalopoda > Sepiida > Sepiolidae > Sepiola > Sepiola atlantica. Next base: position 194,751,172 of record OY744515.1, read on the forward strand.
TGTCATAATTAATTAAAATTCCGATTTCACTCGCGAAATCTTATGAAGAAACACTCACATTTCCGTAAGAAATTTCCGGAAACGGAATGTTTATTTATGGTTTATCCCCGAGATAAATACAGGTTATTTGAGGAAAAACAGATTCATATAAAAATTTCTTATTCTATGTGTTTAACTGTGTTAAAAAATTGCAAGTACTTGCTGGCTAAAAAGGCCTTCGCACGAAGCTGCCCTTCGTGTGCAGTACTTCGTGATGATGTTATTTGCTGCGACATTACAAACACTTATCAACAATTTTATTTGTAATACGGATAGCTGAAATGAATGATGCAGTGTTGCAAGTCCTGTCCTACAATTGTCGATTTGAAAATGATCCTTGAAGATGTAGTTACTTATTTCGACAGTGAGAAATAGTTAAACTATGGAATAATACTGATTTTGGTGTACCTGATTCGACATTTATATTGGTCAGGTAAATCCGTATTCCCCCAGGAGAGGGAGTTTTTTATGGGATATGTAATTGAAAACTAAGCCCTTGTTATATGTATATGTCGGTATAAGGACATTAGTTTTTGTGACATTTTGCAAATTTGTACTCACGTTTTAGCTGATGAAGCGCTTGGTGTTCCCAAATTACCATCCATCTAATACTGAGTAAGCTCAACGTCGTTTAACTTGAGGTATATAACAACATTACTGATAATGTATCAGTGTAAGCACTGACTACAACATATGACATTTAAAAAATCACGTGATTGAAAACAATCTCACATGATATTCGGAACTGGTCAACTGCTTAGCAACTACCTAAAGTTAAAAACAGAATTACTGAAATAAAATGGGTCGTTGTGTTGAAAATTGTGCAGGGATTGCCAGTTTTATACAGAACAACACCCAAATCATGTGCGTAAAAGAATAGTTTACATCACATATATCACTGACGTATAGCTAGGATACATATAGAAAGTACAGCATGATAATTTTTTTTAAATCTCAGATGATACTACTTATAACCTAGCATTGTGTACCTGATTTATACAACGCATTGACATTATTTAGGTCACACAAATGATTACATTTTTGTCATGATTGTATTTGCCAATACACACTAAAAAGATCGTTGCATTTGTGAACCAGAAATACAATGTTAGGAAGGATTAGAATGCGTAATTTTATTTACACTAGTAATAATAAATCGCCTTGCAGTAGGCGAGCAGTAAAACATAACCTATTCAAACGAAATTTCAGAGACTAGTAAACAATTAAAGTATCAATTACAAAGCTATGCTTGACACACATCCTGTGGAAATGGTATCAATCAGTTTCTATAATATAAAGAGGAGTGTATATATCAAGAGGGAAATATATAAAAACGACATCACAATCGTAATAGTGCACCAGCAACAGTAAGTAGTCATCATTTCATCGAACTTTCATCTTCATACATTTCACATAAATTTTCCACAGAAGACGATTCATTTGTTTGTACCATGACGTTGACATTTCTGCTTTGGTTAATATAAGGCAGTCGTAATTGTTTACTTGTCACTTACCGCTGTTGGATTGCCTTGTAAACATGTATTACATGATCTTCATCCACTGCGGTAGTCGTTTCATGGTAAATTTTCGATTACAAACAATGTTTGTGCCTTCAGTCTATCTACAAATATTACATGAAAAAACATGCCAACTTGTTATAACCAAACTGCAACACATTTGATTATTTTCATTTCCATATAAACATTAACTGGTCAAGTCTTGTGCTTAATTAATCATCCAATAATATTTCCCGTCGGATTATAGTTGCTTCTTTATCCTTGAGTTGGTTTGTTATATTTGGCCATGTTATTTGATAAAATCTTATTAAAGACTAAGCTATTGTTATTAGATTTTCTTTTGATTGTAGTCTGAAGAGTAAGTATACAATCTATACACCAATGACCAGAATACTGCTCAATTTATATTGCTTTTTGGGGTCAACGTTTCGAGAACAATTCCAACTATTCGAATTCATTTCTTGATCATAGTAGGAAGAATACATTGAAAATATCAATGTTTCTTAACGTATAATACAATATTATATTTAGAATGCCATAATGTCACTAAAAGTATTTTATAGCTAAACGATATTTGATTTCTATGTCTTATTTACGTGTTAATTAGAAACCTGCCTATGACCAAAATCACGGCCTCAAGGGCTTTAGTGTTAGACTGTCTCGGGGGTATGCAGCGATCATCCTTTACATACGGTTCAACGCAAATCTTAAATATACACTATAGACTAGACAGGTTGGTGTGTGCGGCTTATGTTTTAAAAAGTTCCTGTTTTAATAGCACTGGTTACATTATTACGAGAATACATAATGCAGAGTGGTATATGACAAGTATATTGTATCATAAGAAGGCACATCAATGTATTATTAAATTACTACACAATTTACTAATGATTAAATGTACCTTCGCAAATCATATTAACCAACAACTTCATCGTGCTAACGCCCACTAACAAAGTCACACATAGAAAACGACACCCATTTATAAATGGATATCATTAACTCTATCTTATTATTAATAATAATTGCCTTTCCATAATTGTAAGATCTTATAATAAAAACGTAGTGCCCTCGTCACGACATACAATCATCAGTAAATATCAGTCACACACCACACCATATTATACGCATCACATGTTGAAGTATTCCAAATAAATTCATGTTGAATCTTTATAAATGTAAAAGATATACTTTTAAAGCAAATATATTTTCTTCTATACACACATAATTGCATACATAATCAATAATATTACAACAAGCCGGAACATTCCTTTTAAAAATAACTGTATACTATATATATATATATATATATATATATATATATATATATATATATATATATACGCAAATATTCGTCTAAATACACCCTATAATATTGACAATGATACTTACTAATATATCTGCTGACATACAACACAATGAGTGGCAACATTTACATTCTCCAATATATCTGCACGACAATAAGCGACAAAATACCATATCGTAGCAATACAAAGTTAATTATTTAATTATCTACCTTACTATCGATGATGCTCAACTTATGTAACGTATTAGAAAAAATCAGTCAGATGAAGCTTGATTAATTTAGTATCGCCCTTTAGATAATACTGGAATATGTTACATGCGTGTAGTATATTAGGAGTGAATATTTTATTATCATTATTATCATTAAGAACGAAAATTATCATTTTCTCCGGCCAGTATGTTTGAATGTTACGTCATTTTGTAAGGAAGACCGGCATTTTAATCAGATTTATCGAGACTCGAGGAATTTGCGAAACAGACCATTATTTTGTTTGTTATTGATCTGAAGTAAAAAAAATATATATGTTAGATCAAATAAAGACTAAGTAGCTAAACCTATTGCTACAACAGGAATGCGAGCAGAACAATTCACCAAATGTAAAATATATAATACCTGGAACAGCCTATTGAAAACGGAAGAAGATTGTATCGATCTGTCAAAAAAAAGTAATAATTATGAAAGATGGGTGGAACATATTGGTCGCAGAGAGACGACAATATCAGTAGTTTAAGTGCTCGCCGTCGTACCTGGTAATTGTATGTGTGTATTTTTTCTATAATCTGGAGCCATTTTTGTGCACAAATTTAACGGCACTTGGTCTTTCGACATCTGGTTAAATGAGAAAGCTGTCAAATGAATATCCTACTAGATAAAAGCTTTGGAGAAAAACTACCAGCTGTGGTCGTTGGAAAACTGCCCACCTGTTAGATTGTTGGGGAAATCGGGCATTTAACTTTTCCTTGCCATACCAGAAATTTGTCAGCATAGCCTAACCAGAAAGCAGAGTTCTGGAGCACCTGCCCCGAAAGGTTCATACACAAACAAAAGCAGCGTAATCCCTCCCCCCCCCCAATAAAGGTAAGCCCAAAGTGTATTCTTTCCTCCTAAAATTTGACCATTTCTCCTGACGAATTTAAGAAATTTGTAACACCACATCTTAATCAACAGAAAAAAAAGGAATGGACATTGGTAACATCCAAAAAGTCTTCCTCCGAATCTTACGCAAAAACAATATCTGAGGAGGAACTACTAGACATCCAAACTAGTAAAGAATCGGGGATGGGAGAAAAGTTTAAATATATATTAAATCTAAAAAAAAGAAGCTAAACGAACATAAGGAAATAGGAAAACAAACTTGTTTCCGTAGACGCCTGTTAATAGAGTAGGACTAAGTTCCCCTTTCAAGAAACGTCGCTCTACTGCGAAGGCAGTATCTTTCTTTAGTCAAATCGTCCCTCCCAGAGACGGAAAACAATATGACATCCCTAACATACCCTTCGAAATAAACCCCCCGTTTTCAATACACCGTTCCTTTTTAGTAACTCCTCCAGCACGCATACAAATACGCCCCTTTCTCCAATGAAAACAGTTATGACCCTACCTCCCTCACCTCGTCCTACATCCCTAATATGGCAAACCACGTCTATAGAGAAAGAGAGTAGACACATAATCTGGTATCTTACGCAGGCAATAATGTCTGCAAAATTACACCAGACCAGGAAAACATGAAATCTACCATAAAAAAGATATTAGAAAACTAGTTGCGATTAAAACTGTACATAAATAAACATATCACACCCTGATAAGCGTAGAAATGCAAACCAGATATTGACAGAGCCGAGGGAAAAAAAGTATTTGATCCATGAGGGAAGATGCGAAAAGCTCCTCTCCCTTACTTCAAAGATGAAGATCAATCTTATCAGCAACAATAGTGTGTAGGGAGAAACCCCGTCAAAATGTACCCATCCTTTTATATGGCGATAAAACAAACATTCTCCTCAAACATCGACGGTGTGTCCACGTACATCACATTACTACTAAAACGGGGCATGGTTCTCTGGGAACAGCTATCGGTGTCTTAGAACCGTCAATTTTCGTTTCGGGTTCCTAGCTCTAAAGTATAATAATGGATCTCAGATCAGCTCGCTTAACTGTCCGAGGGCTGAGGGACACCTCCCGTGAATTTCGAGTTGCACGTGATCTTCAGCGAGTACGTGCGAATATATGATGTTTGCAGGAGACCAACTTTATTCCGAGTGTTTGCTGGCAAGAGACTTTGATCTCTATACAGCATATTTTGATCATCGGTCTACAGGGGTATTCGAGCTAATAAAGCGTACTTGGAATGCGTCGGGTGACATTGCTTTTGCGGATCGGGGAGGTAGGCTGTGTGGTTTAGATATTTATATAAAGGATGTATGATTTCGGCTTATTGGGGTGTATGTGCAATATGGCGATACTGAATGGGTTCTCTTATTACGGCGGATCAGGCCCTTTATGGATACGACTCGTCAGATTATTTTAGCGAGAGCCTGGAACGTTGGTTCTTGATTTAGATCGCTTGCAAATCCTTCTACGGCTAGTATCATGAACGGGGACGTCAAACGGATTAAGCGTATATAGTCCTGAACCTGGGGACTAGAAGTTCAACACATCGTTATTCGATGTGAAGGACTTACAGGAAACGCGTTTATTAACAATACAATTGGGAGTAGTGATAGGGGCATCTTAAGTAAACAATTAGGTATTTCGTTGCCGATAATAGTCGTCGACTCAACTTTTAATCTAGGGCAGCGAAAGTGATGCTAGAAACTAGATTATACTGGACGGGTGAGGCGAGGATAGCTGTACTTTTACTATAGTTAAGGCTTAACTTAACTCTTAGGATAACAATAGGGACCATGAATATTTAGATGAGGCTATGTTCAAAAGAGAGTTCTATGACGCGACACATATGGCCGCACATACTGCGTATTGATGAAGTGACACTGGCGATGTGTCGATCAGTGTACCACTGATCGACACATCGCCAGTGTCACATCATCGCACGGGTGTCTTGTGACTACAACCGACGGGATTTTGGAGGGGTTTCGCTCTCATTTTCGGGAACGTTTCACCAGGGAGCCCGTCCTAAGCCCGGTTCGACGCTTATTTAGCTGAATGTTCTTGTCTTGAGGCGACCAAAGCCGCTAGATTCCAACCGTGTATAATAGAGGGTAAACTATTGGAGGCCATGAAACAGGTCGGGCTTGCTAAGTTTTAAAGGATCGACGGTCTGCCTTACAAACTATATTGCAGGCTGTAATCTATATTTGTCGCCCTACTAACTGTGCTGTTTAACTCTTGGTTAAAGAACGGGTCTATCCCCAAAATCTAACAAGCGGTATTATCAAGAGTAGTGTGGATAGTATATGTAATTTCCGTCTCTTAATGATGTTAAATACACAGTTAAAGATGTTGGCCAATATATTAGCTAGCCGTATGCAACTTGTCTTGCATTGTCTTATAAGTTCCGAATAGCCTTATGCTGTTAAGAGCATAACAATCCAATGCAATTTGCACATGATACACTTGATAATAGATGAAGTCGACACTGAAGCAGCGCTGATCAATTAAGATCAGTCTAAAGCATTCGATAGGGTCGATTATGGTTACTAGGATGCTGTCTCACCTTCGGCTGGATTTGGTGTTTGGTTTATCTCCTAGATTCGCCGTTTTTATACACACCCATGTACATTAGTAGAAGTAAATTATTTTATGTCAAAGCCTTTCAATTTGTCCAGTACTATTCACCAGGAGTGTCCGCTTTCACTGATGCTTAATGTGCTTGCGTTGGAATCTTTCCTTTGCAGGTTGAAAGTGAATCCGGTAATTCGAGGGATTACTTTGTGTTGTAACGAGCAGTGTTAAGATTAAGGTCGTCGACATTGGAAAACGACAGGATTAACAAGTGACAGGGGCCTAAATCAACTGCGACACGTCTGTTGGCTCACACATTAGTGCCTTGAGAGGTGTATTCCTTAAAGATACTCGGCGTCTTATTTAGTCCGTATCTCCAGTTGGAGAAATATTGCTCGGAGGTGTGTAATGTGGTTAAGGCTACAGTCCGTCGGTGGTCTTTGAGACATCTTACTTTAATGGGAAGATCGGAGGTGTCTAATTCTCCCAGTTATCCGTATTTCAGTGTTCTCACTCCCGATAGTCACACTAATTTATTTAGTGCGGTCTATTTTCAAGTTCTAGTGGCAGGGAGAGCCGCTCATGGTTTGTCGGGAGATCTCTATCACTCTGAAGGCGGTCTGGGTAAGTAACGGGTTGTCGATTCGCCGGATGTGTACACACTGTGAAGGAAACAGTGAATTCTAAAAGGAGGACATCAAGAAAGTATTTTCGGCGTTTAAAAGTGTGCAGCCGCAGAAGGGTGTGCCATTTTAATTACCTCGAGTGGAGTGCTTCTTTTTATCTTGCGCGTAGATAATTATATCGGGTAATGGTGAGGGGATCTGTTCGAGACGATATGAGATAAGTTCGGTTTTACGAACGGAGAACTTCGTTTATGTGGCCTTTGACGTGTGTGTGGAAATGTTTCAATAATTAAGAGGAACGACTCACCTATTTGATATAAGGAAATACAGTTTGTGTCGACAAAAAACTTTACGCAACTGGCTTTAATATGACACCGGATTGTTCCTGAGTCACTGGAGGGGAAACAACCAGTCATATATTATTGTGTGTGTCATCGTTTGCCCTCTGTGTGAGTTAGTTGAAGGCCACACGGTTCGCATGTTGAACGCATATATTTAAAAAAAAAACATTTTTAGACTTGCTACTTGCTGCAATTGGGCGCCGACCATGAAGTGGAAGGCACCCTATGTGAGTATTTGCTTACTGGCTGTAATAAAGAGCGTGATTTTGTCGACACGAATTTTACTGCGAAAAGACTATCACTGCTCCCCAGCTTATCCATATTTTCAAACATCGCTTGAAAATGCGTATCAAGCTGGAGAAGATAAAACGCATTCCGTCAAATTTCAACTAAAGGTCGGTGAAAGTTGTGCGTTGGCGTCAAGTGAATGGAGATTATCTATAGTGGTACTTTGACAGCTTAATCGGTAGTCGAAACAAAAACTGACACTTTTACTTTGACCTCGTTATGTTTTGTCCTCCACCTTTTTAAAAATTAGCTAGTGTATGTAAGATAGCATAAGCTTCCTAGTAATATTTGTCCTTTCCCAGCACGTGTTATAATTTTGTTTTTCTTTTCCCTACTTTTATTTTAATAATTCCGCTTTCCGACCTATATTAGGAAACATATTTACCGTTTTGTCAGAGATGCAGGTCTGCTCTATATTTTCGAAAGGGGTGTAAGAAATATAGCTTTCGGGACCTGCATCTCCTTTTCTAATTCGGAAAACTACTTATTTGCCAGATGTTTTAGTGGGCGGTTCTTTATACTTACACTAATTGTTTAACATTGTATATATTTCAGTCATTTTTATATAAAGGTCATACTTCCTATTTCATATTTATGGTGTACCTTTTCTATTTTAAGAAGGTTAATCATGGATTGATTTAGTTATGCTGATTGTGACTGGTTAAGGTAATTAATGTTAGTTAAGTCCACATTCTCCCCAGCTCTTTTTCCGGCTTTGGACCAACTTTTGTAGTATTTTCAAATGAATATCAACATTAAGCAACGAAAAGTAAAATGCAGCTTATAAGTAAGTCATTCCGGCTTTCAGTTTTCATTACACTTTATTTAACTTAATTATTGAACGTTTCTTCTAACCCGGCCGTCTAGACCTCGATACGGTCGACTCGAATTCTATTGACAAATTACGACAATGAAGAAAAATGTTAGAAATATCCTATACAGCAAACATGGCTTAAACAGTTACTGAGGAATATACTTTTCTATTACATCATGCTTCCACTCCAATTCAGAGAACTGTATCTTAATGTGAGGATAATGCAACTGCCACGGACATTTTAGAAGCTATGTTGGTCAGGAAAGAATACCATTTTTACTAGACGTTTACTTGCTACCCGATCACGAAAAACCTATCACTGCGTGCTCAGCTACTTTTTGTGACCTCCGTATACATTTTCGTTTGCCCTGACCGTGTAGGTAGCAGGACCATTTTCCGAAAGTTTGACGGTCAGCTTTTTCACAAAACAAGGTTCAGCTACTCTTTCTACTGTATCAGCAATTACAGTACTATCTGCGTTCCCCGACTTCTTATCAAAGACAATTGTCAGGGTTACAATAAATGGATAGGTACAGGAAGTTCCGAAAGTTTTATTTATGTCACTATTATAAAATCGAATAAATGGGAAGTATTTCGTGGTTCAAAACAAATATCATGGCAAATTCATATGTATCGTTCCATGTAATTGGATACTACATGGTTAATCTGAAACTAAAAGGGAACTCTTATCAAGCAATCAACTTATCGGGGATGAAAACCTCTGCTGCGAAGTGATTTTGAGTCTCAATTTACAAAAACAACATGTATGTGTTTAAGTGTCCTTTGGTGGCCCCAAGCACGTCCCAAGCGTATGCGGACTAGCAGCTGTCAAAATTCGGCCCCCGTAACGTTTTACAAACTTGACTCCTGACTGCAAACCTATAGCAGTAAAATCAAGACGCTATTCACAATAGGGCAACGGGTTCCTATCAGCAGAAGTGACAGCCCTGCTTTAGGAAGGAATTATAGAGTCAAGTTAATCTCCATGGAGAGCCTAAGTCCTCGTAAAATCTACGGAAAATAACAAGAAAGGTATGCTCGTTGACTATTCCCAGACCGCCAACAGATACACATCACTTGATGCATATCCACTGCCTCGTATTAACACAATGGTTTCTAATATTGCTACGAGGGGCGTTCAATAAGTAATGTCTTTGACCCACTTTCAGTTATCTGATCTACATGAAATTTTGCATGTGTAATGATTTCTATTTGCATTAGTTATTCTCGTAGGACAGCTCTGAACTAATTGTGGTTTCTGGTTTACATCTATTTGAACTGAGTCAGGTGTGAAATTGAGCCAGTTGAGTGTCGCGCAGTGATTCGGTGTTTGTATTTGTAAGGACGAACACCAAAAGAAACCTTTTGATAAAATAAAATAAACTCATGGTGATTATGCCCCATTATATGACCTTGTAAAACGCTGACATCGTAAATTCATACATGGCTTGAAGTATGTAGAAACAGCTCGGAGACCTGGTCGTCACTCTTCTGCTATTGATGAGGCATCTGCCCGTCAAGTTGAGGCTGCCATTTTGGAAGATCGACACATTACTATTCGCCAAATAGCCCAATGGGTCAAGATTAGCACAGGGTATGTAGAAACTATTATTCATGACCATTTGCATATGCATAAGGTGTCTGCCAGATGAATTCCTAGGTTGCTAACACCTTTCCAGAAGCAAAAACGCGTCGAGTGCTCGAGGATGAATTTGGAGATGTGCCAAGATGATGAGTCAATATTTTTCAAAAGACTGATCGCACAAGATGAAACTTGGATTCATCACTATGATCCAGAGACCAAAGCCCACTCAATGCAGTGGAAGCATTTGGATTCATCACCTCCAAAAAACAAGGGTGCAGCCCTCCGCGGGCAAAGTAATGCTCACAGTCTTCTGGGACCAGGACGGAGAAGTGGTGACAGATTTGCTTGCAAAGGGTACCACATTACAGTAGCCTATTACGCTTCACTTTTTTATGAAATCAAGAGAAGCTTTCAACATCCAGAGGCGGGGCAAGATCAGCAGAGTTATCCTCCTCTTGCAAATCAATGATCCGGTCAACAACTCGCATGCCGCCAGATAAGAAGCGTATGGCTATTAAATCCTCCTTTATCCCCCTTACTCTTCTGACCTTTCCACCTCTGACTTTCATCTCCTTCCAACTATGAAGTTGTTTTTGAAATGATGTCGCCTTGACTTCTGAAGTTACGACGTGGTTGGAGGACCAACCTGGGGTGTTATACACACACGGTGCCAAGAGCTGCATCCAACGATGGGAGAAATTTATTACTCTGGGTGGTTCGTATGTAGAGAAAAACTAATAACTGTGTCAAGTTACATTACTCTACTGCTATAGAAAATGGGTCAGGGGCATTAATTATTGAACGCCCCTCGTACATACCACATGTTCAGTACTTTAGACATCACAAGTGACAATCATCAGGTACCTATACATACAGAGGATAAACCCTACACCGCATTCGAGACCAGTGATCGCCTGGCTTAATTCTGCCGAATTTCTATTTCGGGTAACACACGAAAGGGCTAGCTTCTAGAGTGTTATAGATGAAATAATCTCCGATGAAAAAAAAGGTACTGTTGTGTGTATAGACAATGTAACAGTACGCGGCTATAACAAAGCTGCACATGACCACAAACTTAAACGAGTTTTGGCTGCCGTCAAGAAATATAACCTGACTTTGAACAGTTAAAAATGTTTCTACTATTCGAAAAGAAGAAAGCTATTGTGATACATTGTCAAGACTGGCACTATGGCGTCGGATCCTGAGCAAATTTATCCCCTAATAGAATTACCAACCCCTGGAAACATGCCCGCTTTACGATGAGCCTACGGTATGTTCGCCCACTACTCCCAATGGGTTGCGTCTTTTTTCAGAAAATATACACCCATTGACGCAAGTATCTGCTTTATTTGTGCTATCCCGCCATCACAACGTTTGAAAACACACTTTCGGTGTCCGAGCGACCACACTCGACGATAGACGAGACATTACGAAAATGGAAGAATTACCTTATGTGCCGACATTTTAAATTCATCACTGTCAAAAGTCGGTTTCGGTTATGTTTACCCCAAAAACAACGAGCAAAAAAAAAACAACGTGAAAATTGCGAGATGGAGGATGGAGCGTCACTTACCGCACTAGTAAAGAGAATATACACAAGGAATTGTATCACCCATGTATCACAATGATGACTCACGTAGTCAGAGGGAAGAAACTTGCTATATTCTGTCAAAGACATAAATAGAATTACGAACTCTTGACGGATATTCATAGAAAGTAAGCCAATTTTCTACAAATCTTTACAGCAACACTCATCAAGGCAACATCACATTTCGAAAAGCTTCTACTATATTTTAAGAGGCCTCTACCCTTTAAAATGAAAAATAAATACATGCCCACAATAATAGACGAGTAATCAAGACTTCCGTTCGTTATCCCCTGCACAACAGTAATCCAGGACTCTGCTCCCTGTTTACCGTTTTTTGAGTGCCCAAATATATCTCACTCAGTTCGTGGATCTGCTTTTAGTTCGGACGACCTCAAGCAATTTAATCATTACCAAAAAAGCGAGGTATAAGTAATCGAAGCAAACGCCCAGTATGCACTGGTTCGCAATTCGGAGGTAAGGTAATCTTCTGTCACCTTAAAGGGTCTAGCCCCGGCAAGGGATGCATATTAAAGTAGGACCGCTTCAGAGTGATCAACAGTCTCGGTTCACAAAACAAGCCCGACCCAGTTACGTGATCTTGTGCCATATACGTCAAGTCCAGAGTCCCTACAACACAAAGCTGAATATTCTAAAAGATTCCGATCTAACTTTACTTCTGACGGCCGATGTGTACCAAGATAACGGCTTCACCAAATATATGAAACATCAGCGACCGACGCGCTGAAGCGTCATGGTGCACTGACGAGAACGACAGTGTTTCGGAACAATATGTATTAACCATAAGCCAGCCACATAATACAGTCTTGAAACGTTGTCAGGTACTGAGGAGCTTAGGTTGTAGATGGATGCCGCGCGCAATCCACCAGAGGCCCCTAAAAAAACCAGGAGGAGGCTAGGTCGAATAGGTAGGTAGGTGGGTAGAATGTAGTCTCTAAAGTAATTGATACCCATCTCACCCCTTTTGTTTAAAATGGAATATTCTACATTCGTGTAGTGTATAAGGAGTGGATACTTTATCACTATTTGTAATATTAAGCAACGAGAAGTTAAATAAAGATTATCAGTATATTCTTATGGGTTCCACTTTTTAGTACAATAAACCTTATTAAAATGATGGCGTTAATTACCTTCTACAAACGTAAATATATACACATATGCAATCGAAATAAATAGATGTACTCGAAGCAGGTTACTCGAATTAGAACTCATATAGTTAACACTCTCACTCAATAACAATAAAACATTAGCGATAAAACTATTAAACATTCGTAAACGTTTTAATTTAATGAAACTGATTTTACTATATAGGTGTTTCTTATTTCCTTGTAAATATGAAATACTCTACATTGTTATGTCATACGTTTTAAGATATTAGCCACACTAATTAGATAATACATTTTAATACGGCTCTCACTTGATGAGCGTTTTTAGATATATAAATTGAGAGGAGATATGCGTACATTCCTTATCTAACAAAGCAGTCATTACACCGCATGGCTGTTCTTGTTCAAACATCTCGTAACAATACTCTCAGCGAACAGGATATAACTATAATAAACCCACAATATATATATATATATATATATATATATATATATATATATATTTATATATATATATATACATAAATAAATATACATAAATATATATACATATATACATATATATACATATATATACATATATATATATATATATATATATATATATATATATATGTATATATATATATATATATATATATATAGGTAAAGGTAAAGGTAAGGGTAAAGGTCGCATAACCTGGACGCGCACGAGTGTGGTTGCCGACACCGTAGCGGCGGTGATTTGTTAAGAATCACCGTGTCTATGGCACAGCATATGGAAGGCGGAGCCCATCCCTCTCCTTCCGCTGCCTTGACTACTGCTGGGTGGACAGAGGGTATTTTCAGACCCGAAAATTCGCATGCCGTGAGTGGGATCGAACCCGGGTCGTCCACCACAGTCGTCCAGATATATATATAATTCATTCTCTAGTGCGGGGGTTGTGAAACACCTGTAAACATACACGGGCACCGGATTATCCCCCTCGCTGTGATGGACCTGTAGATTATTCATCTACGAGAAAGAGAAACTACAGTATAAAAGCAGTGCTACTGACTACTCACGTCTTGGCGCAAACCGTTGAGTGAGAAAGGGCTCCTTAGTCCTGATCGACAACCTTCCTTGAGCTAGAGTCGCGAACAAAATATCCAGATTGCAATACCTGAAATTTCTTAAAGATAATATGGGCTCTGCCTATCGCATAGCAATTGCACTCCTGTTCTAATTAGCCAGGAACAGAGGTACTAGTGCAGCGGCACCTCAAAGGCGACACATGTTTGGCCTTGTTAAATGACTACAACAATAAGCGCAGTCCTTCTTTCCCCTCTTTATGGGTTACTTGGAGAAAGTTCTTAGTCACTAAATCTCACATGACTAGCTTGGGTCGGTCTTGTTATGACATTTGTAGGGTACATATAAGAGCTCGTATGGCTGTTGTTTCCGACTTGGAATCTAGTAGCCCAAATATTAAGGTAGAACTAAAATATACTGCTCCATCGCCACTTGTAAAATATCGTGCCTAAAAATACCCGTCATGTCGCGCATGGAACCGGACTCTACAGTTACACTTGATAGACTTATCTGACGTCACAACCCCGTTTCATCAAGTCTCGACGAATGCTCTGGATGTGTCAGCTTATTAGCACCAGATAAGCACCCAGTTTACCCCTCACTCTATCTAAAGCCAAAATGACAAAACAAAAAAGCAACGAACCAAACCAGACGCGTATCAAAAACATGTTCGTCTCAACTCTTCAGGCTAGCATTCACAAATATCCGGGGGCTTAGAACCAACGTCAACGACGTAGACACATTTCTCCTTGTAAACTTCTCGGGTATCGAACCACTAAGTGAAACAAATCTTATCACACCACGTTGAGATGACTGAATACCTCGCACTTAAACGTGAAGACTCTGACAAACATATGTACTACGACCCCCCCCCCTTGACTAGACACCGTCAGCTAGAATAAGATGACCAAGCTTACATGTGGTTTAGATAAAATTACAGCGCAGCGTTAGTTAGTTACTTATATTTTTTATACAGCTATTCTTCTACCCAGGAGATAACTGTGTCTTTGAAAGCATAAATACAGTGCTCTGACTTGACTCGCGTGCCCAAATACATGTAGGACTGGCTTAGATTCTCTACCGACGAAGCTGGTAACTCTACGTTCTTACCTTGGGCTGTCGGCCTTAGAAACTCCCTCCCTGCGTCTTGTTTCCACGACTGTACCGGCATGCTGAAATTAAAAACTAATGAAAACAAGCATCTCCCTGCAAAGCTTTTAATTTAAAGTAACTATCAAAGCGATCACCCTAATTGTTAAAAGCCCCGTAAGTCTACGGTGGCAGTTGGGCTTGTTTGGGCTGGAATATGTAAATAAAATGAAAATAAAATTAGATTATAATATTTCCTGGAAAATGAGACCCTATCTAATAGTTTAATTTAGTTCATTCATTTTCATGTCTATTATTGGCTTGTTTCTTCCCACAGTGTTGTTGTCGGTTAGATAGTATCATATATATTATTGAGTGGGATATATGTTCTTTTATTATTGATATTTTTGAAGAACAATATGTTTTATTGCGTTGTCTTTTATTTAGTACATTTTTTCATTTTGGTTTGAATATGATACAATATGTCGGTAAGGTTGTCACTATTATACCTTCATATAGTATTGGAATACTATTTCATGCTTTCCTAAGATTAGAGAAGCGTCATGCGTTTTCGCATGCTAACTATCTATTCGGGATATTAGGAAAGTACCAAGCACTAGTCGCAGTCATTATAGCTAAAGAGATCCAAATAAATAAGGTACTATTTTAGGGCAAATCCATATATGAAACATCAATAGCTACGTTTCAATTATACTAGTGTTTTGTATAATTTAAATAATTTATTTTGTCTGGGGTGGGATTCAATATGTGCTACTACTTTCAACAATCGGATGACTTTGCTGCTTTTGATTCTTAATAGTTTTATGTGACAAACACATCTTAGTCTCTACTTAAAAATAATTCAGAGGAATTTATGCTAATATACATCGTGTAGTTTGCCCATTCAGGTTTCAGAACTGGATCGCAGTGCATTTTCCGTAATTGACAGGATTGTATACATGTTGCTTATACGCGTTTTAAAATGCTTAATTCATCAATAAATTACTTATGAATATGTTATTTACCTTTCATGCAGAGTAGCGCTTAGCCTTTTTTCATGCCATATCTCTAGGTCGTGTTGTATACTTTTTCATGTCCCAAGAATATGGCGGTTTGGTTGTGTGTTTTTAATGAACGCCTTTCGTATAAAACATTCAAGTGGAACTAATTGATTAATAGTAACCATTTTTTTTTCGGTATTCTGTCTAAGTTTGTGATCATTTTTTTATTTTCCAAATATCATTTCAGTCTGGTATTTTACATTCTTTTCATGGATTTGCAGACAACGTGTCAGGACAATATGTATGTATATTTAACTTCCGAGAAAAGTTGTTTTTATTTGGCTTGTGCATGGCACTTAGCTTTTTTCTTTTCTCTGTTAAAGTGATATTTGCGTACCCATCTATAGCTATTTCCGTTGTTTATATCTGGTCAGTCTAATTACTCGCCCATGTAGCTGCTTGTTTTTCGATTTTTCGTTTAGTTACTTCATGTGTTCAGTTTAACTCCTTCATGTATTGTACCTTTTTCCCGTGTTTAGTGCTGCAATGATCAGTCTGTCTGTGTTTTCTAGTTAGCTTTTGTGGCATTAGCACAGACTTTTAAACTTCCCAGCCCCCTTCCTACGTCTCTCCATTTTTAGTAGAGTCGGTCAATATATATTTGTGTTTAGTGCTTAGCGCATGATCATTACTTTACTAACAGTTTTGTCCATGCGTATTAGTTTTCATTTGTCAACTCTATCATTACCTTATTAGCGATACTGCCCAGGTAGTCATTCACTTTATAAGGTGTATACTTAAACCGGACACCCACCAAGAATATATTCGCATCCAGCATTGGGGCTAGCATTCACAAATATCTGGAGGCTTAGAACAAAAATCAACGACGTAGAAACCATTCTCTTACTAAACACCCCGGATATCCTCGCACTATGTGAAACAGATCTACAATGCACAATATCCTCACACGATTTGTACATGGATGAGTACCTTGCACTCCACCGTATATACTCTGAGAAACATATGCACTGGCTAGAGGTTTATGTTCAAAACACCCTCCAAATGACGAGAGATCATAAGCTAATATCAGATGATAAAGCCTACGAATGCTTAAGCTTAACTTTACATTATATCATTAGTTACTTATATTTTGTATACAGTGCTCCTTCCCCAAATACTGTGCCCTGCTAAACCGTGTCTCTGAAAGCAAATATACACTATCCCCACTTGACTCGAGACCCCAAATACATGCATTTGGGTTGTTTTTCTGCACATCCCCGTGGCTGACTTAGATTCTCTAGCTATACAGACGCAGCTAATAACTACACGTATATTTTCTCCATAGCGCACTCCATCTCACAGACTGTCACTTTCCCGACCCGCCTCCCTGATCGTGTGGACAAGAAAGCTTTACTCGTCGACCTGTTCTTGACCTCACTGCCCATGGCTTGTGTGACGAATGCTCATAGCCTGCTCGGGAACCCTGATCACAATGTGGTAATGATCGATATGACGCTGAAATCTCGTCCCAAATCTGGTGAGTCGTTGCCTCAAACGACGAGACACTACAAGCAGACTGATATTTATTCAATCGAAGAATACATCAGAGACTTGCCATGGAATGAAACGTTTTTTATCCCTGCTGATAAGTGGGCAAATTAGGTAAGCGAATGTGTACAAAGCAGGCATTTTAACATATGTCTCCATGCGAAGATTATACAGAGAGCCCCACTTTCAACAATTGTTCATCTCGAAATGTGCAACTGCTATTTCCAAGAGGCAGCATCATTCCGACAAATCGGCCACCTTGAGTAAACTACGAATATGTATCAATTTATAGCGTCAAGAAAAATTAGAAGACTGTGATAGGTTAAACATGAAGAAAGTATAAAAAGATGACTACAAAACGCATTCATTCGCAGATACTAGGTACTCAACATTTCTGGAAAATCTTCAATAGTGTGGGAAACAATGGACAATAAACAATTACCTCGCAATCCCACCACAATAATGGTGTGTGCACGGAAACTGACAAAGCTGAACTACTTGCTCAGAGATTCGACTCTAACTAAACTTTGGATTCCGCAAACCACTCCCTCCCAAATTGCCCATTGCGGACTTATGTATCACTTCAACACCTGGTCATTACAATATCTCATGTCATTAACATCACTAAACATATTGACATCTTCCAATCATGTGAGCCAGATATGATACTAGTAATAGTTATAAAGAAATACTCTGCTGAACTGGTCCTTGTCCTTTTGAAACTCAACAACAAATGCCTTGTAGAAGCTTGCTTCCGTGATAGCTGGTAAATTGCCTCTGTGGTACCAGACTTCAAGAATTCTGGAGATGGAACTGCCCCTCAGAATGATCGCCCTATTCGACTTCCATCGCTCTTCGCTTACATCTTTTTATCCTTAATCAATCTAGCGATAGTCCGGCATTTAGTTAATTCTAACATTTTCTGACCATCAGTATGACTTACGGTAAGCACAGTCTACTGTGGATACCCTATTGGTCATCTCTTAAAGCATATACCATACACTGGACATAGCAGGCGCCGCTAAGGCGGTATCACGTGATATATACAAAGCATTTGACAAGGTCTAGCATGAAATGCTTGTTTATTTAAAATTAACTCATGGTATTACTGGACGAATATTTATTATTATTTGATACTTCCTAACTAAAAGAAATATCCAGGTTATCCTCAATAGCCGTCCATCCAAACAACACCACATAACTACAGGTACGTCAAGGATCGATTCTTTAGTCTGTATTCCTGATTTTTATAAACGATCTCCCCGATTACATTTATCTGAGATGGGTATACTTGCTGACGACACCACTCTTTACTCTCGTCATGTGGGCAAAACAAACGCGCACATATATGAAGCAATTGCTAAATTCTTAGAAAGTGACCTTAATATTGTAGTGAAACATTGTGATGAAGTTGTAGTAATATCTAATGCTGCTAATGCTTAGTTATTTGACGTTAAAAAGAACAAGACACATCTTCAATCACCGACTGGCATGGCAAATAACACTATACCTGAAACGCCAACGTTCAAACGTATCGGACTAACATACACAGAAAGCATGAATTGGACAAATACATAGATAACATTGCCTAAGCTGCCGCAACGAATTAGGACTCACTTTACCGCGTAAGAAAAACATAACGCCTGACAATATCGTAAATCTCTAGAAAGCAACCATCCGTCCAAGCACAAAGTGTTGTTGCCACATCTGGGCTGATGCACCATCTTATAAACTCCTGCCTTTCGACAAGGTTCAAAAAAAGTAGGTGATGTTATAGGTTCCTCAATATCCACCAAGTCCCAGCTCTTGTATCATCGCGTAATTTGCATCGTCGTGTGTATTTGACGATTACTTCGATTAAGTGTGATCCGATGAACTTACTGCTCGTGGGTACCCTCGACGTAAATATATTCGACCTGCTCGATAATCAACTCAATCACATCAATTAAGTGTGGAGTTCCCCAGATGCCGGAGAGCTTTCTACTCTAATAGCTATTACGTCCTTTGTCTTGCCGAACTTCGAAACTTCTTTTCTGCTCCTTGTTTCCCTGACTGTACTGACATGTAACAAATTAAGACTAATGTGAACAAAGATCGCGTTACAGAGCTCAACCTTAATTCCCAGTAGCTCTGATCGTCTACAGTAGAAACTGGCTTTGTTTGCGGTGGACTATGTTAACTTTACTACGTTGAGAATTCTTTTTTTTTGCTGTATTATAACTTAATCGTCACTTTTTATATGTTTCTTCATTTGATTCTGTCTGTTTCCAGATCTACCAGATGGGTGTATGTTATTATTCGAGAAGTCCCCTGCTCTTCTCATGATCAGGTAGTTCCATACTACGCGCTGTCTGGAGCAATCTATTTACATTTTTAGTAGTGCCTACTTTTCCATAACCAATTATATTCGTGTATTTTGACTGAAAAGTCTGGTTGTGTTCATCAGCTGTTCAAATTATTTTTAATAGCTGTAGTTCGTCAAAATACATGCGCTTGTTTAATCTATCTTCCGTGTCTGTTAATTTTTATCCAAGATTACACTTCCTAAGCATGTTGTTTAGTAACAGTACCGGTGATATGAATGGTCCAGAATACCTTACTAGCGATACTGCCCATCAGTATGGATTAAACTGCTGGTCTGAGTCTCTATGGGACACTTGAAATATGCCTGTCTGTATTCTGATTTAAGTCAGTTGTTGTCCTCCGGTCGTCACTTCCAGACCTCGTGTTTCAATTGATTTATAAAATGTATAATGTTGTCGGATAGCTTGCACATTCTTAAGCACTGACTTATCTATTCGTCTATAATTCTGTTTTAAGCTATCTGGTAGTCAATCTATATTTGTATTATTATGAGTGTTGACGAGAATAATGGCAAAATGAAGAGTGAGAACTAATGTCCCTTTACGGGCAAGCAAATAATATGTATATATATATATATATATATATATATATATATATATATATATATATATATATATATATATATGTGTATATATATATATATTCTGTTAAAGTCTCTAATTTACCTTTGAACATGTACAAGTACAAAAGGGAAGTAATTTGGATTACACCATATCCCCTTTTCAGTTCATTAATTGAGTTTATTTGGTGGTCGACACTTTCATTACTCCTGGCATAAACTGCTGGTCTGAGACTTCCTAAGTTAACAGGTACAACATCTCGGTATACAAGGAACTGGATCTCTCGTTCAGTGAGTTGATCTTCTGAACTGTCATAGTCGCTATACGCAGGAATATATCTTGGTATGGTTTCTAATGTCGACGTTTCAGTAGGTGTATCTCCCTGAGGAAACTTGGTATCATGGCTTCTATTGCAGTGATGGCTTCTGTTTCTCCGAATTAGACATGACCATTACTGACCTTAGTGACAAACTATTCACCACTTTGGCCGGACTAGTTCTATGTGTATTAAATTAAACTGAGTGTTTTTCAGTTACTGATGTATGTGCTCTTGCTATATGACGCTTGTGAACATTAACTTTTTTGTTTAATTTTGAGCTATGCGTCTTACTTTTTAAGTTTCCCAACATTTGTGAGACAGTGCTGGAATGCGAGCCGTGGGTTTTCTTTTGATTAAAAGTTCTTCATCACTCAAGCCATGTTTGAGAGGAAGTACTGTGATAATTCAGTAATGCGATGTACGGATCACTTGATTTTTGGAACAAGTTCTTAATCGTCTGAACCGCACGTTCCGCTTCTCCGTTTCCTTGTGGATGATGAGGGCTACTTGTGACGTGAACAAAGCCAACATTAGAAGTATTTGGATATAAACTGGGGGCCATTATCGCAAACAACGATCTTGTTAATTCCGTATCGAGCAAACATTGACTTGCAATTGTCCACAATAATGCCAGTAATTGTTGTCTGTAAATGAGATAGTTTTATCCACCTGATATAATCGTCAACGGCTATCAAATATCGGTGGCAGTTCGGTTACAAGAAGGTGATTGCTATTTTCTGCCATGTGTAGTCAGGTAACTTGCTAAGTCGTAGAGACTCTAGATATATTTCCTTTCTTTCTCTCAGATACTGCACTCTCGTATCCTCTCAGCGATTTGCTTGGAAAGGTCTGCCCACCAAACATTTCCCGTACTAGTACACTGCACTTGACCATACCTTGCTGTATTTCGTGTAGACGATCCAATATGCATTCTTTTGATTCTGCTGAGATTATCAGTCGGCTTTGATACAATTAGAGTACCTGATAAACTGTAAGGTATTGACGCACGAACAAGGAGGGGCTCAGTTCAGGGCATTGCGTTGCTACTTCAGGCTGGTGGTCCATCTCGCAAAAGTATATAATTTGACTACAGATTTTATCAAAGATTTGCTTCCGCCTGATTTCATCCAGTCGTTTATAACGCACAGAGGTGTTCTCTATGGTGGAACTCATTTTCGTTTGGTAGGCTACCAGGACCCCTGGATAAAGTGTCTGCACCGGTATATAATCTAAATATGATGACTTCGCTGCATACTTTAGTAGTGGTTTCTACCTTAGCTTTCCATTCTTGTTCACTAAGTGTATTACAGACAACAGTTCCTAGAAACTCGATGTCTTCCTCAACCCACTTAATTTTCATGTTACTTTTACAGACAATTGCGCAGTGCTCTATTTTTGCTTTCGATGAGGGTCAGTCTTTTCTATTGTGAAATGCATGCATTCCACACCGCATACACTTTTTTTCCGTCATCTTCTTTGTCTGCCTGTAATCTCCAAAAGATTTGATGACACGGTTTAATTGTGGATCTGTATTCAAGGGCGGGGAAATTGTTTTGGTTTGAAGTCTTAGAGATGTGTGTGCTCTACCTATCTGTAGGCACTTGTCGAGGGTTAGCTTTTAGCCGGCTAAACATATTTCTCGCATTGAATCATCGTTAACCCTCACCACAACTTGGTTTCTCATTAGTCAGTTCGTTGACTGCCCAAAATTGCAATTCTTAGCAAGTTGGCGCAGAGCAACTATATGAGAGTTTATGCTCCTACTATGATCCTGTTACCGAACGGTTACATTTATAAGACTCATATTCTTCATGTATTTTATCAACTAAAAATTCCTTAAATTTCATTATCACTTCTATCAGATGTGTCCTATCTTGCTCATTGTAAAAATGGAGCTCTTCATGAACATCGAAACAAGACTCGCCAATAGTTGGAAGGAATAGAGTTTCGAGTTTATTTGAGAGTTGACTTGCAACAAAATTATTTTAAAAGCTCTTCCTGAATGTTTGGTAATTGCTTGCTATATCTCCCGATAAGGACATTTTATGTGGGGACGGTATATTTCCAGAACATTTTCCTGAAGCTATTTCGTTGAATGACATAAAGAATATACTTTTTATAAATATTTTCTTTTTGAAAATTATTGACGGTATTACTTGTTTTGTTTCTTCAATTTGAGTGTGTGCAAGGGTGATGGTTGTTGTCTTAATTTGCGTATGTTTTTTTTTACTTTCTACGCGAAAATATTCTTTAAAAAAACGTTTTCAATCCTTCGTAATAATGATTCAAATTTCTGATACGATGCATTATTATGAAGGTTGACGAGAATAAGGACAACATGAATGATGAGAACTAATGTCTTTTACGGTCAAGCTTACACTATTTATATTTATATTGTTATTAAGTGTCTATGTGACCTTCGAACATAGGAGAGTTACTTATCTATAAACTAGTGCAAAGGGAGGTAATTTGCATTACACTACAATAACATTGTAATATTTTTCTTTTTTTAATCTGCTTTACGATGTTCTAATTTATGAATAACAGGTTATATATCCCTCGTTTCGATTTCATGCATCGTTTCTCTCTTCGGGAAGCAGTTCATGATTATTAAAGGTGTGGAAGATATTGTGCAGTTCAGATTTTCTACATAGTTCCTACGCAGATTGTTTGTCTGTAGTTTCTTATTGACGTTCCATTGTGTATTCTCTTGGTATTTCCATCTAGTATGGATGTTTTGCGTAATAATCATCTCGGGTTGTGCGTCAACAATTTATATTATACCGTGATGATTTTAACAAGTATGCATGCATTTCATAATGTCATGCTTCTATCCTGTCTTCTAAATTCATTGCTTTTTGTATTAATTTATGTTTCGGTTCCTTCTTAAATTACATGAATTTCATGTTTCTCAACCTTTTTGTATTTCTGCGATATAATTTTCCGATATACTTCCCCGAGGGAGTTTTAATTTTCTCGGGTTCAGTTGTGATGTGCTTTTTTCTACGTTTTTGTTTTGGAAAAACCATACTTTTATTTTTTTAAAGGACCTTTATTCTCTTGTATTGTTCATATTGTATATGCCTCGTATTAGTCGCCCCTCTTTTGCTAGTATATTTTATTGTTGCTCTGCATGTATCTTGTGCAGCCCTTCCTTTTTATCAGTAATATTTCCTCTTTTTAATTGCTTGATGGTCTTCATTACCCACATAGCTTATTGTTGTAATGTGTTGATGTTAATGTCCAATCTAATTTCATATTCAGACTTTGCTGGTTTATTCTATTTCTTTCCTTTTTTAGTCTCAGACTTACTTATTTAGTCCCTATATTAATGAAGTTATGTAGGTTAGTGATGGTATCTGTTGGAATATATGAGAGACATCTGTTCACCTTTTCTATTTCTAATTTCAATTTCTCCCATTCTTCATTCTTTAAGGATTGCATTTTTGTTTTATTTTCGTACATACTATATTTTATCTGTCAACCTGCTGCTTCTGCTTTATTTATTTCGAAGATTTCGTAGTCCCGTATTTTTTATCCCTGTGTTGCCAGTCGTTTTATTGTCAGATTGTAGGTAGGAGTGCTGCCTGATCTTATGTTTGATTACTTGCCTTTCCTTTTATTTCCGACTCTCAAAACAATTATCCCTTTAAAGTGTATATTCCTTGGTGTGAGCTCTGTAGTTCTGTTGTGTAATTGTCAGTAGGTTTTATTTGGTTTTATCATGTCCAATATCTCTTGCAGTATAGGTTGCAATGCCGTGTTATTAGCAAACAGAGTTAGGGTTGCTTTATCAGATAGGTGTAGTTATAGAACATGCTATTTAGATTTGGGAGGGGTATTTAATATTAACTTACATTGACACTCAGATTAGGTACACAAATGATTATGCATATATATTATACATTACCCGTTACATGATTTTTGTTTCAAATATGACTCATCTAAACAAAATGCCTATTTAGTATAACATTCAACGAAAATGTGTCAAACTGCAACTTGTTTCCCATTTGCCACGAGCCTGTGAATATATGTATTATATTGCATGAGTACAACCGCTAAATCCGGAATTAGTATATTTGCTGCTATTTTTTAAAACCAATCCCCCCCACAAAAGCACTTAAGACATAAGCAATTTGTTCAAGACTTTTTCAAAGTCTATAAATAACGCCTCCTTCTTAGCTGCATGAATACATTTAAGACATTTACTATTTTTTTAGAAGCAGTTGGGGTGATGTATTATGCTTCGTAAGATCGAGACAGAATAGTTGCTACAGATTATTTCGTTTTTATTAAACAGGAATTTTTTTCTGGGGATTATTCGCTATTTTCGGGTGTGACTAAAATATTATCTGAACACAGAATAACAATTTAATATATGACATAATAAAATTAAAAAATATGATTATACTCCAAATTGCAAGAGATTAAGTCGCGTATTTAAAAGTCCATAACAACACATCCTACATGGAATCATTATTCACTATGCGTGGTAAGACCATTTTTAATACGTGATTACTCAATGGTAAAAAAATGTGGCTTTCCACGTGTTGACAGTAGTAACAGATCTCGATAGATTTTCAGTACTCTACACATCGTTCGATTACCGTGCTGACCATATTAACATTCTCACCCTGCAATTTGAATGCAAACACCCATTCTGAAGGTTCCAGTTATATCCGTACAGGAATAAAGCCTATTTGATACACACAGGGAACTCGCTGGTAGAAAGTACACAGTGTGCATAGTCGTAAGAAACACAACATACGATCGATTGCCGGAAAAAATAAGTCTTAATGTATACATACCACCTGCACAGGTTATGCTTTTCAAAAAGCTTAGATACATACACAAATACTCCGTCGCAAAATAAAAGTCTAAGGGTCGTGGCTACATTGAGATGGAATGTGAACTCCTAGAATGGGCATATACAGGTGGAAATACGAAACCGGCATTCATGTCGATAGTTTACTGGCAATCGAGTCCGAGAAAAGCACCGCGTCAATTATCGTGCGCCCTCGTTACCTACTAACCCGCACTTTTCACCACCACCGGAAATACAAACACATCATTATAGTTTAATATATCAGTATTTAGTGCCATTTTTAAGAACATAGGGGAATCTGAAAACACTAGAATTCTTTTGGGGGATGTCGTTTGGACCGACTCGGGCATAACATGTCATTTATCGCAGGCATTGCCTTCTGTTTGTCTAATTGTGGGGTGTGTATTGTCATCAGTTGGGTTACCGCTACCGGGGATACAAAAAAAATGCCATTCTCGGGGAAGCAAGCTTTCGCATTTTCCGGGCTTGTACTAAATATTACGGCAGTGAACCTCAAGCATTCTAGTCAAACTTTTATTGTCAATTATAAAATATATAATCATTGCCAAAATTCCTATCATGATACTTCAGCAGATTTAAAAAGGTTCACATTTCTACACAAGAACATCAAGCGGTATGCTAATAATATACATAATATAATTGTATTTTGAGATGAACATTTTGTTTATCGCTATCAAGATGAGTAGTGCGATCGGTCGAGCCACACTTAACTTATTTAACCTCTCTGGTTTTTAAATGACGCACTACACTGCGTATCAGCATGAGTGAATTGTCTCTACGCGCAATTTCTTATGGTTATTATTCTAGGGAACGCTTTCAGCAGGCCCCCAGCCTCCCACGCCATCAGGGCATCGGAGGATAATCCATGAGTTTTAAAAAATGTTTTTAAAAAAAGACTCTTTAAACTGTTTTTTAAATGACATTTATTAACATCTTAATTTAAATTTAATATACAAATTTCGCACAATGTAGAATACTTTATATATTTAATATTTTCTAAATGTAACTATTACGCAGGTTTACCCGACAACTTTGTCGAAGGACGGAATTAACCACTTATGAAGCTGATTTCTCATAACATTATAGTTCGAGAATAAATAATTCAAGAAATTTAATTAAAACATTTTTTCTCATATTAAGATAAATCTATTTACAAAAAAACATTTAAACTGACTGTTCATGGTTAAAACATGAATAAAATGTTCATGTAAAATAAATCGACTAAAAATTAAATACATGTATGATGTTTTATTTATTAAGATACCATTTTTGAATGATCTTGATATTCAAAGATATATTTTAACAACAATTTAGAAATACATCTTTTAAAAAATTCGAAGAGAAGAGAAATATGTATTATCGGAACGAATTCAGATGCTGCCTTTGTCATTTTGCCTACCACTTAATGTATGCAATACGAAGAAAACGTTAACCATGCGTAGATCTTATATATTGTCTCAATATAATAACATGTCATTAAATACACGCAACCCTAACGATTGGTTACGTTAGAAGTATTTCCTACGTATCACGAATTATTATTATCCAGTTTAAAATGTTAATTTAACTAAAACGGGTGTATATGCTTTAAAATAGATGAACACAAACACAATGTTTACATATATAAAATTAAGCAATCATTCAAAAAGCCGGTTTTAACTCCTAAAGATACACATTTCATCAAGGCATTATTGAAGTAATTGTTTCTTAAATCCACACATTTATTTGTGGCCATCTTATTCTTCTCCGAGACAATTTTCAATTATGTTTCCTTTTTTCTTGATAATAATTATTTTCAAAGACAATCATTGACACAAAACATCAAAGACAAAAATGAATGTTAAAAAAAAACAAAGTAGACATACGTTTGTTTTCATTTTTAGGGTAAAAATACAACTACATGCAATAATGGTAGATCGTCACATGCCATGAAGACATAGCTACAGAAAGTTCCCATTTAAGATTTAGAAAAATAATCATAATAATTATCAAGAGTTTCTGATCCTAACAAAACAATCTTCTCAGTGTATATTTTTTTGATTTTTTTTCTTTCAGTCAATTATGTGTGATAAATTTGCACAATTATTTCATTAAAGACACTATTAATAATGAATCCCATCTTGGTAGCCATCTTGTTTTTTGTTCGAATAGTGTTTATTTATTTTCTCAAAATGAAAAGCGGTAATATCTCCCTTTACAACAAGAAAGCGTTACATGCAGACGATAAAAAACAATTCAAAGTTCCTGCTATTTTTCTTGTTATTTTTGTTCATTGAATATTTTTTGCTGAAAATTCGTCAATGTTTAAAAAGTATGTTCCTTTTTTCATCATACGTTAGTTCGTAATTCAGAAAACCTTGCAGATGGAATAAAGGGGATGTCCCAACATCGTAATAGAGAGTAGCGTAGAGAATATAACGAAAAAATGTATATACAATAAATGGTAGTAGCTGAGTTTACCGATTGGATTTTCTTTTCTTATATTATTCATTACATATTTCAAAAGTTTTAAAGTTCTTTTAATTATCCATTTTATGTTTATTCATGTATTGTTTCATATTTCCATCCTGAAAATGTGTTGCATATATATATATATATATATATATATATATATGTATATATTCAATCTTTTTTGGCATTCAGTGGACGACATTCATACACGCGTCCGAATAATTGGCCAACAACATCCATATTTTCATTCAGACAAAGATATTATATATATTTATATATAACATTTATACATATGTATATATATAAATATATATATATATATGTATACATATACATATATATATATATATATATATATATATAATTATACTTATATAAATTTATATATACATATATATTGGCATTCATATATATATAAATATATATATATATTTATACAAATATATACATATATATATATATATATATATATATGTATGTATATGTAAATATATATATAACACATATATGTATATAAATATATAAGGATATATATACATATACATAAGTATAAATATATACATATATATATATATATATATATTTATATCGATATATACATATCCGTGCATATTCTATATGTATACTTATATATATATATATTTATATATACATATACATACATATACATATATGTATACATATATATATATATACATATAAAAACACATACATATATGTATACTTATATATACATTTATATGTACATATAAATACATATATGCATATTTATATATATTTATATATATATATTTATATATATACTAATATATATTTATGTATATATATACTTATATATATTTATATATATATACTCATATATATTTATATATATACTTATATATATATATACATATATATGTATATATATATATGTACATATATATAGTT
>OY744515.1:194785233-194810233 GCA_963556195.1 Sepiola atlantica
GAATATATATACATGATATATATATGCATATATATATACATATACATTTAATATATATGCATATATATACATTTTATATATATGCATATATATGCATATATATGTACATGTTATATATATATGCATATATATACATTTTATATATATGCATATATATATACATTTCATATATATGCATATATATATATACATATATATGCATATATACATACATTCTATATATATGCATATATATACACACATAGACACACATATATACATTTTATATATATGCATATATATACACATATATATATATATGCATTTCATATATATGCATATATATATATATATATTTATATAGATGTATATATATATGTATGTACATATATATATATACATTTTATATATATGCATATATATATATTTTATATATATATATATATATAAATAGCTAGCATATTTAATTACTTTAATAACTCTACCAGCAATTGGATATAGTATACACCCATAGCTTGTTAGATGGTATTTTATCAATAGAATTCTTTTTTTTTTTCGCATGTTGATGTGAATGTTTATCTTTATTTATTGTTTTTAGCCCGTGCTGAATCCCTGTAGAATTTCATATATCATTGATATTCTTAATTTCTGTAATAAGTTTTTAGAACTTAGAGTTAGGAGAAATATTCGCAGAAGTCCTAATAGTAGCAATAGGAGTAGTAGTTGTGGTAGTAATAATGGTAGGCTTATTTTCGCGCCAAAAATGTCGCTTTTGAAGAAGACAGAGAGTCAAACTTAAAGCTGGCCAGTAAGAATCATTATTTGAATTACTTCCTGCTCAACATAAGGAAACACATAAGTAAGTTTAATAGTCCAGCATAAAGATCGAGATGTTTTCCTGCGTTGCTCCTGTTGGAACGGGCTCTGCTGTCAGGATGATTTGGACCTGTAAAAATAAATAAACTCGTGTTAGTATCATGTTTTCGAATTTTTAACTAAGTGATTGATAAGTAGTATGTGTTTGCTCATTCGAATCACTACTAGTTGGATTACGGTGTTCGCTAAAACATACAAGCAACGCCCTGAAACAATCCAGAAACCCGAATTACATTTTTATACAAACAAAATTCACAACAGAATATTGACAACAAAAGAAACACTAGTTATGTTGTCAGCATGCGCTTACGTTCGAACACTTACATCCTATTTTGCGCCGAACATAAGTTCACACTTTTGAGCCGATTGACATGGATAACAGATACATAATTTCATCATTCCACACGATACACCCACATACAGTGTTTAATTTCGTTTTTCAAGCATTGGATAAACGGTCGGTTATTCTAACTAAGGCACACACTGACACACCCTACAAACACACACACACACTTCATATTAAAAGTACTCGCACACTGTCGCACGTATGTACATAGTTGCAAAGACAGCACACAATATATAATACTTCTGATACGCATATACACACCAAGAGAATGCAAACATTCTAAAAAAAGCACGGAGTATTTACTCACAATAATATATGTTTAATCATTCCATTATGCTTACATTTATAAATATATTCTGTCCCATAAACATGTTTTATAGCTTTTATTCCACATTCATTTGTATCTATTTTTAGAATGTGTATCATTTTTACTGACAACGTTGATATTGGCCCAATTATACTGGGAGAACGATATTTTATAGGTTATCGAATCAGGTGTTCACGAAACTAAAGTTGGTATCTTGTTTCTTATTTTACAACGTTTCGCACGATTTTAACATTGATCTACTTCAAATATGTATATTAGAATTTCGAAATCTTTATGTCAAACTAAACAATCTATACGGAAATTTGAACTGACATATTTTTCAATCAACAGGTAGATTTTTCTCGTACCATCAGGCGTGTTAAACATATGTGATATTAAACAAAATCAATATCGGCTATAGCAAGTGACAATCTTAAACCTCAAGAAGATCGTTACTTAAACCGTTTTCTCAGCTGTCCATAGTTTAAATGAAGTGCTTACTTCACATTTTCCTATAAGTCACCGAATTTGACTTCAGATAAACAAGTTCGAAACCAAAGCGCAATCTTTTAAAAATAACAATTACGATCAGAATAGTATGTCGAAAAAATCATATGATACACACTTTTTAGTGATTCATGAGAAACTATTTAAGATGTAAAACATGTTTATGAAATATGTTTCTAAACTACACTTCAAATCAGCACACTAAGGTCAGTAAGAAAAACTCGCTGCACAATGTAAACGAAATTAATGTAAAAAGGTACGACATCTTTCAAAACAAAGATACGTCATCGGTTGTCGGAAAAAATATATGTGCGTTTCTGTTCTACAGTACGAGTATGTTTTTGATTGTTAGAAAATAAATATTTTATTTTCGAAGGGTTGTTTATTCACGCAAATACACCTAGTATCAATCATGCTCGGTAAAGAGTAGGGGGAGGGGTAAAGGTATGTTGAAGTGGAATTGAAATGTTTTTTAAAAACTTCTTCTTAATGAATTCACTAATTTTTTATTTTGCATACTCATTCATCCGCCTGAAGATGACCGATCAAGGTCGAAAACGTTCGCGAAAATATGGCGAGTTTTTATACAACATGGGCGACATTACCAAATCGGTCGTGCGACGAATCAAAAAAACGAATCAAAAATAAATAAACAGAAGCTGGTGCTACTGTTTAACCAAACATGTATTTGTATGTATATATATATATACATATATATATATATATATATATATACGCACACACATATATATATATACACATATATATATACACACACATATATATATATATACATGTATACACACATATATATACACATATATATACACCCATATATATGCACATATATATATATACATGTGTATATATATATGCACATGTATATATTCATATATATGTATATGCATATATATGCATATATATGTGTATGTGTATATATGTGTGTATATGTATGTGTGTATACATATGTACATATATATGTGTGTATATGTATATGTGTATATACATATATATGTATTCATATATATATATATATATGTATATATATATATGTATATATGTATATATATGTATATATATATGTGTGTATATATACACATGTATATCTAAGTATATATATTTATATATGTAAATATATATACACGTATATATGTGTAAATATATATTTAAGTGTATGTGTATGCATACGCACATATGTAAATATATGTATAAGTGTATATATATGTATATATATGTATAAGTGTATATATATGTATATATATATGTATAAGTGTATATATATGTATATATATATATATATATATATATATGTATAAATGTATATATATGTGTGTATATATATAAGTGTAAATATATGTGTGTGTATATATATATATATATATATATATATACGACATACACTGCTTCATCAATCTGTCTGAAAATTAAGTGATGCTTTAGTAGCTCGCAACGATAACGTTTTCTTGCATTATCAGGATGCAATACCGATTAGCAATAAAATAAGGAATATACACTATTTTTTGTACAACTTCGTGAACACAGTTGATAAGTTGCTAGACTATGTAGATTGTATCAGTGTGGTCATGCATGTTGTCGACTGAGCTTCATTCTCATGTAAAGTAGCCGGCTAACTATAACCACCTCAACGAAGATTTATTTTTAAATATATGCACAAAACAAAACGAACATTCGATGTCCACAGTTTTCTCTGAGAGCATCCCATATGGAGAACTACATACCACGAAGCTGCTTTACAACTAACTACAATATAGTCGTCTTTAATTCTAATGCAAGCAAATTGTATTTAGACGGTTCTCTTGTAAGATCAACATAATTTTAGTAAACTTCTGCCAACTCAACATACTATTTCTTAATGCTGACCTGTAAGTGTGAATCCTCCAACCGACAGTCATTTATAAGCAGTGATCCATTCGTTTAAATAAATCAACGTCTTACACACACACATACATATATATATATATATACATGTGTATACATATATATCAATATATATATACACATACATATATATATATATACATATATGCATATATATATACATACAGATATATATATATACACATATATATATACATATATATGTACATATACATATACACACATATACGTATATATATGTAAGTATATACATTCATATATATATATATACATGTATATGTATATATATGTAAATATGCATATATATATAAATATATATATATATACACTCATATATATATATATGTATGTATATATATATATATATATATATACAGATATACGTCTATATATATACATATATAATCTCAACCACCACCACTCTCCCTAATGATCCCGTCTTACCCAAGAGATACATAGACACTCTTAAAAACCTAACAAACAACAACAATATAATCATATCACCATCAGACAAGGAGGGGGCATAGTAATCATAGACAAAAATTCATATATCAAACAAATATCTACTATATTATCCGACGAAAACACATACACTAAAACTGACCAAAAAACTATTGATAAACACATAGAACATTTTAACAAATCTTTCAAACACCTAATCAAGAACAACAAAAAATGGGCATCACACATTGAATATTACTCCCTCATTCCCACACGGGCTCCCCAAAACCCACAATCCTGACATCCCCATGCGTCTCATTGTATCGAGCATAGGTAGCACCACACACAAAATTGCACGGGCCATAGCTAACATCCTCACTCCACTAATGGGTACCACCAATCCTTCCCACATACAAAATTTAGGCGACCTTCTTAGCAGAATAAAAAAACATCAACGTAGAAAATAAAAATATACATAGCCTAGATGTAACATCGCTCTACACTAATGTACCTGTTAAAAATGCCTCAACTTACTTCACACACATCTAAAGAAAATCAAAGCCGACCTACCTTTTTCCCCCAACACTTTCATAGAAATAATTTGACTCATCACTGACGTAACATATTTCCAATTTAACGAAGTATTCTACAAACAAAAATTTGGACTCCCCATAGGCAACCCCCTAAGCGGTGTATTAGCCTGCCTCTATTTAGAATTCTTAGAATCCGGCCCTTTCAAATATAGACTGCCCCCTAACATCGAATACTTTAGATACATAGATGATATTTTAATTTTCCTCCCCACAGACATACAAATCAATAATCTTAAAGATAGACTAAACACAGTAGAACCCTCCATAAAATTCACCCATGAGACTGAAATAAACGGCTCTATTCCCTTCCTAGATACCCTCATAATCATGTCCAACAACAAACTAGAATTTAAGGTACACCGCAAAAACACTCACAAAAATGGCTGCATACATTTCTACTCCCACCACCATAGCAAGATCAAAACAGGTATAATTATAGGCTTCTTCCTACGCGCCCCTAGAATATGTAGCCCCGAACACATAGATGAAGAAATAAAGTACATTTTTAATTCCCTAAATACATTGCAATACCCCACACATTTTATATTAAATGCCAAGAAAAAAGCCTTCGAAATATTCTCCAGAAACACCAAACAAAAAATCAAACTCCTAACACCTCTCTCATAGACAAACCCCTTCTCTTACCCACGCATTCCAATAACACATCCATATGCAACACGCTTAACAAACTAGGCATTCCAACAGTACACACCACATCTCAATCCATAAAACAAACATTAAACACATCAAGACATTTCCAAAAAAAAACCCACATCGCATGCCGGCTTATATACTGTCCCATGCAATGACTGCCATCAATTTTACGTGGGAGAAACACAACGTGAATTAAGGAAAGATTTAATGAACACAAAAGGGACATAAAAACAACAACCCTCTCAGTGCACGTTTCTCCCATGCACTAGAATATGGTCATGCCTTAAAATTTGAACAAGCCGAAATCACAAAATACATCCACAACAAATCTCAGCGAAGATTATTGGAAACTGCACTCATCACCGCCTCCACCACCATCAAGCAACGAAATGGCTTCTTTTACCTATCACCCTTAATAAGCAAGATCACCCTTACTGAACAAAAACTATTGCCAGATCATAGATAACATCTATTTTCATCTCTAACCTTAATGACACTCTCCCACTTACTCACACACCTCCTCTTTCTCCACGAATCTTTACTTTCTCTAACTCATTCCTTTTTTTCCCTCACATTTTTAACACAGCAGTCCGATGAAACTTTCTCATTTTCCAAATATTTCAAATATTTCATACCCTATCACAACAAATCTTCCTTCTCCCCCTCACACATTCCCCCTCTCAACTACTTATTTCGTACCTCTACTCTTCCATACCCCTCTTCTAAAATCCCCTCATCTTCTCAAAACCCTCTCTAAGACCATAACTTTCGCCCATCCACTAAAATCACAACCCCCCTCCTTCTCTACACACCCTCTATTTCCTTGCATACAACCCCCACACAGACATTCCAACTTACTTTTCCCCCTTCAGTCTTGACCGTAGCCACCTGTTCAATTACCTCCCTCCTCCCTCTCCTCAACCCCTCCACTCCTTCACTCATTGCTATAATTTTCCAAATATTTCAAATATTTCATACCCTATCACAACAAATCACTCCTCTCCCCCTCACCCATTCCCCCTCTCAACTACTTCTTTCGTACCTTCACTCTTCCATACCCCCTTCTATAATCCCCTCATTTTCTCAAAACCATCTCTAAGACCATAACTTTCGCAGATCCACCAAGATCACAGCCCCCCTCCTTCTCTACCCACCCTCCATTTCTCTGCATACACCCCACACGCACAAACATTCCAACTTACTTTTTCCCCTTCATTCTTGACCGCATCCATCTGTTCAAATACCTCCTTCCTCCCTCTCCTCCACTCCTTCGCTGTCATCCACATTATTCCTGCTCATTCCCCCACCTCTTTCTCTTACTATCAGCAACAGTAGTCCTTGCTCACCCCATCTTTCGACCCCACTCATTTTCATAAACATTCATTTTTCACTCCTCACCAAGTACGGACGTCCACCCAGTAGTGGCCATTATTTCCTTTCCTTCTTTTTTCCCAATATTTGAACCCTACATGTGTTTTTACCTGCATGACATTTTTCTCTATATTATCATCCTGATGAAGTCTTATAAATAAAGACGAAACGTTGATGTACACATAAAACATCCATTTTTTTTAGTTTTTCCTTTTTCATTTTCCCATACACACACACACACACACATATATATATATATATATATATATATATATATATATATATATATGTATATATATATATATATATATATATATATATATGGGTGTATGTGTATATATATATGTATATATGTATATTTATTTATATTTATATATACATATATATATATATACATATATATATGTATATATATTTATTTATATTTATATATACATATTTATATTTATTTATATTTATATATAAATGTGTATGTATACATATATATATATATATATATGTATATATATACATGTATATTTATTTATATATATATATATACATGTATATATATCTATATATATATAGGTATATATATATATATATGTATATATAGGTATATATGTACATATATATATGTGTGTGTATAAATATATGTATATATATAAGTATGTGTATATGGATGTATATATATATATATATATGGATATATATATACATAGGGAATTATATATATATATATATATATATACATGGTATATGTGTAGGTTTGCATATATATATGTATATATGTAGGTATGCATATATATATGTATATATGTGTATATATATATATATGTATATAAATAAATATATGTATGTATATATGTATATATAGGTATGTATATATATATATATATGTATATATATATATAGGTGTGTATATACATATATATATATATATGTATATATATACATATATATATATGTATATACATATATACATGTGGAAACTTTTATCTGACAATATCGAATTGTGTTCAATGTCAATGACCAGTCCAGGCATTAGCAGAATGACTAGTTTTATTTTAGATTTTTTACTGATTTTAGATTAGAGTTAAGTCTACATTCATACGTTTTATAATAGTATAAGTTTAAGTTATGAAGCAACTCCTGTCCACATTATTCTAACCCAGTATGTCGAGCCTACATCCCGCACGTTGAACCCATTATCATGTATTACCTCTGGCTGAGTCTGGTGTATTTATCGAAGATTCGTGCCGACCTTCTGCTGGTTTCTGGTGTATGTAAGGAGGCTCGTCTTCTGAAGAAAATTTAACGGTTTGTCTGTCCTCTTTTTCTATTTCTTTTTCTTTTTGTTTGGGTGTAGAAACTTCTTTTCGAATGGTGGCATCTGTAAGAAAAAGATACAATAATATATACACAAGTAATAGTGGCTATTTCGAATGTTATTCCAAATAATTAGATAATATTGCAATTTGAACGACTAGCATTTATCTAAGAACTTACTTGGTTCATATAAGAACACTAACCAATAATTGTTTACAATTGTAAGGATCGTCTGAGTTCTTCTAGAATATTATAATACAAAGGCAGACTCGACAATGGTTTATGTAGGACAGTTTTTCCTCGAGTTCTTACCGCAATTACTGACAACCGATACGCCCGAAGGCGATTATGATCAAAGTCGACTCTTTATAAATTACCGTGAACATATAAGATGTTAATATTTTAATAAACTGCAAGACAACACTTATTAATATTTTCTCATTATCATAATCCAATATATGTGATATTTCTTTACTATTTACTGTTAATTACATTTTAAACGCTCGTATTCTGCTGTCGTATAGATCCAATGGCACTGCTGGTATATTATAATTTAACTGGGCTAATTTCGGAGATCAAATTGCAGGATTTATAGTGAGATGCATTATTTAAAGTTTCTTATTAGTTGTTATGTGGTGTGTGTTACAATACCTTTTTTCCTAAAGGGTCATATTGCATACGTTCGAGTTCATTCATTTTGATATCACACAATAAGTCCTGATCCATACTAATAAAAAAAAAACCTTATTGCCCAGAAGTTGACCTAATTCATGAGCATAGTCACATTTAAGAATGATTGACTTATACAAACGTTCCTTGAACAGGTCGATGACGGTTTTGTAGGAAAACATAGCTGTGTCTTAAATATGCATCATATTTCGATATTAATTAAAAATAAGTCTATTTTTCAGGATGATTCTTCTGTTTTCTCAAATCAAGCAGGTATTGTTGAGTGCCAGATATGAAGAAGAAAGTTAATGAGGAGAAATTCGAAATTGAATTCATTTAGTATTGCCGTCGTTGCGAACAATTGTGACACGGTGCATTTATTTGAAAAAAAACAACTATTTTTTTCTTTATTTGTGACCATTTTGCGTAATTTCGACCTTCGAAATTTCTAATACTGCTATAAAATATTCGATATTTATGTGTATTCTTATTTCAAAAGAATCAATGAACGATATACATTGCGCATCCCAAAATGATGACGCTAAAATATTGCCTGCTGATGTTTGCGTTTTTGATCGATTTGCACGACTTGTACTTGCTGCTATCATCTTCAGTTGACAATCGATTTCCTCCAGATTCGAGTGATGGAGCCATGTTTGATCCATTCTCATATATTCACGCTTAAACTTTTGTGTATTGTATTTAAACAGAAGCAAACCACGCTCTAAATCGTATAGTCCTTGTTGTTTTTTATCGACTGTGAAATAACCCTCGACACCTACTTTGAGCATTGTTTTCTTCATCACAAATGTTCATGTGTCAATAATGAATACACTCGTTTCTGAAATCTTCAAGTACTGTACTATCTCGTGCCACCTCCATTTACACGCGCTTGAAATACGTTTGATGATTTTTCTGATGTTTTCCCGGACAACCGTCGAATTTTGATAACCTTAGCGTTCAGTATCATTTTCTGGGTAAGACGGCGTTTAACATAAACATAGTACCTCTTTACGTGTTATTTATATAGAATACGGTGTGGAAAACTCTCATCAGGCCATTGCATTGCCTAAACAATAGGTTTTCATATCAGAAAGTAATGCTTTATCAACACACAAGATTCAGATGTTCTATTGTTTAGAAGATTTTCAACAGTAGCTTCACACAAATTACTGTAAGTTGTAAGCTAATAATCCGATGGCACTCAAATCCTGACAGCTGCCATTT
This sequence comes from Sepiola atlantica, assembly GCA_963556195.1. Lineage (NCBI taxonomy): Eukaryota > Metazoa > Mollusca > Cephalopoda > Sepiida > Sepiolidae > Sepiola > Sepiola atlantica. The sequence goes on from OY744515.1 coordinate 194,795,411, forward strand.
TAAGGTTAGCACTTTCACAATTCATATTGACTTATTATTAATTAAGCCATCAAAGGCATGACTTATTGAGTTAAGTGTTATTGTATGATCGTAATATCTGTCAGTTAAAATCTATTAAAGCCCAGAAAAATCATAATAAAAAGAGAACTGTCTTATATTTGTAATGCTAGCAAAGAGCTCGTATGGCATCATCACATTGACAAGCTCGTTTTCATGACATACTTATGTAAACGATGTTGAGCCTGCTCAGTGTAATACCACAATGACTGTTTTAAAAGGTAATCGGATTCTTGCAAAACATTAACATCGTCAAAATTGTGTCTGCAGTTAGGGTATAACTGCAATCGTCAACGCTAGTAGTAAGGTGGCAGGAGGCAAGTTAGTAATCATGATCATGGTTTGTACGTTTTGCGAGATAGTGTCTGGCAAAAAACACCTCGAGAAACAGTGGTTAGGCATCACCACTGTACCGCCCCATGAATACCCTTGAAATGGTCCACACATAATTTGTCTCAGATGCGACTTGAATTGACAGATTACAACTCTATCTCCTATATGAACTGGTTAGCAATCAAAGTAAGATAATATAAGCCAACATATAAATAATATACAGAATAATTATCTACATAATAATGCGCTTAGTCATAGATGTTCATACGTAAGGTATCACCTTTCGCATACATCTAGAAGCTGTATCGTCGGATCAGCACATATGGTGATTTGACGTTAACCTGATGTTGCTATTGCCTGAAAAATTTCGACTCGACCCATTTTAACATGAATTGTTTCAAAATACAGTTATGCCGAGTGAGACAGTCCAATTTTAAATAAATAAATCGTTTTGTTTATTTGAACAATAATTAGCTAGCTGATTATTATAGTTACGCTCAGACAACTGAGCATATTTATTGTTTACAAAATTATTAAATTGCTACAAATCTTAATTTAAAAAGGCATATTGTTTTAATTCATTTAAAATATACTGAGCTGGCAATGTCAAATATGTTTACTGAAGTAGAAAGAGTCATTGTATTTCGTAATTGTATCGACAGTGATACATATTTATTAATTCTACAAGTTATATTGTTTTTAACAAAATAAATTATATATATATATATATATATATATATATATATATTTGTGTTATAATGGAATAATTCCTGGAGGAAATCCGACAATTATGTGATTTCGTGTTATTATATTTTATGTTATATATATATATATATATATATATATATATATATATATATATATATATATATATATCGATTAATGTAGAAAACGCTGCGTAGTTTCCAGGGAGTCCTGCTGGGTAACAACTTAATTAATAATACACAATACACACACTGTTAGAATAACATCGTGTAAAAGACAATTGCATATATGTAAGCATTTCGTATGTAATTAAAACAATTGTTATTTTAACACAGTTATTATAGTTTTTTCTCAAATTAAATGCGTTTCGTTATGTAACATCCCTCTTTTGTTCGGAGTATACTCATTATCTATCATATTGCCTATACGATGCGTATTGCTCGTCGATGGTTGTAGAATACCAAGCAGCATTATAATTGTTACCTCGTCAATGTCTGCTTTAACTACTTGATAGAAGTGATTTTTATGACATACAAAATAGGGTTCGATATAGGCGTTAGTTGCATATTCAAGAACTTACCATAGAGAATCATAGTCTCCTCGTCCCGACCCAGGACATTGGCTGCGAGGCAAGTGTATTCTCCAAAATCTTGCTCGTTTAAGTCAATAATTCGAATGCTCAGCGTGTACGTGTTTCCAGATTCATCGTAGGGTTCGATTCGATACTTCCAGGATTTCTCTAATTCACGTCCGTCTTTCTTCCATATCATAATCCCCAATGGCACGGCAGTAATCATACAATCCAGAATCGTTTCTTTTCCTCTCACCTGTCCCATCCGTTTGATTGGCAAACGCACGTCAGGAGGGTCTGCAAATGATACAAATCAACAAAGTGAATTATAAGTAAAATACAATGAAAAAAAAGGAAAGGGAAAAGAAGTGATGCATATGCAGTACTACGCTATAGCAATTTAATGTAAACATGTACGCTATACCTCCGGTCATTTACACAATATGATGCCTTCAGTGTTTGCAGCTTTTCGTGTGTATTTTACATACTCTTAACTACAGTGAATGGTATTCCAAAAATAGTCACCAATCTGTGGCTGACCAAGCTTAACGTCACATAACGTAAGTGATATAACAAGAACCTGTATTTCAACGTAATCATTTTGTGCAAAGTGCATGCACATACTTCTCTGTAGTAATACATAATACTACCCTAACATCTTAAAGAGAAATATCAAATGTGTAAAGTTCACGGAAATATCATGAAGCGATTACAGCGATACCAACTATTTACGTTAAAGTGTACCGAATGTCTTCAACTAATGCAATCGGTGCATTAATTACTTGTTCGCACAGTCGCTACTTGCTATTTTGTGCAGAGCTCTGATTATGATTATTGTATAATGTAAACAATTATTTATTATTAATTTATAACAATATAGTATTAATCTATTTTGCGAAGATTACACGGTAAAGGGCTACACAACCGACATCCAGTTGTGCATCACTCGACAATAACCGATCCCACATTCTTATTCGTTCACACCAGCAATCTTTGATTGTAATTTAGACGTTAGTGATTAGTTGATGAGAAACTACTTTTTTTCATATCATTTCTTATATAAACTGAGCAGTTACAGAACATTTACATACGCCGGTAAATGGGTGTCTACACTCTAATAATATTTGGTTTAAGCTGATCTTTATAGCGCGGGTACTAGCTAATAGCTTGACTGGCGTTCTCTCTTTAATCATCCATGATGCTTGCATTATCTGCTTAACATTGTTACCAAGCAACACACAAAAGCACAGGCGATTCATTGGTAACCTAGTAGTGGAACCGCAAGAGAAACACTCGGTAGACCCGGCCAAACATACATTCATGGCATAGACATGTCGAATGTCCTGTGTGGTGATATCCCTCTACGTTCGAATATGGTTAACGATTAATGATTTCTGTACACTCTCTATATGCACCACATAAAAACCTATCATTTTAAATGCGTATGTGTTTGATTGAAGATAGATCATTTCAGGTTTGACTTCGTAAATTTCTAAACGGAAATCGTTGAACATAAAAGTTACATTCGCTTATATATTTAAATTATAACATGCACATTTTAACTTGTAATTGCTGGGTTGAACGAAATTATTTGTTAGCTCCTACCTTTTTCGTATTTTTCTTGGAAATTTGTTGAAAGAATATAATTACAAGTTGTAAGATCTCTCGTATATTCCTTTCGCTGATGACACCACACACATTACGCCGGTACTTAATGATATACAGGTTGATTCATAAGTCACTTCACTTAGCTATTTAAAATTATTACCATATGAAGCACAACCATACTATGAACTTTTGATAATTGTTATCTTACTCTCTAATTACTGATGTTTGTTATTTTAAATGTGTTCGTTTATATATTTGTTTCTATATATATTTATTTCATAATCAATCAAATATGCTACAAAGAGTCGTAAATTCCTTGCAAAAAAGAATGGAGCTATGCATGCAGAACGAAGGTGGACATTTTGAAAATTTGCTGTAATTTTTAACTCGCATAAATGAATTTGTTAAATAAACTTTCTGTTTTGTATTACCGTATTTGTTAACTTTAGAATTATAAAAATAAATAGCCAAGGGACTTATGAATCACCCTGTAAGTCTCTCAACTTCTTTGTTTGAAGCATATTCCCAAGAATTAGGGCGAACGTAGACTCGGGTAAACGATACTCTTACTGAAATACCTCAGTAAATACCAGACGGTTTAACAGCAAATGTGTTTTTTTTCTTTGCCTTATGTTTCACATCAGCAGAAGTATAGGAATGTCAACTAATGTATGCCTACGAGTATAATCGTAATACCAAGAAGGGCAGCACTCTCTATATAGATTGGTTAGTATTGTTTTAATTTTATTAAAATCATACATTTTTATAATTAACTTCTTTAAACTGGATATGTATTTTCTTTGATTTTCTCTGATTATTATGATTTTAATTATATTGTTATAAGTTGTAGTTATAGTGGGGTTTGTATTACAATTATTAGCAGCAGCAATAGTAGTAGCAGGAGGAAGAGGGGAGGAGGAGTGGTAGTCTGATAAGTAGTAGTTATCCGAGAAGTAGAATTACATGAAGAATGATACACTATATACTTACACAATACGGTGACTGCAACCTTACGTTGGGAGTTCGGGGGTACACCATTGTTGGCTATGCAGGTGTAAATATCATCACAGTAACGCGTAACGTTGTGAATGATTAAAACTTCTCCTGGAGGTCCGACCTCTGTCAAAAAGAAAAACAAAATAGTAAGAACAACATTAAACCATATATATCTAATCAAAACGAAAGTGAATACAGAAGTAACACTCATGATTCAAAATACCATTCAGAATTATTCCAAAAGAATGTAATAGTTTACCTATACATTAGTTATGTATACTGCAAATAGTTAAGTCCTAGTAACTTTAGAGTACGAACGCCTAAAAATCAAATCAAATGTATTGGCAAAATATAGTGCATACGTAATGTAAATGAAGAGTGCGAAGATATATCGATCTAAACAGCTTCTGGATGTTTTTTTTTCAAGGCGACCTCAATACTGAATACAATAGACAGCATTACTACCTATGCTAAGCCACCATACGAATCGTTAACACATACAGATTATGTTGCCCCTCCTACAATTAGAAAACAGCGACCACTGGTGCATATTCTGCTAGGTTCTCTGGAGACCAGAACCTAGCTCCGAGGTAAAAAAAAAACCCTCATGAGGTACATCAAATTCTGGTTGATGGTTTACGCCAGAAACATGTCCGCACACATGCTCTGCTGCTCAAGTCAGAGACAATCACCGATATATCAACTGACCATGAGTCATTCATCGTCGTCTGTTTCTGTTTGCTTGTCTTTAGACTGCTTACGGGTTCTGCCAGCCTGCCCCACCGTACATTGACTCGGACAACAAAAAAAAGAAACTTTCTGACGATTTAACCGAAAGCATCTCATTAATAGCTTCTCTAAGTTTCCTCGAAGTCCTCTCTGCGGAGGTTGTGTACAAGAAGAGGCAACGACTCACATTGTAGTTTCCGCGTAGAACGTTGAAGACGAGGATGAGTTTTCACCACAGCCGCCTACGCTCTTGTGAATATAGGTTACGGGCTTCCAATTGTTGTTCATAAAACTTTATGAGGAGTCCATAGACAATCTACGTCGCAAGTCTCTGAAGCCGATCCAGGTGTTAGTATTTTGAACTAAATATTGAGATCAAGCTTGGATGCTATATTTCAGAATCAGTCGCAAACGAAAAATGTATAACGTTGAAAGGTGTCAGTTATCACGGTGACAAAGGAACGTAAGTGAAACAAAGCACACTGTATGTCTTATTTGCAGCCTTAATGCATAGGGTAATAAAAACAAAAAATGATTCGACCACAACAGTCAAGTCCTTGGACTGTGTTGTCACGTTCAGCATCAATCGGGCAGGTTCGGAATTAAGGGGCATGTTAGTTGATCATGCTATTTAAGGTGACTGCGTTTGTTGTCATTGAGCAATTGACTCCATAGGTTTGACTTTGGTGTGGCATACCGATGAACATGCTATCTCAAACTTGAGAGTGATAAGCGGTTTAACGGATATAGTTGATCGTATAGACGAACAGGCTTTGCTACAAAAATAACACAAAACTGTATAACGAAGACCGGCTTCATATTTTGAAAAAACAAACATTTTTTTTATAAATTGACAGATGTCAATATGTCACATTATAAATTATTACTTAGTCTTGTTATTTTCTTGTTATATTTTGACGTCTACGATACATTCACGTGTGATTATATATATATATATATATATATATATATATATATATATAAGATCAATTTTATATTCTAATAACCATGCTTTTTATGTTTTTAATTTATTCTTGTATTTTTCACATTTCGAAGAAACATAACATTTCTTGTGAGATGCATTTTTACGGTCTGTTTCTTTTACCGTGAGCAAAACAACATTTTTCTGTCAATATCGTATCTGCAACACTACCCGATAATCAGAACAATCCACAATATATAACACATCATTAGATCTAAATATCTGGAAATAACTATACAGTGGGACATTTCTTGGCGAAAACTAAGGAACACACAAAGCAAAGTAAAAACTCACATGGGGGAAACTCACTAGCACGCCATTTTGATTTTTTTATTAATATATATGTATATATACACATTTATATATATATATATATATATATATATATATATCACTATATATGCACACATATATATATATATATATATATATATATATATATATATATATATATATATTTATATCACGAGAGTAAGATTATAAGCACTTCTTTCATCTAAACGTATGACTTTATTGCTCAATTAACTTATGATTATTTTCACCATCTTACAATAAATATTAGCTTTACACAATCATGGAGCGTCTCATAAAAACATAGTTCATACAGATGGTAGCAAACATTTGTTTTTTTAACATCATCTTACCTCTAATCTCTTACTTAGCGACGGTAAGCAAATTACATCTGTTAATTTGTTTTAGTTATGATCACCGTAATTCGGTCATTACATTCTACTAACAATTTCGTACATTCTATATCGGATACATAATAACAATAATAGAGCATATCTCATATTATTCTCTAATTCCAGAATATCGGATAATATAAAATTATTTACCGTCTTCCGTAACATACAACTACTAACAATACACTTAAACTTATTCTGGAATTTAAATAAACGAACGGATTCAGTTCTACTGTACATTGACTAAAAATGACGTCAAGCACCTATCCATCTCATTGAGTAAATCCATTTCATTTACGAATATTACATTGTAACATGTATTATTGATGCTTCACCTAATACATTTTTAACATCAACACTTACGCATGCATGTGTAAAACACTTTCATAGCTTCTACCTCAATTTAAAACAACAGTATTCTTCTAAAAATGATTCAATTGCTCATAGATATCACATGGAGGCCTATACTATCTTTTCGACACTGCGTTAGAAGTACTAATCGCCACACAACGCATGCCAAGTTTTCGAATTTTGACCATCCATAATTACGGAACTGTACTCAAAGCATCGCAAAACCTCAGGGTGCTTTTTGTCAGAAAATATTATTATTCTTACTTTTGTTTATATTCTACTTTTACTTTAACAATTATCGAACATAATGCTATTTACCAGAATTGTAATTCGTCTTGATACCTCTTTAACTGAACACATACTTTCTGTTCTTTGTCTTTTCTTTTAATTCAAACTTTTAGAATTTATAAACATCCGTCCTCTACGTCTAAGACCTCCAGGTCGCCCCCTCACTCCCCGTATGTCTCTCCTTATTTCTATATTTACGTATCGCAATAAAAAACGGTTAATCAAATTCTATTAACTTTTATTTTTTCATTTTTAATTACAAAAATACTTAACCGTAAAGTGTAGTATCTGTTACTTAATCTCTTGTGTTCTCGGTCAGTGAAGGAGACGTTGTTGTAAACTGCCACAATTTATTCCTTTACATAACTATTTGTCGATTTTTGAATTCAGATATGTATGCTTGTTTTACTACGTGTTATACTACTTTACTAATTATTTTAACTCATATCTCAGTGAAAAATCATTCTAGACTGCGGCAATTTTTATCTGTTTACACAGGAGATAGATTTAAGACAGCCCCTCCCTGTCTCTTCATGTTTATATTTACTTACGCCCACTGTTAATTCAAGTCGGTTTATTTTCACCTATTGACTTTTAAGTTTCAAAATTGCTTAAAATGAAATTGTAGTATCCGTTACTTAAACACGTTTCTTGTCGGTCAGTGAAAGGCAAAGCTTTCTAGACTGAGGACATTATTATTTTTTATTACTTTTTATTATCTTTTTTTATGTCTATTTTACAATTTTTATTTTTTATTTTTTATAGAGTCTTATTATAATATAATTACCTTTTTCTCTCCTCTAACAGTGAATATACATCCTTCTCGACTGCGGCAATTTCTTTCGCAGTAAATTGATTTCAACTGCTCTCTCAAATTGTATCTCTTTTTATTTACTTACTACAATACACATAAATGTTACTTAATCTCTTCTATTTTCGTAAGTGAAGGTGAAATCTTTCGTGACAACGGCAATTTTTATTTTTTTGATTATTTGCGCTTATTTGACCATTTGTCGATTCTACAATTCATTTCTAATTTTTGTGGTTTATGTTTATTTTTTACTCTTATTATAGTAAACTTATTTTTTTATTTTTGTTAGTGAACTGGAATGCGATTGTTTTCCCTACAGAAGATGGATTTTCAACACATTAAACTCACTATTATATTTTTAATATTGGTAAATTTAATTTCCAACAAAAAATGGTCACTGACAATGTGGATAAACATTTCTTAAATCCAGAAGGATATTCCCATCACTTCACGCATATCATTTAGATCATATTAATTTGGAGGAGAGTTGTTTTCACTTTTCCTTACCATCGTAGGAGAGAACAGTAACAAACACAACATTTATAAATCTAGTTTGATTGAGTCAAAACACATTTTACCCACCTAAAGTAATTTCAGCGATCTTTTCCACTTCTTTTTAAGAACGAATACTCTAACACTAATTAATCTCTCTCTCTCTCTCTCTCTCTCTCTCTCTCTCTCTCTATATATATATATATATATATATATATATATATATATATATATAAAACTTATCTTTCTATGTCACTGTATCTATCTATGTAATTGCTCTGATAATATGATTTTAATCTTTGAAAGTGCTTTGCTTAAGGAAAGAATAATATACATGTTTTACCGAGTACACCTTGCATTGAACAATCGAAGTTGAAATAGATTTGTCATTCGTACATGTGTATCCGTCTTCTTTCATCTATCTTATATATATATAAGACGGATACACATGTACGAATGACAAATCTATTTCAACTTCGATTGAATATATATATACACTTATATGCGCAGTGTTGTTGGTATAGTGCCAACAAACTCCTTCTTTTATAACACCCCCTACCTTCTTACCTTACACATCCTCTTGCAAGAGGTTTTTCTAAAAAACTTTGTAAACAAAACTTGATACTATTGCCACCTTTATTTTCAAATTACATTTTTATTTCTATTTTTACGTGTATGTGGTTTTTAATTTTGATTTTGATTTTGATTTTAATTTAAATTATTTCATTTCTATATGTTTATTTTGTATTTTACATTTTTATTTTAATTTTTAATTTTTATCGTGTGTTTTATTATTTTACTATTTTATTTTTATTTTTATTTTTTATATATTTTTATTTTTTTATTTTTTATTTCATAATTTTTCATCTTATACTTTTTTTATATTATTTTATTTCTATTATAATGTTTATTCTATTTTTTATAACCTCTCTAACAAAATAATCTGTAACTTTTATTAATTTATTGCATAATTTTAAAGCGTAAATCTATACAAAATATTGGATTATTTCTCATTTATGTACTAGTGTTTTGGTTTTGTTCCAACCATTGTGTTAGTTCCACCCTATACTACTACCATATCAACCGATGACTCTTCATGCCAGTGGATGTTTCTCTACAAAGAGCTTTTTATTTGTTATCTGATTTTCTGCAAAGGCGCTGATGAAGTAACATTTTGGAGTTTATATATAATTGAAGTAAAATTAACACCTTATTATAAGCCGGATATAAACTATGTAGTCATACTATACAATGTCAAAACACATATGGTTACACCGGCGATACGCAATTCTACTAGGAGGAGATTTCAGTTTCGTTTTTTCTTCTTTATATGAAGAATTCTTAAAAATAAATTAAAGTTAAAAGAAACTTACTTAATCAATACCTTAGCACTATGGATAACATTCAATGCACATCTTATATATTTGAATTTTCAAATGAGAGAGTGTGCCAATAGTAATCCTTCAAAAGCTCTTGTAAATAATTCGAATACATTAACAGTTGAAAGAAAAAATTGATTCACATCCCAGACCTATTTCTTATATAAAAATGAGAAACATATCAATGTTCATGAAGAGTTTCACAACTATTTCCGGCCTATGTATAAAAATAAACTACACTAATCATAGCCTAACCTCAGTTCCCTAACCCCTATTAGATGTGTCCGAACATTCAAGATGATCGGTTAATTTATTAAGGAGTGCATCCGTATATACAAATGTATAAATATATAATAATACCTAACTTTAGTGTTTAAATAATTTATTGTTATCGAGATCTACATGTAGACATCATTAAATATATCAAAACAAACTTTAAAAGTGTAAAAACGTATGTCATTCATAAACGCTGAGATTCGTTCAGGAGAAATGAACTAGCTAAACCAGTTTAAAAGAAAAAAATAATACTTTTCCTTTTTGCAATAAGTCCTGTACTTTCTTATTTTGTTTTTGGCGAATACTGGTTCGATCCTATTACTACGTTTAGTATATACTATTCCAAACTCGTTCTTTTTCACTATCCTCATAATTTCTGACCTTTGAAGACATAATAAAGAGTGACACATACTCTATTAAATTAGAATAAGGTTTAAACCAAATGCAGTTCATGAGATAAACACAACTTGGAAAAAGTTCAACCACCTTCAGAGTTAATATAGAATCGCACTTTATTTGAACAATTAGATTAAAGATTTTACAAACATAACATTAACTTGGGAATATTTATAGTATATATTTTTGTGTGATTTCAAGATATAGGGAAACATCCATGGGGAAATTAAAATGTATTAGCTCAGGTTCAGTATAATATTATAAACATATATAAACTTCAATAAAATACATACTCTGTTTTGTAATTAGAGTTTTACATTTTCTTAAATACGTGGCATAATTATTTTTACAGCTGTGTGTGTCTGCGTTGGGTTAGGCTACCGCAGATAAAATTGTTCTCGCGACACATTTTCCCGTAACACAATTCTGTGAGAATATTATATTGCAGACAACCAAGTATGTTTAAAATACGTCATATTGAAATCGTCATAAAAAATATTACAAACTGTAAAAATATGTTATTTGAAATCTTACATATTCTAAAGCTAGATCTAAATATACGAACACACTTTTATCCTTACTAGTTAATTTTCATTTGGCATTGACAATGAATTAACCTACTCCCCAATTAATTATAAAATATTTAATTTGATTCAACAGTATACTAATTTTGTTATATCATCATATGCACACCTAAAAAGAAAGAACAAACTATGAAAATTAATGTTATTCGATCACTTAGAAATAAGTAATGAACACATAAATATTTAATAAAAAATGTTGATAGATTATTAATTTAATTACTTATAGAATTGTTGGGAATAAGTTATAATACTTTTATTATTATAAAAAAAATACGAACTTTTGAGGGGTTTTTCTATAACCTATTAACGAGTATGGTGGATTGTTCCGTTCACGACGTATAAACATATTTCGCGTTATTAAATCTCGAATCAAGTTACTGTTGTGATAGTGTGTATGTCTTTACTTCTTAACATATTCGCATATATATTCATGCTGTGAGTTTATGTTGTTATAATATTTATTTTGAGATAAGTTATCTTCTATGCGTACATATATAGTTAAACACTATCTAAAGGATTTAATCTATTTAACTTATTCTGAAAATCCTGAACGGTACTCCCACTACAGCTGCAGATTAAGGGTAGGGAGAGCTCAAGTAAATGAGAGGTTTAAGAAATAAGGCGGAATAGATCATTGCGTAGACATGACTGATAGATTGTGATGGGGATGGAGTGAAGCGAGCAAAAAGAAACCTTCTAGAAGGGTGTCCGAGGCAACTTCATGTTTTAGTCATGGCATGTTGGAAGTTAACTCAAAAATGAAATATTGAAAGTGTCAACCAGTTTGAGGCTGAGAGTAATGTAATAATCAGAGGTGGTTTCACAAATCTTATAAATTAAGGTCTTACCCACGGATTGGGTTAAAGGTTGTTACTAAGACATATATTAGCAGGTAAACAACCTAGTTAAATCCAGGGGTGCTGTTATTTAAGAATAATTACATATTCAACAAATACATCTAAGTGTGTATTACTATTAGAATAGTCAAGACCAACTTTGAAGCATTTAACACATCGGTGTTCTCCTCATCTCCCATTATCTCTCGTTGTCATTGCTCTTGCTCTCTCACTCTCTCTTTCTCTCTCTCTCTATATATATATATTATTGAATGTCAATGTTATCGAAATGATCCAGTTTATGTTCATACTTACGTTCTTTAACGCCACTCTCATGTCTTCTTTGCCGATACCAAGTGACAGTCGGTTGCGGTATTCCCGTCACATTGCATACAAGGCTTACTGTCTCTCCTTCTCTGACGCTAGTGTCACTACTCGACAAATGATCAATGATCTTTGGGGGTACTGCAAAATAGAAAAGACAAGATACTGGCATGAGGTTCAGCAAAAATAACGCCAATATCAAAGCACATCCTTGAGAAATAATTAATGGCTTCCCTGTCTGAGAAGCGCTACGATCGCCAATATTTTTTGTGTGGACTTTTTATCATCATTTTGTCTAGTATTTCTGTTTTCGTTCTTTGTTTGCCCTCTAATGTTAAGGCTTCATCGTTTGGAGGCAAGTTTTGGTTTTGCGTAAGTGATAAATTGTGGAAAAATGGTTTATGGTTTACGCTCTTTTTCGTATGGAAATACCTATTTATAATGTTCTAGCTTGTGATGGATCCCATATTGGATGATATTTGCACATGATTTAGCTTTCTATATTTCTCAACCTATGATTTATATCTAAGCTTAATGCGCGAACACATGACGCAATATCCATCTATAAGTAAGCAAACAAACATTTAAAACGCATCAGTAAAACATAAGAAGAGACGTAAGAATAAAAATAAGATTAATACCACTGTTTTAACTTATTTCAAACTTACTCTCTCTTTGTCTCTTTTTCTCTCTTTGCAGTTATTTGTTCCAGTAGAATAGACCGCGATATGGTCAAACAAATAGACGATCCAAAATAACAACGGTATTTCTCTGCTTATCCTGGCATGGTTTTCCGTCTTCTGGATTTCTTATTTCCATTGCCATCGGGAGACTCTTTTTTATGGTTATCGGTTGAGGATACTGTATTTGTGCTTCACTATTTATATCCCGTCTTACCAACAAGGTGTATCCACTTGATACTTACAAAAGACCCTCATGTATATATATATATATATATATATATATATATATATATATATATATATATATATATATATATATAAACACAACATTTAAAATAAACAACTTTTTTTCCGATATAAAACCAAATACGGTGACAACATGCCCGATTACCTTTGTTAGACACAGTAAGTGAGAAATTCGCCAAGCAAATCAGCTCAGCAGTTGAGAATAGCTATTTTACTTCGAATGTGCGTGTTGTGTTTTCTACAACACTGATATTGCGTCCTCTCGTAAAGACGTTTTACACACTCATAATAAAATAATGTAATTCATCATTTAAAATGTAGTTGCAGTGCTGACTACGTCGGTATGACAACGTATCGATTGGATAGTAGAGTCAAACAACACATTCCGAGTAAGATTAAGAATGGAACCTTCCGGTCAACGGACGTTCAAAACAACACATACGGGTCTTCCATTAGAACAACATTTACTAAAACCCCGCCGTGCGCTAGGAATTTTAGCATGGACTCCTTCAGCATTCTCAGGTAGTCTCACTCATTATACAATCTAAAAATCTTGAAGACGATCCACGTTCATCTAAAACGTCCCTCCCCTTGTAAACATAGGAATTGTCTATTAGGAATAGATGTGATAAATCTCTAAGAGTCATCATCCATTGTACATCTAGCATGACGCTATTTAAATTGTGTTCTCTACTCTGTCTTTTAGTATCTGTTCCGATGGATACTGCACCCTATAGACTGGTATTGTCTTGGCCTTCGGGGCTTGATTTACGCCGGTCTATGGATCTGTCCTGTGGAGTTCTAGGAGGTCCACCTTCCCAGGCTTCGCCTCCCCTCTTTGGGGAGGAGTAAGTTTATTGCTTACTGCCTGAGCCGCCCCCACCGCGGAATGCCGACGGGCTGCCCAGGCAATTTTTAAACCCCACTTTCTCGACCCGCCCTTGGGTCACATCTTACTTGTGGGAGTAAGATAAAAACTGGCCTTGTACCTAACTCCTGGAGAGGAGTAATACAATACTCTGTCTTTTACCCCTCGTTTTAAATAGTTCGTTCTTTTTTTTAATATCTCGATACAGCCTTTGTTAAGAGAGAGCGAAACCGACGGCTGGCTTTTCTTTTTCTTTATTAACTTTTATTCATTAACGATAAAATAGGTCTTCCCTTCATGCCTACGATCCTCTTTTATACAATTCGACATTATGGATGTTTACCCATCGATTTCCAAGGAATTAGTTACGAACAGCATTAACTATGCTAGGAACTTCGTGGATGTATCCGATGAACAGATAAGATTAATTATGACTTGTCGCAGATCCATTCTTATGAATAATCGAGAAACATGGATTAAATTGAACAACAAAAACTTTGATGTCCCGATAGGTGCTTTTTACTCAGCCCAAATTTCCGATATGGTGAACATATTTATAATGTACACAATTAGCAGAATTGTAAAGCCTAATTTAGTGGGGTTATACGTGGATGATGGACTAATT
>OY744515.1:194815233-194822733 GCA_963556195.1 Sepiola atlantica
ATGAATAAACGTTTTCAATGTCATGACTACATCGCTGTGTCTATAAAAGACAGCCGATTCAACGCAGATCCTCTCATAATGGTAGCAGTTTCAATTAAACACTTAAGCTTCCACGACGATAATGTAACGATCATATCACTGTCAATAACACCGGGGTAGTCAACGCCTTTAGTTTTATGATGACATCACTGTCTCACTTGTAATATTAAAGGTGCTTAGTATAACGCTGACAGAAGTGTGTGCATGAGATATACCCGTAATCAAATTACTATACCACTGTGTTTTGAAAAGAAAGAAGATAAAAAACCCATATACTCTGGAGAATATCACTGTCTCAATAATATAATATTCAACGACAGCAGTGCAATGATGATCTCTCTGGTGCAATACAACTTAATGGGCATAACACGCATTTAATGATGATTACATCACTGTGTGTCTAAAATACGGATGAGTATACGCCGTTTCTGTAATGATGACAATGTTGCTCCAATTAAACGCCCTTTTCTGTAATAAATATCTCACAGTGTCTATACACCTCTGAGGTGTTAACGCCCTTAATTTCATGATGACTTCTGTGTCTCACTAAATTACGTAAGATTCAATATCACTGTCTCAGTAAAATATGTAAGATTCAACACACACACTCTCTATTTCTTTAGTATCTCTATGAAAGAAAAGTTCACTGATACTATTTTCTTTTTAACATAGTTCACCCCAAACCAGGCAGGTTGCCACTGTAGACGTAAGGATCTACTGAGAAAAAAGGTGAAAGTTTTGCGGGAGTCAACCTTATTTGGGAGTTGTACAGCGAGATGTTTGTTTACATTAGTTTACACTTTCTGCATGTCAGTACCGGCAAGAAAACAGGGGGGGGAGTTCCAGCGTCCAGCAGAACGAGGAAAGAAGCGTTTGGAGTAGAAAGCCTTTCGGTATCTGGGGAACTCCATAGTGAATGGATGGGAGTTGGCAGATTGTCGGGTTGGTTTAGTGAATTTACGTCGTGAGGGCACCAGAGCAGCAAGGTAATCAGATCACACTCCATTAAAATACTTGTAAAACAGGCACAAGGAAGCAACATTGTGGCGATAGGACAGGGGCTCGAGCTTTGTAGTTTGTGAGGGATATATCAAGTTGGCGACTCGTTTTTGACATTGCTTAAGAGTGATAGACTAGTGGGTGATGCTCCAGCCCAGATGTGGCAAGAATCCTCCATGCATGGGTGGATGGTGGCTTTGTAGAGATGTAGGATAATGTCAGGTGTGAGAAGTTTACTAGATCGCTATAGGGAATCCAGTTGTTTGGCAATAGTCTTAGCAATGTCTTCAAAGTGTGTGTTCTAATTCATGTGACCTATGAATGTTAGACCGAGGAGTTGTAATGATGAACTCTCAGGTAGGGTGCTATTTGCAATAACAATCAGCGGTTGAAGAGGAGTCTTGTAGTTATTGAAGGAAAGTAGCTCTGTCCTTGCGGCATACAAAGTCACCATCCATTTATGACCCAATTTCACTACAGACTGGAGATAATCCATTGCCTCATATATGTGCGGGTCGGTTTTGCCCACATGACGAGAGTAGAGTGTAGTGTCGTCAGCAAATATTTCTATCTCAGTCTCAATGACATCAGTGAGGTCATTTATTAAATCAGGAACAGTAGAGGTATAAGGATGGAGCTATGGGGTGTACCAGCATTTATGTCATGTTGCTTAGATGAACGGCAATCGAGGGCAACCTGAATCTTTCTTTTCGGTAGGAAGGATTTAATTATATAAAATAGTTGCCCAGTAAGATCATATAAGTGCAGTTTATGGAGAAGCCCTTCATGCCAGACCTTGTGAAAGGCCTTGGATATATCTAGCGCAACCGCCCTAGCTTCACCTGCCTTGTCCAGTGTATTATGTATGCGGTAGATCGTACTTGTCTAAATCTGTATTGATGATCAGAAAGAAGTATACCATTAACTAGCTGCAAGACTATCGCTAGATTGATTGATGGTTTCAAAGATTTTAGCAAAGATAAAAAGTAGACAGATTGGGCGGTAGTTTAGAGGATCAGTTTTATCTCCAGAATTCTTGAAAACTGGTACTACAGAGGCAATCTTACAACTATCAGGGAAACAAGATGAAGCAAGGCATTTGTTGTATAGTTTAATTTATTTACAGTGCACCCTTGTGCTTTTCTGTAAGAAAAGCCAAACTTACAAGCAACTCATAGACCAGAGTTTCTCATCCGGCGTTCTACGAAATTCTAAAGTTCCCCAAACGATCAAATAGCATTAAACAATCCCGATATCAAAGAGCGAAACGAGCTCTTATCAATTAAGAAAGAAAAACCGTGCACGTTTATCTACATTTCTTTGTTGAATTAAGTATTTTCTTACCAAAAGACATGCATTCACATCTACATCAACGAGACTTGTTCAGTCTTATTAAATGACTGTTAAAGTAACATATCACTCGCTTTTTCATTTGATTAGATGACATTTATAATCATTTTACATGTTCGAGTCTAGAATTAACTATACATTTTATAAGGCCTTACAGACAAATTTTAGAAATAAGTCTTACTGCCTCCTTAGTATAGTTATTAAAAATATATACGATGATATTTATCACTTATATGATGTGCCATTTCCTTGGGAAGGGGCTTATAATTAAATATATTTGTCGGTTAACGCTGCTCTAGACAAGCGCTAACGTAAGTAGCATCGACTCTTTCACAATGTGTTACTTTCTAACCAACCTAATTATGCTGCAATATTTAGATGCGTATATGTAAAACTAAGGTTAAAAAGTGAGAGCAAGAATATGAAATGTCAAACTAGCATGCAAGTAAAATGTTCGGCTAACGTGCACCGCTAGTTGCGCAATGAGAAAAGGTACATAGCACAAAAAGAACAGTCTCTGCCTGTGGGGGGTTCAGGCGACGAAGCTCTCGATCTAGTGAAAATAAATGAGTGTCTCCCTTTGTAAATGAGTTAGATTTTTAATCTTAGTATATGATAAAAATAATACTGTATTTTCTCTTCCGTTCATGCAACTTTCAGACGGACGTATCCGCATTGGTGTATGCCCTTAAAATAGTAGATCGTGACTAAGATATGATAGTCTAGCCTGGTCGCCAGTAAGCCAGTTGTATATTCACATAGTGATGAGTCTAAATGTCCACAAAACAGGTTCGTTTTCAGATATAAAAAAATATTCAAAATAATTATCAATCTATCTATCTATCTATGTATGTATATACCTATATATCTATCCCTTCCCATCACCTTCTCTCTCCCCCTCTCTCTATCTCTCTCTCGATCTCTCTCTCTCGATCTCTCTCTCTCTCTCTCTATATATATATATATATTATTATTATTATTATTATTATTACTATTATTAAGAATGTTATCATGTGTCCTACACCCAACAAATATCATTGATTTTAAATGGAGAAAGTAAGTACAATTTAAAATATACAACATTCGCCTTTAAGTTGTTTACAAATAATACTAAAAAAACAATAACATCTATGAACCAATCCTGCTCTCCTTAAACGTACATGACAGGCATTGGTGATACTTACAACCGACGGTCACAGCCACTTATTCGAGATACGATAGCAGTCAGAAAACATTTATCTGTATCATTCCTTACACGTACTGCAATCAAATCGGTCTCATATGACAAGAATTGGCAGCAGTTCAAATAAAAGAATCATATTATTTTACAACAAAAAAAATCAAGCTCTACGGGGTATATATATAAACTGTATAATTCACGCTGTTTGCCAAATGAGATGGAAATCTTTCAAAGCGAATTTAATCACAAGAGAAAAATTCTAACGCGTAGACAAATGAGAAAATAATCGTCATAGTTTTAGCACGATTGTTTGTAGTGTTTATTTATTTTAATGCTGCCTAAAAGCAAAAACAAAAATCTGTCGTCAAATAAGTGGATGATACTTGATAGCTTCTAAGAATCAAAAATGTGATAAAGTATATATATTTTAGGCTGTAAGTGTGAACCGTTATTCTTAAATTAGGAAGATTATAAAGCGTCCTTATTTTTCGAAATATTTTGGCATGCAATATCTTATCATACATTTTAATACAAATTGTTGAAAGATTAATGTGACTTTATGTTGTAGCACTTTTTAAGATAGGAACCATATATTTGGATAATTTGGAATTTTCTTACGACGATCCCTATATTGTTCATTGTATTCACAGCGCTTTGACCGATGCAACATGCGATCTTTCAAACTCGGGAACTTTTCGGCGGGATTTCGTAATATCTATCCTAAACTCTGTAATCTGTTCGATATTGGGAAATTACGTATTTTTTTAATCAATTGAAGATATCGTTCTTATTCCATCGGTCTTATTCCAGAGTATGATTGTAAATTTATGTTATTCTCTCAAATCAATGCCCCCCCCCCCGCCGATCACTGGCCCAATTTATGATAAACCTTACAAACTTATCCCACTAAGTCCCATCAAATCGTCCAAAAAAGTAATTCCCCCAAACCTTCTCCCTTTGTCTCCCCATTAAAAAAACCCCAAAAATACTCCACCTGCGTCCCCCACAAAACAGCACCCCCTTCGCCTCCTCCAGCTTCTCCTATAGGGCCTAGCTCCTCTTCCCCCTCCCGAATAGATGACATGCCTCCCCCTCCACCTATTGAACAGAGGAGACAAAAAAAACGCCTTCCTCCCTTGGGAGGATATTTGCAAGGTTACCAATGTCCAAGAAGAAACAGTCAAGTATTATCACCTCTTAAATCTCAGTGAGCTGCTTAAATTCAAAGAAGTCGGGGGTATAACCATAAAAGACCCTTCTAATTTCCCCAACACCCCTAGAATCTTAACAGTTGTAAGGAAGAAATCAGAAGCGAATGCTTAATGGCAGATCCTGGAAGAGGCGAACAACACTTTTAAATTCACCATTCCAATGGCCATCTTAAACGGTGAAGTCTTATCTGTTTTAAGAAAAGATTGTGTTGGGAGTGTCCCCATAAGGTTACACCCCGCCCTGTATAGGATCGCTAAACTAACCTATCCTTTGGATGTTGGCGGCATCTCTCACGATGGTCAAATTAATGATCAGATTGCCAAACAATCTTTTGGGAGAGCCGTCGGCATCATGAAAACTGCTATGTTCATTTCTGGAACCCAACTCTAAGGCACCCTTATGGCTCTCGTTCTAGCGAGTGTGAATGTCCGGAGCCTGAGGGCCGACGCTCGTAAATTTCGAGTCGCTGCAGACCTTCAGCGCCTCGGAGTGGATATATGTTGTGTTCAGGAAACACACTTGATTTTAGGGGACTATTTGGGTGCGCTGGCTAAGGGTTTCCACGTTTATTCAGCGTACTTTAATTCTTCCGCTAGGCGGCAAAATTTGAATTAAAGGAAAACATCCAATCCGTATTTAAAAAAAAAGGAATGTACCTTTCGCCTCACTCGAGAAAATTAATGAAGAACTAGACAAGCTAGTTAAGACCGGCATTCTTTCTAAAATTGAATATAGCCAATGGGCTGCTCCGAAAAAAAACTAAGGAGATTTTTCGACTGGATTAAACGAATCACTTAAGGATTATCATCATCCTCTTCCGTGCCTAGATGAAATATTTACTAAATTAAATGGAGGAAGATTTTTCTCCAAAATAGATTTAAGTGACGCATATTTACAGATTCCCGTGGAAGAAGAGAGTTCGAAACTATTATGTTCTAACACACATCGCGGGTAATACAAATTCGAGAGGCTCACTTTCGGTGTCAAGGTCGCACCAGCCATATTCTAGCAGGTGATGGATACTATGTTAAACGGACTGGAATTCGCAATAGCATACCTAGATGACGTCTTAATGACTAGTCAGACCAAAGAACAACACCGGATACACGTACACAAAGTTGTGTAGCGAATCTGATAGTACGGTTTCAAACTCAAGGAAGCTAAATATGATTTTTTATGAAGAAAATTAAATATCTGGGCCACATTATTGACAAAGATGGCAGAAAACCAGACCCAGAACGGGCTACTGCAATTCAGGACACGCCGGCTCTAAAAATGTCGCATCTTTACAAAGTTTTCTCGAACTGGCTTAATACTACCAAGTTTTCATACCCAATATGCATAACCTCCGTTCTCCAATGAATGACCTTCTGAAAAAGACAAAGAGTTGGAATGGACAGCTGAATGACAGGAGGCATTTGTGAGAACGGAAAAAGTCCTAACATCCGATCTTTTTCTAACTCACTATAATCCAGACTTATGGATTATTGTCGCTAGCGACGCAAGCTCATACGGCATCGAGGCATGCATTTTACACAAAATGCCAGACGGGACTCCCAAACCAATAGCTCACGCATCGAGGACACTGCTACCGGCAGAAAAGAACTAATCCGAAATAGAAAAGGAGTCTTTAGGGATCATATTTGCAGTCTCGAAATTCCACCGTTACATACACGGTAGATTGTTTACCTTACAAACGGATCATAAACCTTTACTCACAATTTTTGGGTCCAGAAAAGGTATGCCCGTACAAACAGCTAACAGACTGCAGAGGTTAGGAACACTCCTTTTAAATTATAATTTTTAGATTGAATACCTCCCCTCGAAAAACATCTGTTACGTTGATTGATTATCAAGACTCATTACAAAACGTAGTGAACCGCTTGAAGACACTGTGATTGCCTCCTTTCGAACGGAAGAACAAATTAACTCGACATTACGGATCACAGTAAAGGAACTCCGCATGTCACTACACGAAATACAAATGGAAGCTTTCGGTGACGAGTTTATTAAGATGACCAAGACTAAATTAATTGAATAGGACCAAAAAACTGCAGACATGTTCTCCCTATGCGATGAGGTACTCTTGTCTAGTGAGAGAGTCGTCATTTCCAATACTTTTCAAAGGAGAATTCTGAAGGATTTCTTTGTTGGCCACCCAGGGACTACAAGAATGAAGAGCCTGATGAGGAGCTACGTGTACTGGCCTAACATGGACCAGGATATGCAAAGAATGTGCATTGGCAGCAAAGGCACCTCCGATCAAATACAGTCCTTGGCCAAAAACGGACCGACCATGGTCCAGGATCCATATATACTTCGCAGGCCTATTAGACGGTTTCAACTATTTAATTGTAGTAGATAGTTTCACAAAATGGGCAGAAGTGGGCCGATGCAAAAGTCCAACTACGGAAGTAACCATAAACTTCCTTCACGAATTGTTCGCCTGTTTCGGGGTGGTTGATTGTTTAGTCAGCGACAACGGAACGCAGTTCACGTCCGCTGAATTAAAGGAATTCTGTATTACGTTCCAAATAGAACATAGTACGACCCCAGCATACCAACCGAGGTCAAATGGCAAAGCAGAGCGTTTTGTCGATACACTCAAAAGATCCCTGAAAAAGACTAGAGTCACTCCTACAGAAAAAGCCCTACAATAGTTCCTTCAGGTGTACAGGATTACGCAAAACACGAATCCATCATCTTCATTATCCCCTGCT
>OY744515.1:194827733-194845233 GCA_963556195.1 Sepiola atlantica
TTTTCATATTTATTAATGCATGCCTGGAATCATTACTTCTAAGAAGGAATAACACATTGTGTTCGTGTTCACTTTCCGAGTGACTCATTTTCAATACATACCTATTCATACTTGTTCAAGTCCTTGTATATTTACGACATGTACACTTCCGTTTGATTCTAAGATCACATTGATAAACATACACGACTTGTATTAAATTGATATTTCTATATTGTTCCATAATGATTTTGATTCATTATTCGGATTAATATACAATTAATAACCCTTTTGATCAGATACGTTTTAATTTCTTCACACATTCAACGGGGATAAATAGTCATTTAAAATTCCGCATATTCTTCTTGTTTTTGTAGATCGATATATGTGATCATTGTCGAACATTTTCCGAGGCAATTGATACTGTCTTCATGCATCGACCCGTTTTTAATTAAGGAGATAATGTGTTCGACTATCATCTAGTGTGTCATTAATGGCTGAGAAATTATTCACTTTAACCAGTTCAGCGCATCAAGACATACTGTCGGAATTGAACATCATGGACATACGGATAAGCGTTGCTCGTGAAATTACAAAAACGAAAATCACTAAGTCAATTAATATTTTATTTATTATGAAAAGAGATCTTATTAATTATTAAAGTTTCAAAATCTTTTTGAGAAATATGAAATTTGGAGAACATTAAGCAGCAATCACAAGTCGTTTAGCTTATTCGTGTTATTTATACATAATCATGAAAAAAGTAACAGTATGTACAATGCCCCATTCATCCCATTGCTATCTTCTGATTTTTCTGGTCTACTTTTTTTATGTTCTATCATGTACAATGATATGTTTTTAATTTATTTTCGCAGTATTTAAATGTTTCATGGAAATTTATTGGAAAAGGATGGCCACTAAAGTCTACTTTCTTTCATATTTAAAATATGATCTAAACTATTTCCTGTTGGACACTCATTTCTGGAGATGTATCTCTAGTTTCACCTACGCAAGGGATTAGTCAACCCATTTAAATACCGTAAATGACTTGCGTTAAGCTGTGTTATCAATGTCTGATGAAGATCACACAAGTGTATATACGCGTTCAATACCTTGCATTATTTATATATCGGTCTACACGTATCATATGTCGGTAGGACAGAAGAAACATCACAACTGTGATGTGATGTTTTTAGGGACGATCAGCCAGAGTGCTGGGTGCCTACTGCTTTTTTATAACAACTTTCCAACTGTGTGTAAGCAATTTGATTTCGGGAGAACGTTAGGACAGTCAACTGTTACCTAGAATTAGATAGTCTAATTAATATAAACTCTTGCGCCTTTCTGAATACATTAATATTTATGTAATAGCTCTTCCTAAAGCATGAAGGCATCTTAAAAACCGATAATGCATAGATAACCATAGTGTATCCCTTTTTCTCGTAGCCGATCTGTATTGCCTTCGGTGAAAGAAACTTGCTCAGCTTAAAAGACATGCTTGGCTAACCCCAATACAAATTGTGATGTTTTTTTAATTACAACAAACACCCCCGCACTTTCATTGGTTTGTTAAATGATATATAGGTCTGCCATTAGCGCCGATGCGTAGGTTTTTATGATCTATAAAACTGTATGATGGTTACCATGCGTGCACAAGCATGAGCAGTCCCACGTGATAAAACTAAGCAGCCTACGGATGACTAGGGATGACTTTATACTCTTCGTGAGTTACAAACTTTGATGAAGTAAATCGCCGTCTATCAATATCAAGACTACATAGCTTTTCGTACAATAACAAAGCTTTCCAGGCAGAGTATAATGCGTATATAGCATTAATATTTCCCTTTCCCTCGTAGCTTGTACTTATTCTGTAGTGGGCAAAAATATAAAATATAAGTGTTAGGCACTTGCTCCTATAACAAACACAGGTAACTATAGCATGAATATGATTATATATATATATATATATATATATATATATATATATATAGACAGAGAGATATAGAGACAGCGAGAATTTGGAGAAAAAGAGATTTGCATATATTTATATATATATATATATATATATATATATATATATATATATATATATATATATATATATATATACGTGTAGATATAGAAAAAAGTGAAACGAGTGAACAAGAGACGGTGGTAGAAATTGATGACCTTTTTGAATGAGTATGATTCTGAATATATACATAGAAGTGCTCCATGTCACCAATCAAAGCTAATATTGTTTCTGTTGTTCCTTCTAATCCGATATATATAGATCTTTTGCGTGAGGTTGCTCTTAAAGGCTATAATATTCGGGTAATAATTTATTAACCCCTAACATTACGTAAGACACATTGTTTTACCCAAAGATAGTGTTTAATGCCTTGGTTAATTCGCATTTGTTGAGTTATATATATATATGTGTGTATATATATATATATATATATATATATATATATATATATATATACATATATATATATACATATACATATATATATATATATATATACATTTTTACCATGTTTTCATGGTAAACAACTGATGATCCCTTAAATAATGTTAGAAGCAAACTAATATAATAACTGAAAAAGTTAGATTTACTTACATGAGTGATTTTCAACTGAACGACTTGGGACCTACGTTTTAGTTGTTTTTTGTTTTTTTGTTTTTTTAATATAGTTTTAATGGTTGAGAAACTTCCAATACTATATATATATATATATATATATATATATATATATATATATATAACTTCTTGCACTGAAACATCGATGTCTGTAGGTAATAAATAATTAATATTTATTCACAAATATTATTATAAGCCCCCTTTACTAAAGGCTGGGCACTCTGAGTGAGTTTAATAACAATCAGTACAAATAGCTTCATACAAGATACAAACATATTTTGTTGATCACTTTAACTGCTCGTGTAAATTAGCCGCCGACTCGCTATTTAACAAAGTTTAATTGCACTTTAATTATTAGCAAATTTCATATAGTCGAGGGGGTAACTCTCTTGACTACGAATCAGTAGCGATTTGTGATCGGAGTTCGAGCCCGCCGACCGTTGAGAATTAACTTCCTACACTGAAGATTGCGTTAGCATGAACCATCGATGTCTGCGGGTAATAAATAAATAACATGTATTTATAAATATTATATATATATATATATATATATATATATATATATATATATATATATATATATATATATGTGTGTGTGTGTGTTGTGGGGGTGGTGGTGAGTGTTCAATGTGTTTTTATGGGTTATCCAACTTACAGATAGTACTTCATTATTGTTCTTGAAACATTGTAATATCAACATAAAATGACGGATACCTTCTAATACTAACAGTAAACACAGTAAAAGATGAAACGCTCTCGTCGCACCTAAAGGGAATGCCAAACTGAAACGCAACAGTTACTGCGAGATAAATGCATTCTAGTGCAGAAAGTGTAAGATTAGTATTAAAGACACACCAGAAACAACGTAAGGAAATGTGTACTCGAAACGGACATACCAGAATTAATATCTAACGAAAGTACTTCTTTACTAAAAATAGACGACGATCAGTTAATGGTCCCTTGTAAGTACAGCTAGATAAACTGTACACTAAGCGCCTGGAAAAGTGTAACGACACAATAGACGAACGATCGCTTGGCTTCACTTACTGGCCTTGGTTTACTCTGTGAGGAGCAGAAAAGATGTCCCAAAGAGACACAAGATTCTTATTGGCGACTATATATCTACCAGAATATGTATATCGAGTAAAATGCGGTAATTTGATCATGATCTATGGTTCTACATTCTATCCAAATCGTAGATGCTTGAATATGTGTTTTATTTATCACGCCATCGCCCAGCATCCAAATAGATTAAAACGAAGAATGACACATTCCTAGTAACGTGCTGATTACAAATAGGTAATGAGTGTTTCGAGACTAACCGCTTTAAACTCACTTCTAAACACTAAAACAGACATATATATTCATATGTGGAAAAATTGGCAAATGCTTGTGATTTCTAACAGACATATTAAGATCGACGGAGATAAACTACCATTGCTATTCGCTATAAGACAATTACATAGAGGACAATGCGCGTTATTCGTTATAATCGTTTGTGCATATAGCAATAGGAACGCAATTTCATTATTTATATCATGACATAAATTATTGGAATCCTTAATTAGACCGTTGTTCTTATTACGACGAAACACGATCACTAAGATATATATAAAATATATATGAGAGAGTAATAAATATATGAAGAAATAATTTGGAATAAAAACAAATATCGACGCACGTTCTTACGCAAATGTATACGTCATCTTTATAAGAATACCCATCCGTTATTTCGTAAATGTGTCTTACACACTAAATTGCACAAAACCCCCTTTAATGTCTACCAATGTTAAACGTGATTCGGAAATTTCGTGAGCAGAATTGATTCCAAAGATATTCACAAATGTGGAACATATAGCCATGGGGCTGATTCCCTACAACTTTGTCTTCTTAAAATTCAATGTAATCCAACGATTGTCATACACCGCCCCCATGAGTACTAAACTATTATTAATTCTAATAATAATGTTAATCTTCTGATGAAGTTTTTTTCTTTATTTTATATATATATATATATATATATATATATATATATATATATATATACATACACACATATGTTTTTTCTCTATCAATCGTTTTCTCCAACATAAACAATTTGTCCCCTCATATTTCATTGGATTTTCTTAGTTTTAAATTTATCATTCTGACGTTTATTCTTAAACGGTCAGACGATGAAACCGTAAGGAAAATTTTATCAATTTCTCTTTTTTTCCACCCTCCCGTTTCGTTGATTAAAAATTTTTCCTCTTAAATTTATCCTACGCTTTTGTTGTACGCTAAATTTACTTACATAGATGTGTATATATATATATATATATATATATATATATATATATATATATATATATATATATATATCCGAAACAATATCGTGGCTTCTATTTATTTACTATATTTCTAATATATATATATATATATATATATATATATATATACATCAGCTGCACATTTACTATTATAATCTTCCAATAAGTTTACTATACAATGTAAGACTAATGCAATACATTTCAATGTTAAATTCATAAGAGTATTAGTGTACCTGTAATGTTGTCATGATACCATCTTTCCAGGCATTACCACTTACCTTCTTAAAAAAGGGGTAGTATAGAATGTTTTCTGTCGTCATGATGTAGGTGTCATAGTGATTGCCCTGTAATTTTTGTAAGATGGAAATACTGTAGAACACGATCTTCCTAGGGATTACCCGCTCTTTGAGGCATTAGTGTATATGTTCTAATGTGATTAGACAATCCACCAGAGCGTAAACCTTTACTTGTAGGTTGGTTGGCTATTCTAGTGTATGTTATGTTGCAATGATGCACTCCTCTTAGTCATTTACACCTCCCTTAGCGAACAGTGTAAAGAAGGTTTTTCGTCATATATACTCACAATTATTGCTAATAATAATGATAATGATAATAATAATAATAAGAAGAAGAAGAAGAAGAAGAAGAGGAAGAAGAAAGAGAAGAAAAATAACAATATCAACATAATAAATTGCTAAAAGTGTAGATTAAATGAGATTAGCGTTAAATAAGGTAAAAATAGTTACGTATCTTATTTGATACGTTCTCATATATCTACGAGAGACTCTGTTTCTCAACATGGTGGTCTTTCACGGTTAACTTTGAAATAGCATTTAGTCAGCCCGTCCGTCGCTTTGGATCGCTTAAGTAAAAATTAAATATATAATGTTCATCGCTAAACGTATCTCTTTATTTAATATACGTCAAATCAGCTCTTTAAGAGACTGTGTTTGTCGGTCTGTTATAAATTGCAATAAAATATTCACCGATAAGCGTGCATACTGAACGGATGCTTGTTTAGAATACATGCTTATATTGTCAAACTAGCTATATCACCAGGAATTACGTGGGAATTAATTGCAATAATTGTGTACTCCGCCTTGACTCCCTGCACAGCATATTAGCATTTTTTGAAAATTTGAATTTCACTTTCTACAATTTTCAATTGGAAAGTTCTAAATAAAATAAAGTAAAACGTGGTGTTGTTGCCGTTGATGTGTAAACAGCACACATCAAATCTTATCACTGGTACTATTGTACTCTAGAGAGATTTCATTTAGAATATTTTGTTTTCAATTGCATTTCTGAAAAGAAAGGGTTGACACAAAGAGACACCACACGCCTTATATTGATAATGTAGTTTTTGTCTATGTTTATCTCAATTGTCTTCATGTCGACTTGCACATATTTCTATTGACAGACACTGTTAACTCACTCATCGTGTGTTTTTGTCATACATGGGTTTGTGGACTAACCACTCGCCTCGCCCTCGTAGACAGGGTATAAACATGATACTTTTCTAATAGGTCTTACCCTCTCTTCCATGCTTAAGCCTTGTCTTATCGCAGCAATGTGGCATCCATGTCCTTGTTTTACAAGTACCATAATCGAATATGCTTTGACGTCCTTGCTGCACTGGTGACCCCTCAATATAAAAACCCCAGACTAAACACACAATCTGTGAAATTCCGCCTCATCACTGTAGAGGTCAATAAATGGAAGGCTTGGTACTCGAATAGTTTTTCATCGACCTTCTAGCCTTTGGAAACCCTCGTTGTTTCTTTTTATCTCATGACAACATCGACATCCATGATTTAATATTTAATCTGAACAAAGATCTAGAAGCATAACTCTCTTTTAGAATGCCCCTATTAGTATAGGTCAAATTTCACAGTAACTTGTTGGTGTCAGTAATAACGTGCCTCGTGTGGGGTGACTGAAAGGTAAACATACATCTGTCCGGTAATGCAATTGAAAAGAAATTTAACAAAACATACATTTCTCAAATAAATGATGGTATTAACAATCTGAGTGTCTTGGTATGCTTCTCGAAAACAAGGGACTGTCTTTAAATATAACAAGTCACTTTGTTGGAATGGAATATGATTCGGCTTGGTCCTCAGACGAGTACATTTCTAGGAATTACTTCTTACTTCCTGATGTTGGATTGGTTTATCGCCAATCGTGATATGCTCCTCTACCTGTAAAATTCGAGGGGGCTAATC
The DNA here is from genome assembly GCA_963556195.1 of Sepiola atlantica. Taxonomy (NCBI): domain Eukaryota; kingdom Metazoa; phylum Mollusca; class Cephalopoda; order Sepiida; family Sepiolidae; genus Sepiola; species Sepiola atlantica. The sequence goes on from OY744515.1 coordinate 194,834,870, forward strand.
ACGTTATTTCAGTATCGCACCTGAGTACTACCTCGGGAGAAGTGGTTTTCCTAATAATTTGGCCTTGTTCCGCATCTTGTTCAATGGGAATCAATTAAACCCCGTGGCCTAAGAGTGTATTAACACATTATCACAGGGCTTGCGCCCGAGCCGCTTCTACATAAATAAAAACGATGTTTTCATTTATTTTATATTTTAAAAAGATTATCGTCTGTAACAAAATTAAACACACGGTGGTGTTTGATTTAACGAGCAACATGAATAGGAAATATTACAATATACATATTCTTATTTTCCGAGAATTTGCGATTAAAAATGCATGTACATTTAAAAGTATTTACCTATTATTAATTGCTCGTAATTTATCATGTTAATATAATAATTTACAAGCTATATGTGTAGGTGTTGTATCTACTCATACAGGATAATGTACGTTAAGCTAATGCATTGAGGTTTGATATATACAAGGTATTTGACAAGGTCTGGCCTAAAGGTTGTCTCAAATAAATTATTTTTTACTGATCGAATATTTAATAAAATCTGATTCTTCTAAGCTAAAAAAAATATCTGAATCGTTCTCAATGGTTGTTCTATCTTAGCAACATTATATACATCCGAATGCGTTCACGATGTCGATATTAGACATTTATCATTCTTAATTTTCCTGAATAAACCACCTGATTCTATCGCGTCTGATATGTATAACTTCTGATAACACAACGCTATGTTCCTGACATGCGAGAACATAAAGTAAAGAACCGATACATCCATGTTTTGTTTCGGCTCGGATTTATCAGTTTTGTTTGCCATTTGTGTTGATAATTATTTTTGTATGACACATACAAAAATGTTGTCGGAAGATGACCTTTTTTAAAATACTGTAAATTGTATGACTTAAATTAAACTCTGTTAGAAACAGCTGTGAAAAAACTATAATGAACTTGTGCATGCTTTTTGTTTGACGAAATCCTCATGTTCACATCACACCGCGAAGAAGACACCAACATTTCCCTTAGCTTTAAAAATACAGACCACAGATTATAATTAATATCGAGTACCCTAAGAAATCCGGACCCCTCCACTATCAGGTGTCACACTCTACATCAACGATGAAGGCCTCATACACACTAGCTTCTACCAAAAAATGCCTGCAGAGACATGTTCGTAAATTACAAATCAGCACTCCCTACCAAAGCCAACATAGGATACGCTGTAAACGAGACTAACTGCATCCGTAGCAAATGCACCACAGAAACAGCCAAGACTGCTTCTATTACACACTTCCAACAAATACTTGAGCGGAATGTATACCCCAGAAACACCAGACAGGCCACTAAGACACATAGAAGACATCCACAGCAAACTTTCCCTAACACCTGCCTCTTAAGAATACAAACAGAGCATAATCCATTTGAGTTTCCTCCCCTTCCCAATCTGACGCAAAATACGTCAAATACCACGCACATGGCCCCACCAATTATAATTAAGAAGAGTAATTCCAAAAACTACACATACTACTACTACTACTACTACTACTACTACTACTACTAATAATAATAATAATAATAATAATAATAATAATAATAATAATAATAATAATAATAATAATAATAATAATAATAATAATAATAATAATAAAAAATCACTGACGAAATAATCTAACAATATTTAACTACACCTAACAACTTTATCTAGTCACAGCTGAACGTCCATAAAAAAGTTTCTGCAAAATTAAACAAATCGTAATTTCCGGCCCAGCCACAAACCGACAGGTTAATATATTTTCTGACAGTGGCGGATTCTCCTGAAAATTTAAATTAAAAAAGAAAAAAAGGTAGACACACAACCCTACCACCAGGGTCAGAACTAAACACTGGTAAAAATAATAAACTTATTTGAAAATAATTGAATTCTCATTATTGTCACTATTTGATTGTTTACCATTTCATGTTCCGTCGGTGTCACCTAACCAACGCATTGTTTCCGTCTTCTAACAATTCTTGTTACATATTACGCACAATGCTTCAAGCAAACTTCAACATTATTTTAATATATATATATATATATATATATATATATATTATATATTTGGAAAATATATGGTATTCATTCAGGAATATATTATACGTGTGTAAATACCTAATGTTTTAGAGATTTATTTTGTAATATGATTTCATTACTAATCTTGTTTACATCGCTTTCCATGCGTAGTCTTTGATTTTACTAGTCATATCCATTTACAAGTATTAGCTCTAGTGTATTTAGAAACTTAAAATAGAAACGGAAGCATTCGTATGACACCGACCTTATAGTCATTGAACCTTATCAAAGGACTCCACGCCGATAACGCTAAGCCCTTTCTTTCAATCACCAAGGTGTTAGTATTTGGTGTCTGTGTTATGTGTTACAACACCAGTCCCATGCTTATTATACCTATGATTCCGTCACATTTAGAGTGTTAATCAATCCGCCATTTTTAAAATCACGAATCTGTCCCTACAAAAACTGTTGCATGTTAACACTCGACCACTCCCCAAACCTATGTGTTACGTACTATGATACAAACATAGTTACTGTTTGATTTCAATTAAACTCAGCTTTCATTAAGAGTTTATATTTAATATATTTGTATTTTTATTTTTAAACAACTTGGATGTATCACGTTTTGCGTTCGAACTTTTAATATATATATATATATATATATATATATATATATATATATATATAGATAGATAGATAGATAGATAGATAGATAGATAGATAGATAGATAGATAGATATTTCAAACTATGGTACGACAACCATTTTAATTTTATGTGCCCACAATTGTATACATTCTAGTACTCAGGAGAATACATTTGCATAAATGTGCCGGCCAAGACCATCTGCTTTTCATGTGAAGTAAAACATCTTGGTTGGTTTAGCCGTGGTCGGGTGAGCTGCGCGTGTCCTTGAATAGAAACTGCCCCTTTATTACGAGGATAATATGAATGATTTGCTTGAGAAATTTACTCGTCTAGATCAAAAGAACTTAGCCTGGCTTTTCTTCCAATCCCTCGCCGTGCGCACACAAAAGAAAATCTTCTTAAATTATCTTCCTCCGTACTTATTTCTATTCTTAGTATTATGGAGTTTCTCTCTTTGTCAGGTTAAATGCATCGAGCCTTGTCGGTATACGCGCGACACTTGGCGAATAAGAGCGATCCACCCGAGCGTAAACGGTATTCACTTTCACCGCAGGTATTATTTTGGTCTCTCAATCAGAATTTAGTGTGCGGTTTTCCTCCAGGAGTAATGCAGCGGAAGGTGTGTTTCAGAAATCGGTGTTTGATTTCTTCTCATAACAATTGAGCAAAGATACTTTTTACATGTGTATGTGAAGGTCATTTTATAAATAAGAAACTAACAATATAGTAAAGCGCATATATTCTATATCTGAACTTATTTCTATTTGGACTTTTTTATAATATTTGCATTTTGCATGAAAATAAAACTATGTAGTTTTTTTTAAATATCTATGTTTTACAAAAGAAAACATTTTGTAAAACTAACTTTTGTTGTTGATTACGAATGTACGTATAATAAAACGCACTTATAAATGACACTAAGTATTTGAAGCTGTTAGTAAAGTGTCTTGTAATACATCTATTTTTGATATGGCATATAGTATGTTTTTATAATTACACTGGTAGTACAAAAAGTCAGTGACAAGGTAAAATGGGTTATTTTAGTCTTATCCATTCTAGTGTGCCTCAAATCAATTCGATCCGCTAGTGTTATTCATGTGTGTGTTTAAGCCATTTTATTAATGAACAACTGTTGAAAACTTGTTTGTCACACTCAACATAAGAGCCAGTACTTTGGTGTACCTAGCCGGCATTGCTCAGGATTTGCTTTGACTGATATTATATTTCGTTAATAACAAATTTTACAAAATAAGACGCTAGTATATTTTGTCTCCGAAAATAGCTACTCAATACTGCTAATTTTTCCCTCCCGGCCATTTATTTCTTTATCCACAACTTTTCAACTTTTATTCTTCAATTTTTCAAAGTGAAATAGAACTAGGTAATGTTTATGTATCATAAATACCACATTACCAAATTGTATCCTCTAACGAGAAGAGTGTTATAAGTAGTAATGTAACCCCTTGCCTCTAAACTTTCGATGTAATGAGGTTTGTATTAATTTTATGTACTTTTTTGTAATTTTATGCAATTTTTTATCTTCATCTTTACTTCTTTAATATATATATATATATATATATACTTTTATACTTTAAGTGTAAACCATTAAGCTCTATTGTGAGTGCAGTATGCAATTGCAGTTCGAGATTTGAAAATTTTAACTTTTTTATGAAAAAAATGGTGTTATATAAGTTTCATTATGAAACTAAAATGAGAGTTATTGAAATAACCTTTTCTTAGAAATGATACATACCCACACACACACGTATATATATATATATATATATATATATATATATATATATATATGTATATGTGTGTGTGTGTGTTTGTGTGTGTGTGTCTGCTCATTTTACTTCATATATTTTCGTATGTGATGTAATGAAGATAGTTCTAACGATATGAAACATTTGTTTAATAAAATTAATGAATGATAAAACATGCCCCAATAGTCTTAGAAACGGTCGTACGCCAATTAATAATTTGTTTAAGATTTGTAAAACAATGTTCAAATTATATTAAGCTTAACATCCATCATACCTATACATACACACCCAGATATATATATATATATATATATTTATACATATATATATATATATATATAAATATATATATACATATAAATATATATATACATATATATATACATATAAATATATATATATATATATAAATATATATATATATATACATATACATATATATACATATATATACATATTAATATATATATATGTCTATATATACATATAAATATATATATACGTATATATATATATACATAAGTATATTTCTATATATATATATATACGGAACGTACTTGTTGTTGCACGGGCTTCCTACTCTTGCTATTTGCTTAGGCGCCAGATAGCCCACTTGTTGTGCGAAAAGGGAGCCGAGTGAGTAAGTCTCCCCTGCTGGTATATAGCCTTTCCCCAGGCAAGACTCTAGTCTGACTTCCTCGTGGTACACTATGGTAACTGGGTGCTTAGCGGCCCCAGGCAAATAGACTAGAGATCTCGGAGTAGGTTAGAACCCCAGAGGTGCAGTGTTTAGGGCCTGCTGGCATACAGATACGTCCCGGCACTCACCAATCTAACCCCCTGCCACTGGGTAGTTGTCTGTCTGTCTGTCTCTCTCTCTCTCTCTCTCTCTCTCTCTCTCTCTCTCTCTCTCTCTCTCTCTCTCTCTGTATATATATATATATATGTGTGTGTATGTGTGTATATATGTATATGTATATGGCGCTGGATCAGGGAAATTTCCAGTAGAGGTATCTGCGGGCGCGTTTAACCCACTAGGAGAGATGCTCCCTTAGCCTTTGTTAAGGCAGGTGTCTAGGAGATGGAAAACTCTGATGTATAACCTGAGGGTTGTTGCTGACTTTTTCTGTGGAACTCATTTGCACCGATCTTGTGTAATCAACAATTCCAAAAAGTGTGGATGGTCCTACACAAGCCTTCACCACTCAAATCAAATCATTCGTGTGGGTTTTCTAGCAGCTTTTCTAAAATCGACATGAGTATTTCTGGGTCCACTGGCGAGAGAGTAAAGGCGACGGGGACAGGCAAAGGATATTGCTGGAAGTCTCTTTGGCGCAAACCTTTGGGCAATTGTGCCGTTCGTGTCCTCCACCAGTGACAAAGCAGGCCTATCTAGGATCAGCACTGCTTTCCCTACTTCAGGGAGGGGGCGATAAAAGGAGCCCTAAACATTGCATGGCTTTTTTTGACTTTTCAGCCTACTGCAGCTGTCTAGTTATCCAATACAGCAGTCAGAAAACAAAGACATTTATGAAGCTAAACATTGGATCTTCGAATGTGCGCACATTGCAGGATAATGATGCGTCACTAGAAATGAAAAACGGCCCTCGTATGAATGGAATTAAGGAAACATGATGTAGATATTGCTGCCCTTAGTAAGACGCGTCTGCCTGGTCACTCACAGCTGTGTGAGGTAAAAGGTGGATACACGTTTTTCTGGGCTGGTAAACCAGAAAACGAACCACGTCAATCTGGCGTACGGGTTGCAGTGAAGAGGGAAATTGCTAGATCACTTCCAACACTCCCAGTAAGTCATTCAGATCGTATTATGACCCTAAGACTTCCACTAAAAAACAACACATTCGCAGCACTTATCAACTGTTATGCCCCTACTATGAAAAGTTCAGATCAATGCAAAGCTGATCTTTACAATGATTTGCGTAGCTTAATCTAAAAAATTCAGCATAAGGATTAGGTTACTTTGATGGGAGACTTTAATGCTCGAGTGGGGCTCAACTTTCAAATATGGGCTCGTGTTCTGGGTCACCATGGTGTTGGAAAAATGAATTCAAATGGAGTGCGACTCTTGACGTTATGCAAAGAATTTAACTTCAGTGTGACAAACACGTACTTCCAACAAAAGCATTGTCGAAAAACATCATGGATGCACCCCCGATCAAAAGATTGGCATCTCATTGACAACATAATTACCAGAAAGCGCGACCTCAAAGATTTTAAGATAACACGCTCTTTCCATAGTAGCTGTAGTTTATCAGATAATGCGCTTATAGTCGTTAAGACCATCTTCCATTTAGACAAGAGGAGAGTGAAAAAGTATTCTGTTCCAAAACGTCTAAATGGTCTGCCTCTAAAAAAGGCAGATACACAAAATGAGCTGAAGGAAAAAGTTACGACCGCTATAGCTTCTGTAGAGGTAAATAGTGACGTTTCAAGTTCTTGGGATTCATTGCGCAATGCTGTTTATGACTCGTCTGCTGAGGTTTTGGGCTTCCCTTTGCGGAAACATCAAGACTGGTTTGATGAAAACAACACTGAAGTGCAGAAGCTTATCGACCAAATGCATGTTTTCCACAAAACATAGCTCGAGGACAAAAATTCCACAGTGAAAAAGAAGGCGTATAGAGCTCACAAAGCACAAGTTCAGAAGGCACTTAGGGCATTGAAAGAGGCTTGGTGGTCATCCAAGGCTGCGGAACTTTAGGACGCAGCCGACAGGAAGGATTCTAAGTCATTTTACTCTGGCCTGAAAGAGGTGTTTGGTCCTCAAATGAATGGTTCTGCCCCAGTTTTTGCTGAGGATGGAGAAACACTGCTAACTGACAAATCTGCTATCCTTAAGCGCTGGAAGCAGCACTTTGAAACTGTCCTTAACTCTGCATCGGTGACTGACGAAAACATAATTTCCTCTCTTCCGCAGCATCCCGAAATTCCGGAACTGTCTTTTCCATCTACAGTTCAGGAAGTATCTCAAGCTAAAAAACAGCTATCGTCAGGGGCACCGGGCAGAGATTGCATCCCCATTGAGGTGTACACCCATGGCGGAAGAACAGTCGAGGAAAAACTAACCATCTTGTTAGTGGAGATATGGAAAGTTGGCGGAGTCCCACAGGACTTTAAGGATAGTAATGTCAAGCCTCTTTATAAGAGCAAGGGAAGCAGAAAGCGATAATCATCGCGGGATATCTCTGCTTTCTGTTGCAGGTAAAATTCTTGCCAGGTTGATTTTGAACAGGATTATCAGACATCTTATTGATGAGATTTACCGTGAGTCCCAATGTGGTTTTCGCTCTGGTCGATGTACAATCGACATGGTATTTGCCCTTCGACAAGTTGCTGAAAAAGTTCGTGAAAAAATCGGGAACTGTACATGGGTTTTATTGATTTGACAAAAGCATTCGATACGGTAAGCCGCGTAGCACTTTGGAATCCCCAACAACATGCTTGATGTCATAATCTCCTTTCATGAAGGGATGAAAGCACAGGTCGTTTCCAATGGGGAAATCTCAGAGCCTTTTGAAGTAACCAACGGTACGAAACAGGGTTGTGTGATGGCACCTGTGCTGTTTGCATTGTTCTTCTCGGTGATGCTTCGGCACGCATTCGCTGATGAAAGCACAGGTGTTAAGTTTTAATTCCGAACCACAGGTGGGCTCTTCAACCATCAGCGTTTTAAAGCCAAAACCTTGGTTCGAGAGGCCATCATTCGGGACCTTTTCTTTGCAGATGATGCTGCCCTGGTCGCGACTTCTTTTGAAGAAGCTTAGAATCTTTTGACAACATTTTCAGGTGCATGTAGGGCTTTTGGTTTAACAATCAGTTTAAAGAAGACTGAGGTGGTCCATCAACCATGCCCTACCCCTAAACAAGTTCAAGGAGGGAAGCAAAATAAGCCTGTCCATTAATTCCCATTAGAAAAACTCAAAGTGGATGGCAGACCAATGAACTATGTCAAAAACTTTACCTACCTAGGTAGCAAAGTTAATTCTGCTGCTTCACTTGATGATGAAATCGTAAACCGAATTGCAAAAGTGGCAAATGCCTTCGGAAAGCTGAAGCATCGTCTTTGGAGTAGCAGACGCATTAAGTTGGAGACAAAAACCAATGTGTATAGGGCTGTAGTATTGACAGGTCTTCTCTATGGATGTGAGGCGTGGACGCCTTACCGGCATCACATTCGCAAATTAAATGGGTTCCACAGGAGCTGCCTTAGGACCATATGCGGACTTAGTTGGAAGGACAAAGTCGCTAACACCGATCTTTACAACATATGCCATATTGATGGAATTGAAAGTTTCCTGTTGCAGTCTCAATTGCGATGGGCTGGTCATGTAGCAAGAATGGACGAAGGGAAGATACCTAAAGCACTGATGTACAGTCAGTTAGCTTGTGGTAACATGAATGTTGGTCGGCCCTTGCTGAGGTACAAAGATAAATTGAAAGATGCGCTGACGCAATTAGAGTACCCCCCCCCCCAAAAAAAAAAAACGTTTAAGACTGTACTAAAGACAGGAAGACATGGAGAGCAGGTTGTTGCATTGTACTGGAAAGATTCAACGAGACCTGTGTGGATAATATGAGAACTGCCAGAGTTAGCCGAAAAGCTAGGGAGAGTGCTCCACACCTGGCATCCGATTACTCACACTCTTGCACTGTATGCGGCTTTCCTTGCAGGTCTCTTGCCGGACTCAGGTGTCATGAACGATCTAGACACAGATGAAAGTTGTTGGAACCTCATACGTCGCAATCGACGGGAGAGTCCAACATATATATATATATATATATATATATATATATATATATATATATATATATATATAAATATATATATATATATATATATATATATATACATAAATATATGTCTCTATATATATATGTACACATCAATACATATATACAAATATATATATATATATATGTATATACATATATCTATATCCACATATATATATGTATATATGCATAACTGTATATATATATGTGTATATATATGTATATATAAATATATATAAATATGTATATATAAATATATATATATATATGTATATATAAATATTTATATATACATATATGTGTGTATACATAAATATATATATATTTACATGTACATATATATATATGTATATATATATGTATATATGTATATATATATATATATATATATATATATATATATATGTGTGTGTATATACATGTATATACACCTGAAGAAGGCCGGAGGTTACAACGGCCGAAACGTTGTGATGATAACAATCAACATGAGAAGTCAATTCCGAATAATCAAAAGTATATAAATTATCAATCCTCATTTCAAAAATCCAGAAATAGTTTACTTATTATTGAGAACTTGTATAAACAAAGTAAGGTTCATCTTATATTTTACCCTGTAGGTGTAAACTATATCTGGAGTATATATATATATATATATATATATATATATATATATATATATATATATATATATATACATATGTGCATATATATATATGGAGAGAAGAGAGAGAGAGAGAGAGAGAGAGAGAGGCAGAGAGAAAGAGAGATTAAGAGAAAGATCCGGTGTTTCCACCGATTGGATAATTAGCACTGTTTTTGTGCGCAGCTTATATCAAATCAGTAGAGTGGATCTTCTTATATTAAACATTTTTTAACAATGATTATTTCGTCGTGAATAAATTTTAGAGGGCCGGGGAGAATAATGTGATATTAACTAAAAAATAATTTCGGTAAGTGTAACATATTCAACCACAAGACCTTTTCAGTAAATCTATAATTTATTCCGTACGCTTTTGTCCTCATATTGGGTCATTTATCAATAGGTATAGTATTTTGCAATTCATCTACATAATATTTCATTTATAAGTAAAATGAACAAATAAAAAAATGAATATTAT
>OY744515.1:194847733-194857733 GCA_963556195.1 Sepiola atlantica
GTAGACGGAGGGGTAAAGGGGATAAGAGGGAAGAAGACAGAGGAACTAGCAAGGGTAAACACACATAAAAGTGGGCATGAAATTTATACAACTTGCGCGAGCACACAAAAATCAATCGGAATATATCAGAAATAGGTCCGCTAATTTATATCATATTTAGTTTTATTAAACAATACAAATCTAAATGATCCGTCTAGAAAAATGCGTTTTAAAGTAAAACTAATGTAAATGATATCTTATTATAAGAAAAATGTGTTTTTTAAGTGTAAGATTATATGAAATTCATGTAAGCAAATCCTTAAATAGGCTTAAGTTTGAGAGAGATGTATTAAAAAGCTCTGATTAGCTATAAGACTAGCTATTACCTCAACAATTTTGTTCTTTTTTAATGTTTTATTTTTCATATATTGATAGTTAATCAGGGTCGCAGTGGTGTAATATATTGCATTGTTTTAGTGCGATTTTGGCAAGGTGTCTGCTTATGGTATGATATCCGAGCCTGAGGTTGATGTTCGATGGTTATGAAAGGAGTATAGTCGCGCTTTCAATGCATTTGCGGCGTGAGAGAGAGTGTTCGCTTTTTAGGAGAGTGCAGTCTGAAAACTTGCGTAAGTCTCATAGCTAATCAGATAAAACTGCTTATCTGTAGCTAGGATATCGTGAACTACAAAACACATCTGCAGTAATTTAATAACAAACAATAACCCAAAGCAAAGTTAAGATACCTTTTATAACATCAATTTTCGGATTGTCTTGGGCCAATGATGAACTCAGCATTGGTGTGAATGGAATGCAAGATGTGTGAAGTTAAATATATTGAACTAAATATCTATAATGTTGATGTATTAAATCCTCTTCCTGAACAACCGTTAATTGAGGGAATAAACGAAGACGTTAGTTTTCTTTTGCCTTATTGATCTGAAACCGTTGTTAGGCTTTCTACTACACAATTCGTCTAGGCTTAATGTGTGTGTCGAATGTTAAGATAATGACGTAAGAACGGAACGTAACAAATGCATTTCTTTTAACAGACAAGATTACAAATGTGTTGGAATATTACGTTTTACACACCGTTTTTTACTAAAAGAATCCCTACGCATAAAGCCACCACAGGGTGAAGTTTTATGTAATAGATTCATTAATGGAACGAATGAAATTCTATGACTTACCAGGACGGTTTATGACAAAGGTTTCTTATCAATACATATAGCAATGAATAGTTTGTAGCCCTACACACACAAAGTTTCTGGTAAATAATCATGGAGTTTCATCTATGAGAAGTTTAACGGAAGCAGAGTAAGGAACACCTTCCCCCAAAAACACGTTTGTCCACATGATAATGAGAGGTCAATAGAAGGTATCCATTAAGTCGATAACGAACTGAACAATTCTAAGCGTTCCATATATATATACATATATATATATATATATATATAAATATATATATATATATGCATACATATATATATATGTATATATGCGTATATATATATGCATACATATATATATACATGCATACATATATATATATATATATACGTATATATATATATATATATATATATATATATATATATATATATATATACATGTATATATACATATTGTAAAAGCCATTTCGTTTTCTGATGGTGTTGGAGGCTGTGCAGCCAATGAAATGGATTCTACAATCTATTCCCCATAATAAGCAAAAGTATCCTGACCGAACAAAAACAAAACCTTGATCATGGCGAACCTTTCTTCTCTTCGTTCTCAATTGTACTTATATATAAGTCCCCGCATACACACTCCCACACAAACTTTTCCTGACATATATTTCATTAAGTACGAATGTAAACGACTTAAGCACAAATAACAGTTTTATCAATGAACACAATCTAGACACTTTCAAAAATATTTAGATATTTTAACTCTTTTGCTATTAATTTAATTTCACATTATCCACACGCCCTGCACAAAACTACATTTCACCTATTTCTCGCCAAAATTAATATCACTTATCTTCTTCTATTTTTATTTTCCTTAACCTCATTGTCATGTTCACAACGCCTTTCAAAACCTTCCTTCAAACTTACTTATATTCACACATTCCTGACATAGCTAACTGGTCAATGCTCCTACTCTCCAAATATTTTACACTTCAGCACAACAAAATCTCCCCTTTCCCTCCCCCATCTCACCCTTTCGAATATTTATTTCACACTCTTACCAAGCCACCCCACCTAATTTACAATTATCTGTATTTATTTGAATATTTTGCCAAAAATTATGACACTAACTATATACCAAAATCACATAATTCCTCATTCCCTCCACTTTCCCCAGCCCCTAAAAATCAAGGCTACACCTCCCCATGATAAACACCTCAGCACACCCTCATCTATTTAGAACCCTCAGATAACTTCACTAACATTCCGACTCCCCTTTTTTCACACACAACCTTCCAAATTCATTTCAGTCTCTGCTACTTAGTGACATCTCTAAGACGGACAATTCTCCAGTTCGCTCAGTTACCACGTCTACTACTTTTTCTCATACACACATCATGTACAACTAATACTTCGATGTACTGCATGATATTTTTCTTCAACTTATGATCCTGAGAAAGTCTTACAAATAAAGACGAACAGTTGATGAATATATAAAAAAAGTATCTCTTTGTGTATCCTTTTAAAGTTCCCATCTCTCTCTATATATACGTACATGTATATATATATATATATATATATATATATATATATATATATATATACATATATATATACCTCCATATAAATATATATATACATGTATATCCATATATGCATACATATATGTACATATATACATATATATATATGCATACATATATGTATGCATACATATATACATATATACATACATATATGTATGCATACATATATACATATATACAGACATATATATGTATATATATATATATAGGTATACATATTTATATATATATCTACATACATACATATACGGATACGTATGTATGCAAATATACCTACATATGTGTACATATATATTTATATATATATATACATATATATATATATACATATATACACATATACATGTATACATATGAATACACATATGTACATATACAAATACACATATACATACATACATATATGTACATATACATACACACATATACATACATATCTATTTGTACATATATATATATACACATATATATACATCTATATATGTATACCCATATATACATACATATACATATACATATTTATAAACATATATACACATATACATATATATACACATATATACATATATATATACATATATATATACACAGATATACATATATATACATATATATATACACAGATATACATATATATACATATATATACACATATATACATATATATGTATACCCATATATACATATATATACACATATACGCATATATATATGCATACTCATATATACATATATATATACATATATATATATATATACACATATATACATATATATACATATACATATATATACACATATATACATATATGTACACATACATATATATATATACATATAAACACATATATATATACATATATATATACATATCCACACATATACACACACATATATATACATATACACCAATATACACATATACATATCAACATATATGTACATATATATGTATGCATATATATACACATATATTTATACATATATATATGTACATATATATACATACATAAGTGCACATATATGTATATATACGTATATATATATATATATACACATATATATATATACATACACATATGCACATATATGTATATATTCATATATATATATGTATAGGTATACACATATATATATATATACACATATATATATGCAAATATATCTATATATACACACATATATATATATAGTAATACTTCCATAGATATACATCTATATATGCATACATATATACATATATATATACACATATACATATATATATATATATATATATATATATATATACATATATGCATATATATACATGTATACACATATATATATATATATATATACATATATATACATGTATACACATATATATATATATATATATACATATATATACATATATACATATGCTTATCTCTATGTATATGCATATACATATATTTATACATATATACATATATATACATACATATATGCATATACATATACATGTATACACACAGATACGTATATATACATGTATATATATACCTATATATATATATATGTGCATATGCATATACATATATGCATATACATATATTCATACCCATATACATACATACATATATACAGCTAGTTATATATATACGCACATATACATATATATGTATATATATATACACATATATATATATATACGCATATACATATATATATATATATACATATATATACGAATATACATACATATATATACGCATATACATTAATATATATATATACATATATATACGCATATACATACATATACATATACGCATATACATACACATATATATATATATATATATACATATATATATATATATATATATATATATAGTCTCGGAAATTTCTCAACCATTAAAAATATATAAGAGAACAAAACTCATTTTTGTCCCAAGTCGTTCAGTATAAAATCACTCATTTAACTCAATTCATTCTTTGTAGTTACTATATTAGTTTGCTTCCAAGAATTTGCACTGGTCTTAAAATTATTGTAGGGATCATCAGTTGTTTACCATCAAACACTGTTTCGGGAATTTAAAAGCAAATCAGTATTTTATTCTATAGCTTCCCAGCAGAGTTGATCAGACCTCACTTCCATTAAAAGACAAAAACATAAACGTTTCATATATTAGACATGTTTTTTTCTAGATAAATGTTTAACTAACTTAAATTAGTTATTAAAAGTGTCCTGTTTACCTGTCTTGTTCGTCTGTATCCAATAGAATGTATCCGTTTATTACACAAATGTTGCTGTATTTTAAACTAGTCGGACGAATCTATTACACTTCTTTTTAGTCGAATGTATTGTTTAATGTATTCATTGTTTTAGTGTTATATTAACAATATTAAAGTTTAAAAAAAAAATATATATATATATATATATATATATATATATATATATACAGGTATTTTTTATATATTTAATTAGTATATGTTTTATATATATATATATATATATAGATATAGATATATAGATATATAGATATGTAGATATATGTATGTTATTAAATAAGCTACATCCTTTAATACAGTAACACAAGTAATAATTTGCATTTCACCTTTTTGTAATTTTTAGAAAACGAACAAAAGATGCTTAACATAGGCTGACTTTTAATATTTTAATGTCGCGGAAACAAAGTGAGGATAATCATAGGTACATTTATAAGAAAGAAGAACATGTAATGCTATGCATGTATTATGATGAAAATAAATGATCCATTAAAACCAAGTCATATAATTAAATGATTAAACGAACAAGCGGAACGTTGATTGGTTAAATAAAACAATTATGTATCATAGCGTTATTTTAAACAGTGACTTTGGTGTTATCATTAAAGACAGAAACATAAGCAATAAAAACATATTGAAGATTAAAAAAAAACAATCTAATCTTTGAGTGGAATTTACAAGATTTAGAGAAAGAGGCTTTTTTTCTTCTTTTTCATGCCAAATGTAATAGCAGTTACCACCATTTTTAGTTATAGAAATAATTATATTCAAATGTACTCGTTCGTAATATAAACTGGAAGTTATCATTTGAATAAAAAAAAAAACAGGACATCATTTTGAGTTTTACACTTTTGTCATTTATTCTATCTAATAAATATTATTACTGAAGATAATGGTATTCTTTATATTAAGATAATTATTTTTATTTATGTAAAATAGTTAAATCAAATAACGACTCTCTTCATGCAATAGCGTGCTGTATAATAATACTAAACGAAAGATTATTTTGTTCGCGAGATGTGAAATAATTAAAGGGATTCACATAATTCAAATGTAATGTCTAACTTTAAAGTATTACAATATACTCCATGCAAGCAATGTATCAACAAAATGAAACCAGCTTAATGCATAGCGTACATATATATAACTCAATACATATGCATATATAAACGCATATATATGTATGTGTGTGTACATTAATTAAATGAAAATACTCAATTTTCTGTATACAAATAATATACAATGTATATTTATATATATTGTTATTTTCTTTCTTGTATCCATATACACATTCATATATATATATATATATATATATATATATATATATATATATATATAGAGAGAGAGAGAGAGAGAGAGAGAGAGAGAGAGAGAATGTACATATATAAGAACAATATGCTCAAATATATATATATATATATATATATATATATATATATATATATGTATATATATATATAGTTGAGCATATTTTTCTTATATATGTACATGCACGTTTATACATATAAATATATGTTTATTCTGATACTTAATACATATGCATATGTACATTTTGTTTTGAGTTATTGAATGTTTGTCTTTGTTCGAATAATTTCGCTTTTTCATGTTATTGTATGTATATATTTTTTTTTAATCGGACGCATCGGAGCCGACCAGAAAGAGAAATAGGGCAAGGGAGAAGGAGTATTATAAGTGACTGTTGCGGAGTAGGGCCAGTGTAGGTCATCATGACTGGATTCATTATTCTCTGTATCGTCCTCAGAAAGGAAAGAGGGGAAAAAGGCAAGAACAAAGCAACCGAATAGGAACGATGATTCTTAGCCTCTACTTGCCCTAACTGAAGCTATAAAACATCACGAGATGTTCGATCCAATGCTGACACAAAAATAACGGCGCTCTTAAATTTCTTCTTCCCTCAATCTGATTGAAGTACATGTTCAACGATTTTTATAGACATATATGAATACATATTCGTGAGTGTTCGGGAGGGTTTTTTTTCTTTATCAACAATGATTCGAACCTAACTGTAATAACTTAAATAACGTAATAAGACATGCAAATTAATTAATATTTGCTCTTAAGTTTAAGAACCGCATGCGTATTTTGATCGTCTGTCTGGATTTACGAGATTCGGACTGCAACATGCTTTATCATAAGAGTGTGTAATAACATACAAAGCCGAATTGTACGTAAAGAAGATATTATACATACAAAAATAACTGAAAATGGACCAATCGGGCTCAGACGATCGGCAACCATGCAACCATCTGTCACGAAAGTGGACGTGCAGACAGAGAGAATGGCATACATGATCGAATGAAACTATATCTTATCTCGATAAATCGGAAACTGCTGGCACAAAATTTACCCAAATTTGCCAGAATCTTTCTGGGGTGAACTTCAGCTTATATGCTAATGACTGCCGAATCAGTTTCATTTCATGCAACAATGTTCTGCTGACGACTAGATTATTTCATAGCATTGGTTAGCATGCTTCTTAGGAGGTTAACATGTTCCGTTGCTATTTGTAAAAGTCCACAAAATATGTGTTCGATTCGCATAATGTTTGTGCAAAAGTAAACATTATTATTAATAATACAAGCAACCTTTTTATGAGTAAAGAATAACATGTGTGGGTAACTACACATATTAGTAATTGAACATGCTATAGCCGAATACATAATATATGCATTAGCCACTAAGTCAACAAACAACCCTAACGAAATAAGGGTGAGTCACAGACAAAGAAAAAATGATAAAACATCTATATTTCTGGTTAAATTAGATTACTTCTTCCAATAATTCATTAGAATTGGAATGAATTCTGTGAATTGTACAGACGTGGAATTCATTGGAAGTTTTACAATTCATGGCAGTGGGCGTGCGGGAGGAATTGGTAGTTAGTAGCGTCGTAACAGTGAAGATTATCGATCGGCGCGCCAGAATTATAGTCACAATTACAATAAAGGATCCTAGTATTGTAACACTTTATGAAAGCATACTAGAAGCACTGTCTACTATATATATATATATATATATATATATATATATATATATATATATATATATATATAAATATGTATATATATATTTATATATATATATAAATATATAAACATATATATATACATAAACATATATATATATATGTATATATATAAACCTTATATATGTATATATATAAACATGTATATATATATATATATATATATATATATATATATATATATATATATATATATATATATATATATATATATATATATATTGCACAGATGCGGAGCGCCGATATGCACCCATTGAAGGCTGCCCTAACGTAATAGTAGTAACAGACAACCAGCTCTTATTAGGAGTATTTGGCGACATGGACCTGAGCAAGACACATAACTCGCGCCTCTTTCAGCTTAAAGAGAAATCACTCAGGTATTTTTTACCATCCAACACTGCCCAGGAAAGTTGCATCAGGGTTCCGATGCCGTCTCTCGCAACCCAGTCCCTACAATGAGTGCCCTTACATCCCTATCTTCAACACATCCTTCCTTTGAAGACATCCATCTCTCGGATAAAATAGATGCTATGGTGGAGGTAGCAACCCAGCAGGCCATGCACGATTTTAAAGACAACGATACAATCCTGTCAGCTAATCACGTACGTGAATCAGGCAGAAATGATCCATCTTACACGACTCTGGTCAACACAATACAACTAGGTTTTCCACCCAAACGTTCACTTACTGAACCGGAAATCCGTAACTTCTGGGATGTACGCCATCGACTAAGTACCGACAAGAGCTTAGCACTGTAGGATGCGAGAATAACGGTACCCAAATCTCTAAGAGGAAAAGTACTACGTTATCTACACTCAGCCAACTAGGGCGTGGTTGGCATGAAAGCAGTCCCAATGAATAGGTGTATTGCCCTGCTATGAATGCATCAATATGCAACTTTCGAGCCAATTGCCTAATCTGCATAAGCATTGCCCCAAGTCAGCCACCTGAACAACTCGTATTAACCCAATCTCTAGATTGGCCCTTCCGGCAGATAGTGATGGACATTTTTTTACGTCGGACACATTGCATACCTTGTCTGTGCAGACAGACTGACTGGCTGGATTATTTTGTATCATCTTAAACCAGGTCATGTCATCACCTCAAAACTAATATCTATTTGTCGGAAACTATTCCACACATATGACACTCCAGAAGAACTTAGTAGCGATGGTGGCCCATCTTTTAATCCCAACATGTTTCAGCAATTCCTCAAGATATGGTGTGTGAAGCACAGTCAGTCCTCACTGGCATATCCTCAATCTAATGGCCGAGCCGAGTTAGCTGTAAAAACAGCGAAATGGATAATTCATGGAAATACAGGTCCCCAGGGCTCATGTAATAATGACAGTGTTGCCAGAGAAATCCTGCAGTATCGCGACACCCCTATCCTAGGCATTGGTCTATCTCCAGCATAACGCTTGCTCCACCGGCGACTTTGTGACTTCATACCCTCCCAACCTGCACTATATAAACCACATGCAAAATGGATAGCTGCAGCAAGGAACCGTGAGATCAGCTTATCTCAGCGCAATTCTGATCTCATCGAGCGATACAATCGCACAGCGCATACTTTATGCTCACTCCAAGAAAGAGAAAGAGTATCAATACAACGTGCAAACAATCGTCGATGGGACACAACAGGTCGTGTTGTCGAAACTCTCCGTAACCGTCAGTATCGGATCAGGATTGATGGGTCAGGCAGAATCACTTTGCGAAACCAAAGATTCCTCAGAAAACTTGCAAAACCTGTAATTCCAGTCCCTATTCCCAGTGCTTTGCCTGGATCTCCCAATCAAACGCCGTGCGATTCCTATACCTGGTACACCATTGCCGCATAACAGAGGAGATGTAATGACATCGCCGAGACACCCAACACCACCCAGCACTGCTAAACCAATGCCAGTGAAATCTGCCCGGGCATTGTCCAGGTTCCTTCCCCACAATCAACCAGGTCAGAA
>OY744515.1:194860233-194870233 GCA_963556195.1 Sepiola atlantica
AGATGTGTTACTAATAGGAAAGCATGACATTAGAAGTATGCCTGATAGAAATGAAAGAAGAAAATGCCAAGTGAGAAGGGTCCTGGAAGAAATAACTAGTAGAAAAATTAGGAAACACTTAAATAACAGAAACATAGAAATCAAGTTTTCACCAGTGACAACAGTCGCTGAAACTTGGCAATAGACGAATTAATCGATTCACCAAACTGCAGAAAGAATTCTAAGGAATACAGATTCAGAAAATAGACATATTGATAGAGATGTTGTATATGGATTGAAGATTTGAGTCATTCGGCCAAAGAGAAGAAAGAGCTCTATGGTTGTTGTTTTTTCCGCGGATAAGAGATATCACGAAACAAAGCGAAAAGTAAAGAAAACCGTTACTGTAACATTGGCAGAATACTACACAGTTATGTACCAACAACTTTATACACGTGACAGCAAGCGTGGCGTATACTGCCATTTATGACCTCGGCGCAATCAGGCAGAAAATATTTCAAAGATGTTTTGGTTCAAATGACGAGTAGAGGTTACCCATTCATTACCGAAAACGGACAACAGAATGATGGAAAAATACCATGAGAATATGTTCACAGAAGAATTCCCATACGCTCTAATAGCAGAGGTTGTCACCGTCACGTCGACCTCCGTTCTTGCTCGAGTACAATCTTTCAGCACAATTGTATCGATCTGGAAATTTCAACTCAACTGTGCAGACTATCATCCCATCAGGGACCTTTCACATACAGGTAAACTTCTATAACAGATCATTGACTAACGCTTCCGACATATCGCCAAACCCAGCCTTAATCAAGCTGCATATTTAGAAAGTGTGGCATTACTGTCGCAATACACACAGGGCTGTTACTTCTTGTAAAAAGAGCGCGAGAAAGAAAAGCCAATCCATGTGGTATTTTTTGCCATAGAAAAAAACTTTTGACCGATTAGGCATGAGCTCATATTTTATGTTTTGCGCCACCATAAATTTCACGAGGTTTTGGTCAACCTGGCAAAATTGTTTTATGAAACCCCAAGAACTTCCATATGCAGCGCTGCTGGAATTTCAGCTCGGTATCATTGGCGGTGTCCACCAAGGTTGATCTTTGTAACGTCTGTTGGTCATTTTCGTTATGAACATAATAACTCTGAATTGGCAACAAAAACGACCTTACCCACTTATTAAAACAGACGGCGTAATGCTGAGCTAAACAGACGAACACAATCTTCAACATCAGGTGCAAACGTGGAGCAATCATCTTGCAAACTTTGGTCTATGACCTAACGTTCATAAAACCGAATTATTAACACCTGATGAAATTGTACAGGATTCTATTACCATCGACAATATCGAGCTTTCCCGAACAGATGCTTTCAAGGCATTGGGGTCAAAGATCGCTGCTTACGATAGCACGCATATATGCAGACTGACTGAACTGGAGAAACAAACCTCCAGTTATGTACGATAAGAAGATCAATGCCCGCTAACATCCAATAGCTATTGCTCAGTCGTCCGACCGGTCGCAATTTATGGTGCTGAACGTCGGCTAGTAACAAAGGAGCTTGACAAAAATTTCAGTGTCATGGAGACGAGGATTCTACGTCGAATATAAGGAATTACTTTACTTGACCACATCACCAATGATAGCATTCGTCAGCGATATGAAGTGACACCAATTGACGACAAGCTCAATGAAACACGATGATATGGCACGGTCATATCTTATGAGCGAAGAGCAGCCTAACTGAGGTAGCCTACGTGCTGGCAGTTGTGAAACTAGCGGCAAAAAGGAAGGCTTAAAATGTGTCGGCTCGACACGTTTCACTAGGACTTGAAAATCAGCGACGGGCAACCAGTTCAAGCACACGTCTGAAGAAAATGTATAGACAAAATAACATTCTCAGACCCTACGAAATGATGCAGGACTACACAAGAAAGAAGAAGAAGAAGAAGAAGAACAACAACAACAACAACACCAACAACAAGTAATATGGGGGTAATATGGGTATGGAAGTAATTTGTAAAATTTAAGATATGTTTGATTTCTTGTGAAATATTAGCAATAAGTGTTACACATAAATTAGTAAATATTTGCTAAATTACAGGTTTGTGGAGTATTTTACATGGGTTTAGGGGCATACTATAATCTCCTACTAGTAATTAAAATATTATAGACGAAAAAAGCTATTTCATAAAAGTAAAGTGACTAAACATGTACATTTATTTTAACAAGCTTTGTCGTGTTTTCTCAATGAAACACACATCGTGTAAAAGTCGTATCTCGGCATGCATTGGTAGTTTTGTCTTTGGAATCCGTTGTATGATTCCTTGAAAATAACTATCAAATGTATGACCCGCCGGTCGCATAGCATAAGAGTTTGGTATCATGTCGAACAAACATCTACTACACTGACTAGCAAAAAGGAAGAGTTAATACATGAGAGGATGATATCATGACGAGTGAGCATATACTAAACTATATGCCCCAAATAAGGAGGTAATGTCTGAGAATATTGTATAATCTTCCCAGGAGAGATACTATACTATCGTTTCCTTAAAAAGATGCGTTTATGCCTTAGAGGACGGTATCATGACATCAGAACATATAGTAGAATACACACAAATGAGAAAACAATACCTGAGTTAATGGTATGACAACAGACGATATACAATACTACCCCCTAGACGAGGAGGTAACACATGTGAGAAGTCGTTCATAATGACAATATATGTATAACCTACCCCAGGATTAGGCATTGAAAAGTTGTATATTAGTCTAAAATTATATAGTATTATAAACTAAACGTTAAAACGTAGTATAATAGCACAGTTAATAAAGTAATAATATAGTTTAAACCCCCGATTTATGTCTGTTCACCATTAGTAATAGATAGTTTTCTAAAGCGGGTAACTTCTATACATTAAACATAACTTTTTTTTTTTTAAATATATTTGTGTAGTTTTATGTCGTAGTTTATTTTATCGATTTTTTTTTTATTTCAGACTAATATGATAAAATCTTAAGTAAAAAGTCTTCCGACAAATAACATCTGATTATACAATGGATAAGATTTAAACATATGTCTATGTACTTCTTAATCCGATGTATTTTGATTAATCACACTTAATCATGTTTTTCAATAACAGAAGCTGATTTAAGATAAATACACCGAGTTTTAAATTGAAGTAGGTGTAGCTTATTTGTCAGTAATTGGCGTAATATATGTGCAGTTACTATTAGACTCTCCGTCAGCGCATTACATCAACCTTGGAAAAACAGCGTACGTTAACAATAAATTGTCACAATCGGCTGTTGATTAGCAAACACAAAACTTACATGATATAAACTCGCAAAAATACGCGACCGGAAGGAGTATATTTTTTATAGTAAAGTTTAATTCAGTTTTCATATTGAAAAGAAATAGAAACTTAAAGCATACTTTCCTGGCACAGCCTGAGTCAGTGTTGTTCGTACCAATCTGGAATACGTCCTCGACAATACGCCCGAGCGGTGCATTGTTTCTGTCGGGCTGAGGTATGGTACTGTTAAGGCATAGGAAATTCACCTTCCTTGGCTGTACTTTGTCTCTGAGAAAAGGACTTGTTTATCGCTAATAAGTGGAGCCACTTCCACCAGGGAATAACGGCGTGGCTGTTCAGGCATTTAGCCAGACCAGAGTGCCCTTATCATAGTGTGCTTGCTTTTCAAACCACACGTGACCTTGTGTCTTACCGGATTCAGTAGATGTAGATAAAATTATATTGTACTACTGCTAAGGTCTCGCAGGCTTCGATTCATAAAACACGAACATTTCTTTATGAGCAAACTAAGGTGTACTACGTTCTTAATCAATACCAATCACATAATTACTGAATGTTCATTTAGTGTTTAACAATGATTACATGATGTGTAATTTAGGAAAAGCTAACATCAATTTGCAGTTAATATAAAATTATATGTTATTCATAGAAAAAGCAATTATACATATTTTCCGCCCGCAGTTTAAATCACAGTATCAAAGATGGAACTGAGAAGAACTCATAAGAGCTGCTGAGTCTATTCGAATCAGTTTAGTACTTATTCCGATCAGGGATGGGCACCCAGCCCTTAGTTTCATTGTATTTAACATACATCTGCCTCATGAAAATTGCTAATTAACATCGACCTCTGATAAATAGGGTAAGGTAATCGGTAGACTTAATACAGTCTTAGATGATAACTGCATCAGTCAGAAAGGAACATTCTTGCAACGTTAAAAATACGTTGCATTTTTGTTGACGGACTTGTACGCTAAGTTCGACGTAGAATATTTTTACTTACACTGGCTGAGTGTTTTGTCATGTTTACATTACGAACTCCTGTAGATTAATTCACTCTGTTTTGCTTTGTTTTGCTATTTTTATTCATTTCTGTAATAGTGTTCGCATTTTGACATTTATGAGTGCCCTTGAAATCTTTTGGCTCTTCATCGTGTTCTTTTATCACAGACACGGACAAGTTAAAATACGTATATCAAAATTAGTTCCAACTGGAGCAGTGGCGGAAGGGATATTTAAGCCAGTTATTTATCAACCCACATCCAATCTATTATTATTTACCGATCATTTTTCTAGTTTATTTTCTTTATTTATAATAGACTAAGCATTACTATGCCTATATCTTTTTTTTTAAACTTAGTACACGCTTAACAAGGCAAATGTCCACTGTAAATGTAAGAGGCAACTGAGAATTAAAGTGAAATGTGTTGGGGCCATCCTAAATTAGGTGTTGTGCAGCGAGATGCTTGTTATATTAGTCTCATATTTCTGCACGCGGTACAGCCGGAGAAACTAAATGCCACGAAACGGTTTCAAAGGCCGGCAGCTCGAGGTAATAAGCTATTGGAGTAGAAGGCTGCCCGGCATCTGGGAACCTCCACAGTGAATATACAGGGTTTAGCTGATTGTCCGGTTGGTCGAGTGTATTTACGTCGAGGGGGTACCAAAGCAGCAAGTTCATCAAATCACATTCAATTGAAGTACTTATAACATCAGCTTAAGGATGTAACATTGCGGCAGTGTCACGAGGGCTGGGGTTTGGTGGATAGTGACGGCCCTATTAGATTAGATACTCTTTAACCTTGTCTAAGAGGAAGAGACTTGTTGATGGTGCACCAGTCTGGATGTGAGAGCAATACTACATGCATGGGCGAATGGTAGCTATGTACATATATAACATACTGTCAGGTGTGAAAAGTGTTCTAGCTTTCTTTGCAGCAGCATTGGCAATGTATTCTATATAGTTGTTTCAATTCGTGTTATCTGTGATCTTTCAGATAGAGTGTTATTTGCCATGGTAATCGTTGGTTTAAAAGGGTTCTTGTCGTTGTTATAGGAGGGAGGATAGTCTTAGCAGCAGTACATGTTACTATCCGTGTATGACCCCATTCCACTACAGACTAGAAGTCACTGTCATTAGCGAAGCTTTTTCTTTTATTTTCTCCACTACAGAGGTTGTCAATCTGACGAATCCTATTCCTAATATTCTTCTTAATTTGACCTTATTCAGCCTCTTTAATCTTCATTTTTTTCTTCCAAATAACTTTAAAATAAATTGCTTTCTGATCATATTTAGAATGTTTCACGTTTTCCTGTATATAAAGGTATGATATATGGGTGACATCGTTATACACTACTTGAGCAATAATCTGTGTTCTTGGAGACAATTATTACCGATCAGAACATAGATGTTTAAAATAAACAAATATAATTTCTCAAGTTTGTTCGGTGAAAAATAAAATATCTTCTTAAACAGGAGTGGGCAGTGTGGTCAGGGTAAACACTCAGTGGTCCTAATTGTACTTAGGTGTTTTTCTTTCTCCAACCGTAATAAACATTTGACGTGTCGATTTTGAGTTTAATTCCGCTAAGTTTTCGCAATTCTTCATTGATATTTTAATATTATTTTCTCTTATTTATATTATAACGATTATTTTCCACGAGCGTATACTTTTACTATTAACTTCTCTTAATAGGTCATTGGTATCTGCATCACATTAGTGGTATATCAACAAATAACAATATGTATATTAAACAATTGAGTAGAACTACTGGTAGAATCTAAGTTGCCATTTTAAACGTAGATAGATTATGATCATTTTTGATTCATGCCATGCTAAACTATATTAACACATACATGAACACAATAGATAAGATTGCCTTTAAATATTGCGTATCATAGTTCATCTTTAAATATATCTACTAAAACATGCTGGTTAATTAATATCAAAACACTTGTTTCTATTAAACAATATGTGAACGCGGTAAAGCATTGATGTTTTTTTTTTTAAATCACTAACAAAAATGATTAATGCATATTTTAATATCTTCTCTGTTTAGTATATTTACAATTTTTGACAAATTCTTTTACATATCTGACACACATTTTAATCGCAGCTAAATCTCTTGTTTATTTCGATTCGGGTTTATCTAGTGTTTTCCACGATTCATGTTTTTACATTTTTTTTTAAATATTTCAGCTTTGTGTGATCTAGAACGATAAACGTTAATATTGATGTAACATAACAAGAGTCTTTAAAAATAAATGTGAAACGTCTCTGCAATGTAACGTTTCAGAAACTGATATAGGAAGATGATTTTGTTAATAAGAAGCCGAATAAATAAAGAACAGATAATAGTTCACTTTATATAAGAAAATGAATCGATGCAACATGAATTGTTGGACGTCAATATACCACAAAAGAAATTACAATAATGTTACTCTTTATAATAACTGGTGCCTAATAGAAGTAAAACATAACATACAGCAAATAATAAGTCACTTCACTTAGCTGTTTAAAATGATTACCATATGAAGCACACACATACTATGAACTTTTGATCAATGTTATCTTACTCTCTAATTACTGCTATTTGTTATTTTAAATTTTTTAGTTTATATATTTGTTTCTATATATATTTATTTCATAATCAATCAAATATGCTACAAAGAGTCGTAAATTCCTTGCAAAAATGAATAGAGCTATGCATGCAGAACAAATGATTGAAATTTGAAAATTTGCTGTAATTTGAAACTCCCATAAATGAATTTGTTGAATAAACTTTCTGTTTTGTATTACCCTATTTTTTTAACTTTAGAATTACAAAAATAAATAGCCTAGCGACTTATGAATCACCCTGTATGTTGAATATATGCACCATTTAAACGTCCGTAAAATGCCGTACTTCTCAATATGTTTGAACGGGGCAATTCTAGTTTGGCCCTTCTTGTTTTACTTCATATGAAATACTGCTAAGAATGAACGTTGTATGTTACGTTACTGACGATATTCTTCTGCCAAACAGAAAAAAAACACTGAGTTGCCTCTCTTGGCATGTTTTTATAATACTAGTTATATTTGATTAATGATAATGTTGTTTGTTATTTTTACGTGTGCATGACGAAAACTAACGTTTATCTATACGTGATTTCGTCAGTCCGAGCTGAAACTTGATTCGATTGACTACACTAAGAATAGTCATCATCCCGTATGTTGGGTAAGGAAATCATCAGATAGAAAACTTCCTACAATCAGAAATAATTTAATGCAAGGCAGTAACTGTGATTTCCTATTAACTATCGGACGTTCTTAATGAACAGTAATACCCATTTATGTCTTCTAATATATAAAGCGAGCTTGATTTTCCTCCTTCCAAATTAGTGAAAGTAGGCAAGCAAACTAATGTATAAAGCTCACTGAAAATCAACACTGCCTATACACCCTTACCTCGACCGTGTTTATAGCAACTTACACATATTTTAAAACATGGAACATTAATTCCTATACGACTAACTTTCCTTTGTCTATACTCCAAAACGAGGATATCTATTTTATCTCTCTGAATTAATAACTCTTACTTTCCTCAAACACAGTTTAGCAATTATTTCACAAGGAAATGCGTTCAAATTGACACGTTGTTAATTGGTAAAACAGTCAATCAGAGCTATGCTTACACATACATTACTCATCAAATCGTTCGGGGAAACACAACATTAAATTTTTCACGAACATAAAACCTTAAGCAAAAAAAAAAGATTCAGCAAATAAGTATTATTTTCCTTTCTCATTTCTTTAGTTATACTAGGAAATATATGCTACAGTCGCATATTTTTGATAGGCTGCCGCGTCAGAAATGAACGCTCACCCCAGGGCTCTATCCTTGGACCCTTGTTGTTCCTGATCTATATAAACGATCTCCCTGATGGCATAGAGTCTGAGATTGGTGTATTTGCTGATGACACCACCCTTTACTCTCGCCATGTTGCCAAAACCGACGCAATTATATCCGATGCAATGGCTGAATCTTTAGAAAATGACCTCCAGGCTGTAGTGGATTGGGGTTATAAATGGTTGGTAACTTTTAATGCCGCAAAAACAAAACTCTTTTTCTTCAATAACTACAAGGAACCTTTTCAACCACCGATTGTCATGGCAAATAACACCCTACCTGAGAGTTCATCATTCAAACTCCTCGGCCTAACCTTCACAGGTAACATGAATTGGAACAAATACATTAAAGACATTGCCAAGGCTGCCGTAAAGAAAGTTGGCTCCCTCTACCGTGCTAGTAAACTCCTCACACCTGACATTATCATGTATCTCTACAAAGCCACCATCCGCCCATGCATAGAGTATTGTTGTCACATCTGGGCTGGTGCATCATCTACTAGTCTCTCCCTCCTTGACAAGGTCCAAAAAAGAATCGCCAACCTAATAGGTCCCTCACTGTCAGCCAAGCTCCAGCCTCTGTCCCATCGCCGCAATGTAGCATCCTTGTGCTTGTTTTACAAATACTTCAATGGATTATGCTCCGATGAATTGGCTACACTGGTGCCCCCTCGACGTAAATTCACTAGACTAACTCGACAATCAACTAAATCTAATTCATTCACTGTGGAGGTCCCCAGATGTCGGAGAGCCTTCTACTAAAATAGCTTCTTTCTTCGTACTGCTGGCCTCTGGAACTCCCTCCCTGCCCCCTGTTTCCCCAACAGTACAGACATGCAAAAGTTTAAAACTAATGTAAACAGACACCTCGCTGCGCTGATCCCAATCTAGGTTGACCACCCCCTACCTTCTCCCCTTTTCTTTTTCTCAGTAGCCCCTTACGTCTACAGTGGTGGCCTGCCTTGTTTGGGGTGAACTATGTTAAAAAAAATAAATTAAAAAAAAACGGTTGAGCCCCAGTCATATTTCTTAGGTTGTTAGACATTGATTTTCTTTGTTTTTGTCCAAGAATATTTTAGTTAAAAATAACGAAAAAAAAAAATTCGACCCCACCCTAAGTTTTTTTTACGCTCCCCCATAAATAGAAATATTTTTTGTTCATTTTTTTTTTTTAAATGTGTTTGCCCCCACCATAGATATTAATATTTTCAGTTCAAAAAAAAAAAAAAAAAATGTTTAACCCCCGCTCCCAAAAACAATTTTATACCCTCCCCCATACATAAGAATATTTTTAGTTTAATAAAAAAAAATGTTTTTAAATGTGACACTCCCATATATTTTTTTTTACCCTCCCCCATACATAGTTAGGAAAAGAAAAGAAAAATTCAGGAGGCATCTCGGTCATATGAAAGAACTCCTGTTTAAATATGCTTTTGAAGGCGCCTACGTCATATCAATGAAACAGTTTTGTCGTTCTTCCAAAATGGTTACCCATTTAGTAATGAACGAGATATGTGTCGCTTAACTTCAATTTACAACAAAACACCTTGTCAGCAGTTTATTTTTCCAAAGTGTTCACCCATTTACTAATGGCCGAGGTATACCTTGCTTAACTCTAATTCAAAACAAAACACTTTGTCTTTACAACGTAATGAAAATAAAGAATGGTAATGTGAAACAACAGAACAGATACTACACTACATCCACACCTCTCAAAAAAACGAGAAGGGCATGCCTGGGAGGATGGTATCATGGCAAGAGAACAGATACAACACTAACTATAAACTTCTAAAAA
>OY744515.1:194880233-194890233 GCA_963556195.1 Sepiola atlantica
TATTTTATTATTTGTTTCATTCAATTTGTTGGTTTATTTTCGTCTTTGAATATGTTTATTCATATTTCTATCAACTTTACTATTCATATTGTTCATGTATGTATTGACATGCACTCTTTTATTGACATGTGTTCCTTCTTTATTTTACATTCATTATTTTTCATTATTTTTTTAATTCTTTATCTCATTGGTTTTCCATTCACTTATTCATTCATGTTTTATCATTTACTTTCATATTCATATTTGTATTCATTTGTTTTATTCATTATTTCATTCATTTTGAATTTTTTTTTCATTCATTATTTACTCATTTTTTCGCATCCATTTTGCACTCATTTTGCATTGTTTAAATGAATACATTAACTATTTCATTCAAATTTTCATTCATATTTTCTTTCATTTTTTATTTATTTAGTTACATTCATAAATATCATAGATATAAAAGGTAATCCCCTAAATGTGCTCATAACAGTGCTTACTATCCTAGATAGAGTAGGTGTTTTTTAACGCAGTGTTTCCGGGATTAAGAACTTATCGGTCTTTTTTAGAATGTTGTATAACCCAGGAACCCATAAGCTAAGTGGGTAATATTCTTTATCAACATATTATTTTTCAATGTAGTGTGTGGACAAGAACGTAGTAATTTATCGGGACTATATGTACTGTCGTCATTGTCCGATGTCCGGAATTGTAAGATTACAGTAATACTTTTGGTAAGGGATATATAGCAGATCTCATCGACTATTCAATTCATACACATTAAGCTTCGTCATAACATGTTGGAATGGAAGGGGGGATACATTTGGAATTGAAAGTTACCGCTTGTGCTTGTTGATATTTTCCGGAATTGATAATTGTAAGATTAGAGTATCCCTGTTTGTAAGGGGCATACAGTAAATTTCTTCGGACTATTGATTTCATCAACATTACGTATTTCCGTAATACGTTTAAATGAAGGGGAACAAACATTAGAAATTGACGAGGCCATGTGTTGTATACTTGGCGTTTTCAGGGATCAGAAGTTATAAGAATACGATATTATATTTGGCAACTGGAATAGATTACATTCTATCGGACTATTGTTTTCATCAACATCATTTATCTTCATATTTTTCTGAAATAGAGGAAGGGACAAACAATTAAGAATATACCAGAACTATTTGTTCTACTCATTCATTTTTGGCAAACATAAGATAAGTGTATATTTTAGTCAAACATTGTCAATCGTTAGAGAGTAGAATTATTCATTGGTGATTTGTAGAAAGAACATGTTACATCAGAATACAGGAGTGAAAAATATGGTGATATACCAGAATGTAGTCCTGATAAAATATTCTGGGTATTGAAGTACCAAAAACGCAAATTCTTACACGAGAAAATGTTTATTAATTAAAAGAATATCCCTCTCACAAAGATAACCTCACTGATAGTTCAATCAGCTCTTCGAACGATGGCTTCACACCCGGTGTTCACGAAGTATTCTTAGATATCCACAAGAAATAAATGAAAATCCCGAAATAGAGGAAACATACTAAACATCCTAAAATCAATAGGGCATTGTTATTAATGTTATTATTAATTACTATTCTAAAAGTTAAAACTACCTAATCAAGATTTGCTAAGACAACAAAAAGGTAATGCCAAAGTACCATTGTTTTGATTCTTGATATCTGAGTGATGAAGTCGAGAGTAAATTGGATGCAAGTTATTAAAACATTTATACCTACGATAAGACTTCTAAAACAAGTCTATCATTGTTTTTAAGTGAGAATTCATCAAATACATATGTTTAATTTAATTCATCTAAACTTGATCAGATGATTCAACTATATTTAATTCGAACTTGATGAGACATTTTGAAATCATAATAACCGTATCTATTTTATCACTAGCAATCTGAGTGTAGACTTCAATTTAACCGTATTATAATTATATGCGTGAGTAGTATAATTTCAGTACGTAGAGCTCATTCATATAATATACTGTATTATGTATTAATAGTATTACTAACTTTGAGTTAAACACCAACTCATAGAAATTATTAATTTGTTATAGAATGTACCACATCATTAAAGAAGTAGATGTCTTACATATAATCCTAGCTGTATTATAAATGTATAATTAGTGGGGAGATTATCATATATTGAACAGGAGTTACTATTTTCTTGGAATTTTCGCAGCTTTGAACTTTTTTAGAAATGTTATTTTTTTTTAATGTTTCTTTTCCTTTCTATGAATATATATATATATATATATATATATATATATACATATATACATATACATATATATATATAAATAAATAAATAAATAGATGAGTAAAATCTATTATCATATTTTGTTAACTTTTGTAGACCTTTTTAAATATTCATTTCGCATTATACTGTTTACTATCTTAGTTATGCGGAACGTGACAGGCGTGCAGCGAGTATTATTCGCTAAAGAATATCGTTGCATGTACTTTAACCACCTAAATCCATTGTTTTATATATAATATCTTGCTAGTTAATGTCACAATCAAATATTTGAGACTGTACTATCTTATCTTTTTAGAGAACAGTAATGAATATACTTGTATCTAGTCACCATAATTATTTAATTTCAAAATATTCCATTTTACTTGGGTCTTGTACTGCTTTTTACATCTGTTTAGTAATCTTCCTGTTACAAATCACATAAAGGAAAGCATTGTTCAGAAATCTATTTTGGTTACACTTTGAATTGACGTAAACAAACACAGAAGACAGAGACAAATTCAGAAATGTGTCATATTTGGGCAAGTTCACAGCATTCAAGTGTATTCTTACAATTAAATGAGGTGGATTGATACGAAATACGAAGATATATGGTGCGCGTATGCATTACAATATTTACCGAGATAAGTAGATAGGAGTGTTTACTTTTGCCCAAATAAATAAAGATGAAATACACACATTTTCATGGAGTTACACATACTCGTAAAGATATCAGTGCAGACGCAAACACGGGAAAACAAAGTATACATACACACACACATATATATATATATATATATATATATATATATTGAGAGAGAGAGAGAGAGAGAGAGAGAGAGAGATGAAGCTAACGTCACAAACCAGACTACCGGTAGAGCAAAGAAATACATCGGCATGACGCAGGGACGCTTCAAACAAAGAGTATACGCACACAGAAACACCTTCAGATACAACAACAAGGCAAGTACAGCACTCGCAACCCGGATATGGCAACTCAAATATGAAAATACACCCTTCATCATGATATGGAAAGTAATTGAGAGAAGACCATCTTTTTCCCCAGCCATTAATAGATGCCCTCTGTGTGACGCTGAAAGATCCCATATATTAAGGGCCATCATTGACCCAAATACAGTACGTTTGAATATCGAGATGAAATCTTTAAGGGATGCATCCACAGGATACAAGCACTACTCATAAACTGGCCTTACCGATTCACATAAAAGCCTAGCTACACCCCATCTTCCAAATACATAACCCCATAATTACCCCATTAACTACCGACTTCACGCAGCAAATTTTCCCAAACCTTAATCAACCTATATCGACACTACCTTTCAAGAGTAATAATCATAACTTTCCACAAATATTTCTCCAGTCATTAAGAAGGTAACACCCCTATTTCACAACATCATTATTACATCAATAAGTCCTCACCATTTCTAGGTCATAATGCTAATCTCCCATCTCTCCCAAACAGATCCAATATATCCGACCCAATCCTTACTTTTATATCTAAACCAGTTTCAATCACCATACCATTTTTACTACCTCCATAAATATTCAGTATACCTTAGTTTATGATGTTAAATATCGAATTCAAATAATTTATAAAAAATACACACTGTTACTGCTCTTAGCCCGCCCGGATAATATTTTTATTTAAATTCCTTTGGGAGTGATTTAAAGACCTAAAATCCAGGACTTAAACACGAATTCAATTAATGCAATTTCTTTGACCCTTTTTAATCCTTAAACTCGTCTTCTCTCCCTAATTTCTTTTAGAAGACACATAATTAAACCCGAAAAAAACGTAAGGGCCACATATGCGATACTCATAATATTGACTCATGGGATTTATATGTTTTATTTATTTATTTTTTCTTTGTTTTTTTTTTTACTTTGTTTTATTTTTATATTTGCTTATATGTCTTTAAATCTTCGCCGGTTTAAATCGCAACTGTTACTATTCACCCTTATCTTTTTTCAAACCTTATTAAACCTTACTTACACTAAATTTAAACAAATATAAATAACACTCTAAGCAAATAACGCTTCCAGACGAGAGTGACACGTGCTTTAACATTTCCGAAACAGATGACAACAGAAGCTGAAGAGAGCTGTATTGCTAAGCCCTTCTGTGCTTGAAACCGACGGTACGAATGTCGTACTAATTTTTCTGTACCAAAATCAATATATATATATATATATATATATATATTAACACTTCAATGTCCAGTGTTGTTGGTATAATCCAAACTATACTCTTTATTGTATTACCCACCCTATTTCCTTATTATTCCTGTTTCTTTTCACTATAAGAGGGTTTATGATGTTTTATTCTCCCCCCAAAAGTATCCTTGTAGATATATTGTCCTATACACTTCCACCTACCCTCTTGATGTTTTCTTAAAAAAGCCTCTGTAAAAAAACCTTGATCTTTTATTTATTTATTTTAATTTTAATTTTTTATTTTTTATTTTGTATTTTTAATTGTTATTGATTTGTTTCTTATTCTTTGTTTATTATTTTTATTTTTGTTGTTTTCACTACCCCTCCGACAAAAGAATATTTAATTTAAATTATTTTTTGCAAAAATTTTAAAGGGTAAATTCCTGGAAAGTTTTGTGTTATTTTTTTATGTGTACCGGTGATCTGCTTATAGGTATGTTCCCCTCTTATGCTACCAACATATCCGTCGGTGACGTTTTCTGTCAGTGGATGTTTCTCTAGAAATATATTTTTTTTGTTTTGTCTTTGATTTTGTGTAAGACGTTTTTCTATAGGCGCTGCTAAAGTGACGTTTTAGACTAGTATTACCAAATTATAAAATAAAATAACAAAGTATTTCCAAACTGTTTTGGAAACGATCGCACGCCATAATAGACTTGATGTTCTTATTTTTGAAACAATAGTATTGTATTAATTCGTTAAATGCTTTAATTATAGCTATGGTTGATATATTTATACTCCATCGAGCAGGTACCTGTATCTACGCAAGAAAACGTTTCATGATGAAGATGAATTTAATCCGACTATACATACTTCATCAAAGTAATT
The DNA here is from genome assembly GCA_963556195.1 of Sepiola atlantica. Lineage (NCBI taxonomy): Eukaryota > Metazoa > Mollusca > Cephalopoda > Sepiida > Sepiolidae > Sepiola > Sepiola atlantica. The sequence continues at coordinate 194,885,531 of OY744515.1, forward strand.
GAGATCAAGATTGTGTTTTCTACTAGATGATTATTTTCAAGGTATTGCCGTCAGCTTTTATTTCCAGATCTATTGTGATAGAATAAATCTGTTCACAAATCACGCAATATTTTGAATTACTTTTAAGGAGTCAAATCATAAAAATAATAAAATGAACAATTGTCCTAGTTGTATGCGCTTAACACAATTTATGCTGCAATTATATCCGTTCCACGCGACCGTGCTTTAGACCGACGGACGTAACTTTCTTGTTCTTCTTGCGGCATTATCGCCGTCTGCTTTCTGGTCGGTACTCGATAAATCACTAAGACTGTCGTGTTTTACAGCTTCCTCGATGTGTGAGCGAGACAACTCTTGATGTTTGTTAAAAAGTCAACAGAGAAAAACAAGATGGCGCTGAAACTGTTCTAGCTGTGAACAGATCATTAATATATAACATAAAAACAATATGGGCGTGTCGTTTCTTTTTTGTTAATAGTTGTTTTTTTAGCAACTGTTTTCATTTAATTAAATTTGACTTGATGTTTTTATTGGTTTTCTTTTGACTTTGATTGAGTTTTAGTCTTAGTTATGTTGGTGCTCGGAGAGGTTGTAATGCATTCTGTGTTTTGATTTTAAACCGACAACATGGCTAATGTTGTCGCATTTCATGCGGTTTTCATTAGATTTTATATAAAATATCCATAACTATTTTGTTTCTAAATAAAAACGACTTTAATAAAGTGTTAACACAAGAAAGATGTCTCATATAATAGATGAAAATGTTTTATAAACTAAAATTGAATTCGATTAAAAATACACTGAGCAATGTTGTTGATGTGAATTCACAATACATATCAGGTTGGATAGAAAGTAATGTCGTTTTTGTCCCACACATTTATTTCATCTGAAACATTCACATAAAATCATTTTAAATCTTTACAATTATTTCCCTCGTTGTCTATGACTTCTGTGACACGATCAACTAGCTTCTTGATTCCTTCTTCAAAAAAATGATCAGATTTTCGAGAAAAAAACGAATTTAGGTCATTTTTTAGTTGGTCGTAATTTTCATAAATTTTATTTTTTAAGTGATGTTGCAACGATGGGAAAAGATGGTAGTCGGATGGAGCAATGTCAAGTAGATAAGGCGGATAAGAAAAAAACTTCCTAATTGAAACTCATGACTTTTTCCATAGTGAGTTTTGCTGTGTGAGGATTGCCTTTATCATGCTGAAGCACAAAACCCTTCCTATTTAGTAATGCTGGTCGTTTCATTGATATAGCCATTCTTCGAATATCTCGCTGCGAACAATAATTTACTTCTGTGATTGTTTTATTAGGATCTAGTAACTCATAATAAATCAGTCCTCTCATGTCCGACCATAAGGAGAGCATCACCTTCTTTGGGTGTAGTCCTTGTTTTGGAACAGGCTGTGGACTTTGGTTCCGATCTAACTATTGTCTTTTGCGTTGGGTATTCTTGTAAATAACCTATTTTTAATCTCCAGTCACAATTCTTTGCAAAAATGGTTCTCGATGATTACTGGAAAGCAAAGATGTGCCAACAGTCAATCTTTGATTTCGTTGAGCGTTGGTCAAATCGTGGGGAACCCAGAGGCCAAGTTTTTTAACTTTTCATAACTCGTGAAGGCATGAAATAATTGTGGTATTGTTGTATTTAATTGTTGAGCTAATTCTCTGCTGGTTAACTTTGGATTGGCCTCCACAGACTATTTAATAACGTAGTCATCAATCGATTTTGGGTTTGCCGAACGTCGCCGATCTGACAGGTTAAAGTCTCCAGAAGAAAATTTTGCACACCACCGTTGACATTTTCGATCATTCAGAACATTTATCCCATAGACAATTCCAATATTCCTTTTAGCTTCTGCAGCTGAGTTTCCTTTTTTAAATTCATAGAGCATGCAATGCCTCAGATGCTCCTCACTGATATCCATTTTCTGACGGTTGAGACCGATCAACTTAATATTTTCCAACTAATTACTATATCTAAAAGGCAAAGGAATATATTAAGACACCAATTCACCAACAAATATAGAACGGTGTACAACTTAGGAGGCTGCAAAATGATAAAGTAAAACTACGACATTACTTTCTTTCCAACCTGATAGTAAAGATATTGTAAAACTATAGTTGGATTTAAACAGTGGCTGTAAGATAGACAATTCAATAAATAAGTAAGTATATTTTAATTACTATTTATTTAAAATAATATTTGTCTTTGCAGGTCAGAATGTAATATTTTCATCCGCTGAATACATATCATACTAGTATATACACAACTAGTCATGGGTCACCTTAGACGTAATTACTTAAATACATGTGACAGAAATATAGTAAGGAAACAAATTATTGATAGATTAGCAATATTGATTTAATTAACCATGTAATTTTTAGAAAAAGGTGACCCTTTGAGGGTGCATAAAATACATTGTAAAACTATCTACTGCAATACTCTGTCAGAAGAGAATCGTAAAAGAAAACAACGGAATTTTATAAACACCACTGTATATACATTTGTTTACATGACATACACAGTTGAGTGCCGCTTGCCAAAAATTACAACACTGAATTAAGATGAATAAGTGTCGGCTATCGAAAGTCGTTTCTTGTCGCAGTATATCTGCAAGCGAATATAGCATTGCTCAGAGTTTCTAGTCGACGCGTAGCAGGAAAGAGTGTATTCATCTTTCTTCGCGGCTTCCTTGAAAATCTCTGGCTGCCCGCATTACCGTAATCGTTTTCGGATTGAGTCCTTACAAGGTCTATGGAAAAGTATTACACTCTGAGGTATGATTGGTAATTTTATGACCAAACAACATAACTAGAGCTCATCTCCGCCAGAGAAAAACACATACGCATATCTATGCTTGCGACAATACCTATTGACTTTACTTACTTGTTTGTGATTAGATGAACTCAATGTATTATCATATAAATAACTGAAATGATAATTATTCTCAATTGTATTAGTATACACTATGGATTCGACGATTTATAGTCGGCTTAGCATGCACTTATAAAAGATAAATTATATACAGGATTGATGAATTCATGTAAATGTGCGAAATTTGTCTCAAATGAGATTGAGGAACATTCTCACATTTATTATGACTGTGAAATAAAATCTTGTTGTCTGTTTGTATTGCTCACTTATATCTCCTTCATATGTATTTACGTGATTATCTTCAGCGAATATAATGAGCGGTCATGTATAATTCTGGTCGATGTTCCTTTTAGCTGACCTGGAACCGAACCTGGGCTCTGTATCTCCGCAATCGCCGTTGGAAAAGCAAATTGTAAGAGTTCACGCAATCGTTCACGCAATCGCCATACGTTTACACACTTTTAGATGGAAGAAATGTCAACGATTAATACAGCCGTCTCAAATCACTTCAGGTGATGTTCAATTGCAAATACCAGTAAACCATGCATAATGTTAGTGAGGCATCGATACAGTTGTTTTACTAGAGAGTTTCATTCACCAAACCTTTCTAAAGTGTTTACATTAAAAAATATTGATCTTTATCCATGGGTTTTACTCCCATAATAGATCAAATCTGACGGGCATTAAGTGACGTGAGACTAAATAGAGATACACCCTTTTTTAAGGTGTATTATATGAAAAAACGAACAATTTCACCCAATACTAGGATCCATCCGTAGAATTCAACAGTAAATACACTACATTATGATACTTTTTTCAGTATGCCTGTTTTGTTATTATTGACGACTTGTTACAGTAACAAGTCGTCATATCTATACAGACTTATACATATGGTGCAAGTATTTTGCTCCTGCACATATTTAAATGTGTATACACACCGTATGATTGCCGGAAGATTGTATATATATATATATATATATATATATATATATATATATATATATATAAATCAGGATAAATAGATATATATCCGGAAGTGTATTTCATATTTTATCCAAACACACCTGATTAAGAAAATTGTTTCTGCTCATTTACAAGATATACATATTAGAATATACTAAATTTGCCAAACATTCGCAATGAGGTTTCACCAATTCATATCTCGCCACAACAAGACTACAAAAATCAAGATGCGGCTTATATATATTTAATGTATACATATATAGTGTGTATATTCTGATTTATTATTTTTCTAATTAAAGTGAAACGCTCATGTGACTAAGAGCTTTTTGCATTTAACAGTTCATGATATTTATCCCATAGTTATATTTTTTTATTAAAATGTTCATATTTGGTTGATACATGACCCATGGTTGATCGATTACGATGTGTAAGAATTGTATTTATGTAGAGAAAAATAAAAATCACCAACAAGGAGTTAAAATGTAGCGAAAAGAGAGAACAATTAAAAAAATAAATACATACAATTACAGTAAGGGTGATTCATTTTTTTAGGTGTACATTTTTCTATGTGTTTTCTATCAATCGAATCTGAACATTTTAACGTAAAAGAAAAAAAAATAACACGCAGTATATATATATAGATATATATATACCCAGTATATATATATGTATATATATACACTATATATATATACGCACTATATATATACACTGTATATATATACTATATATATACACACTATATATATGTACACTATGTATATACTATATATATACACACTATATATATATATATATATATATACACTATATATATATATACATATATATATATGTATATATATAGACT
>OY744515.1:194907733-194912733 GCA_963556195.1 Sepiola atlantica
TGCAGACACCGCATAACACAGTATTTAATTTGCTATCTATTTGCCTATGAATAATGAGATGGCTCCATATAAATCTAAGAGAGACACTGTTATTTTATCTCAGGAAAATCTGCAGAGATATACATGCAAACAAAAATACACTCACACACATACAAACACACACACACATATATATATATATATATATATATATATATATATATATATATATATATAATACTGCATCATATATAATATATGTAAGAACGGAGTTCTCTATATGCATACACATGTGTAAGTTTATATATATATATATATATATATATATATATGTGTGTGTGTGTGTGTGGGGGGGGGTGTATGTTAACGATTCGGTTCTTGGAGACATATCGTATAGAAGTTTACATACCTATGTTTTTTTTTTACTTTCCCACTATTTAATAAGAAAGTAAATTACATATATTCACTCATACATGAATGCTATACCATGTTACCATATTTCATCTCTATGTCTCGATCTTCATTTTCTTTCTCTTTCTCTCTTTATATATATATTGATGTATCCACATCAAACTTTATGAGGAGATATGAGTTTTTTTCTGAATCAATTTTCAGTATTTACTTCAACAGTGCTTGATACACAAGTAGAGCAAGGTAGTAAGCTATGAACATATATTTATGGCAATTAAGCTACACAGATGCTCCCGCGTTTCATCCACGGGTATTTTAGCCTGAAGATTCCCCCGGGGATGAAACGCGGGAGCGTCTGTGTAGCTTAATTGCCATAAATCTATTTTCATATATATATATATATATATATATTTATATATATATATATTTATATATATATATATTTATATATATATTTATATATATATATATATATATATATATATATATTTATTTATATATATATATATATTTATATATATATATATATATATTTATATATATATATATTTATATATTTATTTATATATATATATATATAAATATATATATATATATATATATATATATATATATATATATATATAACTTATTATGTAAGATAGTGGGAAATATCAAAGAAAAGTCCTCGATTAATTGAGAACCAACATTAAGAGCGTAATAGTTATTTATTTTCTGGTAAAGTAAGCTAGTACAATCTCAGTAACAGTGTAAACTATCCAACTCTCTTCAACTTTTGATTTACTGTTATGAAGAAACATGAACTCACGTATCACTCTCGTGTAGATACGTTATTTACTTTGGGGCGTTAAATATAGTTGTTTAAATTGTGTATTTCGGGAAGAAATTTGAGCTTATACAGTTTCATAAAGTCGGACAAAAGCGGACTAGGAGGAAATATAATAGTTAACACTTAAAATTGTAAAAATATTTGTAAATATGTTGATACAAAGCACGTGGTGTAAGTTTCATTAGGAGCGTATATTCGTCCGTTATTGTTTTGAAGTGGTGTATACTGTCTAGAAAGTGCAAAGGAGAGAATGTGTTTTTAAAAATAAAACTTTCAACGGAGTAAAAAAATATCAAATTTAAATTGCAAACCTGAATTTAAAAAAAACTTTAAATGTGTAATCACTCCAACATAATGCTTTAAATTAAAATTTAAACCAAATAGAAATCAATCGTATGGGAATACATCTACGAAATCCTTAATGATTCTGTATTTAATATCTGACATTTATAACTAAGGTCTAATGAACATATACACTTATAATTGAACTAATAATAATAGTATACTGATTAAGTGCGATCTAGATATAAGAACAAGGATTATGAGTATGTTGAAATGTCCTAAAAGGTACCAATTCACGAACTAATCCATGTTCGTATCTCTAGATCAGACTTAATCAGTATATCATAATTATTATAACTATATGTAACACTCCAAAGCAAATGAGATACCCAGACGAAAGTGATACGTAGTGTTCCCATTTCTTTATTCATATATATATATATATATATATATATATATATATATATATATATATATATGTTTGTATATATATATATTTATATGTATGTATATATATATGTATGTATATATATATATATATATACATGTGTGTATATATATATATATTTATGTATATGTACATATATTTATGTATATATATATAGTTATATGTATATATGTATATATATATGTATATATATATATGTATACATATGTATATATATGTGTATATATATGTATATATATATATGTATATATGTGTGTATATATATATATGTATATATATATATATATATGTGTGTGTGTGTATATATATATATGCACATTCAGAGTTCGCTCACTGCAAGCATGCGGATGATAGCAAAATACTTAGGAGTGCTGGTTATCGACTAGGTAATCGAGGTTCGATCCTGGCGTTATGCCTTTGCTTTTATGACCACACTGTCAATCTCTCTCTCATAAAAATTTAAAAAAATAAAGTTCCCGATTCTATGGTACTACAAAAGCTAATGTAATGTGTTTATTTAATAACCGTGCTTTAATGTGTTTATGTGGTATTGCGGGGTTTCATTTTAATGGGCACATGAGTTGTGGGGTAAAAACCGTATCATATTGTAAGGCCGAATCTCTAACACCGTTCAGCTAGCGAATACTTCAAGAAACTATATATATATATTTTCACGTTGAAGATATCTAAAAGGTGATTTACAACTTCAGCATGCCCAGTCAAGGAGAAATACTTATTATCGAGATGAAATATATCTATTAAGAAATATGTCAAATATTGTTTATCAAAAAATATTAATTAATTATTTAATTGCTCGGCTATCATTTAAAGTGTACAACCCCATGCTACAAACGTTCTGTTGTTCTAGTTTGATATTGAAGTAAAAGCTCTATAAACTTTATCTCACTAAACTTTCCGTCTTTAATGGTGCAGAGTAAAAATGTTGATTTTAAGTCAAAAGATATTGTTACCCGCTGGTTTGATGCCAATTCCATTACGGTGCCAATTCGTTTAGTGAAATGTTTCTACAACTTTAGCAGAGAACTAACGCCAGCGGTTAAATAGGAAATACTATTGCCAGCTGTACTTTGTAAAATGTAGAATCTTATAGACACGATTCTGGCTACGTTTATATGATTATTACACTCACTGAGTTCCGAAAAGAAAGGATGTGCTCATGCAACAGTAACGAAACTCAATATACACAGATTATACAAAAAGTAACAGAAAGTATCTAAGTCTACACCGCATAGCACGTGGGACTATTTACATATTCAAACAAAAATATACCACTATGAGATACGGTGAACTACTTAAACATTAATCATCTTGCCTTTTAAGCCGGTAACCCGAAGTACCGTAAAGGATATTATACACTATCAAAAGCCGCCTACAATTAATAGTTAAGTTAAAAGAAGGCTAATGCAAGCCTTAAAAATAAAAACACAGCAAAATAATTAACCAAACGATAAGAAAATATGAAGAAAAGGTGAGAAGTATTTTAGACTATTATATATTCAAATAATAAAACAGCTCCGTTAGAAAACTACAGGTTGTAATATCCGTAGTAGTAGTTTTGAAAGTGTCGAATCATTAATATAATGTGTACATACACGATATAATAAGGTGAGTGTTTATAAATACGGTCGTTCTTTATAATTGTAATTGAATAAATCGTGTTTTTGGTTAAGAAGATTAGTTTCAAAAGGGTTAGTAGTTTGTAAAATGATGTTTTTAAAATCATCTTCTCTCCCGCTTTTAATTTTTTCTTGTCAATTGAAGATGATTTGACGGGAAATTTAAAGTGATAGTAAAACTTATGACACTTTTATTATTTTTGAATTGATATAAAATAGATTATTAGAAAACTTGAACAATACAAAGTTGTAATTAAGCAAAAAAAGTATGTCATATTCGACAATGTTATATTCGACAATATTTGTTAACACACAATGCCTAGGAGAGAACTTGAATGCCTAGTGGAGAGAACTTGAATGCTTAGGAGAGAACTTGAATGCCTAGGAGAGAACTTGAATGCCTAGTGGGGAGAACTTGAATGCCTAGGAGAGAGAACTTGAATGCCTAGGAGAGATCTTGAATGCCTAGTGGAGATAACTTGAATGCCTAGTGGAGATAACTTGAATGCCTAGGAGAGAACTTGAATGCCTAGTGGAGAGAACTTGAATGCCTAGGAGAGAACTTGAATGCCTAGTGGAGAGAACTTGACTGCCTAGGAGAGAACTTGAATGCCTAGTGGAGAGAACTTTAACGCCTACCAGACACTTACCTCGAGTGTCCAAGATCTCTCTGTACAGGGTGTTTTTAGGACAACTAGATATGAGAATAGTCCCGCTACAAATAAACACTGACTAAATATTAAAAATAACATAGTGTTCGAACCCCATATGAGGTCTCTTCAGTATGGCTACTCAAAACTGGCTTATACGCGGAAGGTTGTATCTTCGTCAAGTGATGTTGCCTCTAGTAAAAGTACTAAGCTAGATAGTTCACCAGACTTGATGAATTCTTGTCATAGAATCCGCTAAGACTTAACAACCACAACAAAAGATATAATGTTACATAGTTAACTGGTCAATTAGTTAGAATTAAAATAAATGCCTCAACTTCTTGTTTCCAAAGTTTTAAAGATAAAGGATAACTTTAATTTATATTTTCTTCAGAGAAACCATATATTTTAAACCATTTATATTTGAAACAATCCATCAAGTAGTCAAACACCAACATAGCAATATTATCGAATGAGTGAATGTTCACTTACGATCCATTTACGTAGATTATTGAAGGATGAATCTAGTTGTTGAAAATCCAGACTATTTCAAATACATACACAAAGAAAGCATTGTAAAAAGTTACTTAATCTAGAAGAAACTGAAATTAATTAGCAATAACGAAACAACCACTTTAACCAGTGGTTGGATTTTTGCACGGGCTGTAATTGCAGAGATCGAGGCAGACACATGTTTAATATGCTTTGCAAATTGAGACGAGTCAACAAATTTCACAGGCATACATATCTCAGTAAAGTCTTAG
>OY744515.1:194920233-194937733 GCA_963556195.1 Sepiola atlantica
TATATACATAAATAGATAGATAGGTATATGTGAGTGTGGGTGGGTGGGTGAAAATCTAATGATAAAAGAAGTACTTAGCAAACACTTTACTGTATTTTACAGTCAATGAATTTTTCTGACACTTATTTGGTGTTCTTTGAAACTGCAGTAACGCGTTTAGACAAGTACATGGTAACCTCTCTACTAGCTGGCTTACCAGACCGTTATCGCTTGGCAAAGTTCACTACTTGAAATACTTGAAGAAATGTTTAATTATAAATATTTTATTTATAAGATTGACAAACCCTTTTGTATATTTTCATATGAATAGATTAACCATAACGTTTATATAATATAAATAGATATCAAGATATTTGTAATTTTGATAGAAATGTATTTATTTTTTAAATGCGACGGTAATTAAATGAGCAAAGATTCGCTTGCGAAACTGTGTGTATGTGTGTGGTGGCTCTATATACTTAAAAGGTGTGTATTGAATATGAAAACAATAAAAACAGCAAATATGGCGTCGCTAACGGGAAGTAAGGATGTTTAAGAGAGGGGAGAAGGTGAAAACAAGCTTTCGGTAACCCTCTCCTCTTTTTTTATAACACGTCGATTATAGTAGGGAGGGGAGAGAGCAGGCAGTCTTTTTTCCGTTCTCTAATTTCTTACTCATGAATGTCTATCTGGTTTCTAATTAATTTACTTGAATTAATCTGCACTGTAATTTTAGCAGCAAATATTTTGAAGAATTTTTTTATCATTACGGACGTTTGTTTAATTACTGTAATTAATTTCTGTGAAAAGGGACAACACTATTGCATATATATGGGAAATAGGGCAATCAAATTAAAAATAAATAAAAAAAACAAACATAAATTTATTGTGAACTGTTCAAACAGTTATGCAATTTAGGCCTGAAAATGACTAAATCTCGGCCTTTTGACTGTATAGTATATCAATTATTTCATAATACTCTGCTGCATTATTTATTTTAATTGTAGTACCCCGTTTTGATGCTTATATTTGAATGATGTATGCACATTTTTGATAGAGCTGTATCCGACAGGGTTACATGATCGAATTATTCTCACTAGAAATAGTATTTTCAAGTGAATAGAACATGTCTACTAAACGAGATCTTTAGTAGTCTTAAAAGCAATACACATTGCGTATTAGCAGCACATACATTAGAGTTCAGACTTATTTCGCTTTATATATTCATTGTTGTGCTCATATACATACTTAAGACAAACAATAACACGTAGGTATTTTTAGTGGATAGGCAAGAGCTCACCCTGACAAACATACCTGCTAATTGACACAAACACTGTCGTAACCTGTTATAAGTATATGAAAGAAAACAGGCGTATGTCTAGGACTAAATGACTACATAAAAGTAAACAACTTTTTGCTGTTCCAAGGTACAAGTTTCCGTGGAACCGACGTGCGCGGGAAAGCGGAGACTATTTATTAAAATTCATAAAAAACATTGTACGAAGTTGAAAATATCTTTCAAAGCACACTCGAATTACTTTTCGTAATCGAAGTTATCAAAACAGCTAATTCAAAAAGCTAATAAAATGTTTTACTTTTTTGTTCATGAATTATAATTGATCATTTGTTGAAATAAGAATTAAAAAAAAACAGTTTTACGTAAGTCATGACTCGCAGCAGAGTTTTTTTTTTCAGATTAAAAATGGATACCCTACTTGTAAGTCAAATAAGACACGACCAGTGTCAGGATTTCTCGCTTAATAACTATCTGCCCCTCTGTCTCTCTCACACTCTCTTTCCCGCTCTACTTGGCCTTTTGGCTAAGATCAAATGTAGTATCTGTTCCGATGGATACTGCACCCCATAGACTGGTATTGTCTTGGCCTTCGAAGCTTGATTTACGCCGGTCTATGGGTCTGTCCTGTGCAGTCCTAGGAGGTCCACCCTCCCAGGCTTCGCCTCCCCTATTTGGGGAGGAGTAAGTTTATTGCTTACTGCCTGGGGCGCCCCTACCGGGGAATGCCGATGGGGCTGCCCAGGCAATTTTTAATGACCAGAGTGCTCAACTTCTCGAGTGCTGTTTTTTTTTAATCTCACTTTCCCGACCTTGTGTCACATCTTTCCTTGTGGGAGGTAGATAAATAAAACTCTCTTTCCCGCTTTCTCTTTCTCTTTTTCTCTTTAGAGATCATCATATAATTTGCCATCATTAAATAGAAAATAAAAACACAACTTTATTAAAAATCTGCAGAGCATTTGAAATCTCCTCCACAAAAAAGACATACAAGCTCGGTTTTAGAAGGTTGCACATAATGTTTTAGAAAAAAAAGCATAACGCTTATCAGCGATTTCAAACGTGAAATTTGGATAAGTTTCATTTTACATCAACCCTTAAATGCTTTATTTTGTTTAATTTGTCTGACGTCGAAGATACTTATTACCTATTTATCATTAGTGTGGATGCCACATCATGATAATACCTACTCACAATTACCAACTGGTTCATTAAAGATGTGAAACAAGTTGCAGTTTGACACCTTTTCGTTGAATATTATATCAAATAGGCATTCTGTTGGAAGGTGTCAAATTTGAAACAGAAAAAACATTTAAGGGTTTATTTGGATCAGTTTGATAGAAATTTGCTTGGAGATATTCGACATTTGCGTGTCTGTCGATCTGTCTCTACAACTTAAGAAAGTTAAATTTCTAGACAAATGCTCAGGAAATTTGGAGCATGGAAAGTAGGGATTACATGTATTTAGACATTCTAGAATGAGCAACAACTAAACTACATAATTTGCCGTAAGGTCCCTTTTTAAACTTCCGGTTTAATTATAAATAAACAATATAGCGTATACGCACATTTGCAGCATTCTCTGGAATGGGTTTTATTAGAAAAAAAAGAATTACATTTACTAAAAAGTGTTACTATTTTCAAAATGTATCGCTAATAGGCCCACCTTATACGTAGTGTTATGTACAAGCACGTTCCATAATACGCACATTTATTTCAAATATTTAATGTATCATAAGCGATAACACTGGAAGTCAAAAGTTATTAAAAAATCGGTGTTCAAAATAAAATGTACCAACTTATTATTATACTATCAGTAAGTATACAACCTTTTAATCCAAGGGTACAATATATCATGAAGATTAGTTTTTAACTGGACAATGTGATTTCATTTATAAGTTTAATTCTCTAGAGAAAATCGTAAAATAATTGTGATATGGGTTTCAAAGATTAAACCAGCAGTGATCACGAATCTGCATTCGTGCTGCTGCTACCAGATCTGTCATTCGGAAGATACTGGCTTCCTGAGCCAAAATGCACCAAACATTGATGTTATTGTTTTTATCCTTTCCATTTGTCAAACCTAATCATGTTCTTAAAAAAACACCAAACAACACAACATGAATAAATATTTTAAGACATAAAAGAACTTGATGCATTAAAACGTTTACAAAAATGACAAGATCCGGCATGAACTAACCTGAAAAGGATTGATATGGCGTAAGACGAAACAACCACACGAAACCAAAACGTATGTTTGTGTTCCTCATTTGTGTGTACCTCATTTGTGTGTGCTATACATACAGCCTTTCACAACCGATACCCACCACTTACAACAATTTGGTGTGACCTCAAACAATGGATTAATAGAAATGATATATATATAAGAATTAAAAGTAATATGAGTTAATTGCTGTGGGGGGGGGGGGTATATAATACTCTTCATAAAATCCCGGGCAAATCCTGGTCTTACGCTTGCTCTGAAGAACAGCATAATTAAGCTATGCATTTTAAACGTCATTACTCTTCCTGTAAAAAAATAAAAACAATTAACATTATACAAACTGATTTAAAACGAGAATTAAATAAATGGACCAATGAGAAATAACGGCGAAGAAGATTGCTGATAATCTTAAAGGGTGTTTCTAATTCGGGGTAGGTTGGGTGCTGCATAGAAAGCAGAGCAAGTGTATATCTAAGAGCCCTTCCCTAAACATTAGGAATGAGTCATCCGCATTCCGCATCGGACGTTATTTAGTAATAAGCAACAGGTCAACGGGTTAGAGATGCTCGTATCTCATTGGAAGACAACCAAGCTGATCTAAACGAGCCTAAACCAATCCCGTTCCAGCAATGCCCTGCCAAGTACTGCCCCTAACCAACACGTAAGCATGAGAAAGAAGGGAAGAAAAAAGTTACATTTATCCTTAAAATCGATTCATGTTGAACGCCAACGATCCTACCATACCCCTCCTCCCAATGCCGGGGTTGGTCAATTTGGAGGGGAAAAAATTATTAGAAGAGCCAAGATTCAACCCGAGATTAAATTGCACTCGACGGTTTTCTGTGGGCAGCAACTCTCCCTTGTCGTTTATGACTTCAGTTGAGTTGTGTGCATTTTGTTTCGATGTGTATTTAATTGTAGGCTTTGTAGTAGGTTTGGATGGGTTGATTCAAGTGGGCATGCGCGCTTCATATATATGTGAGTGCGGGTGTCGGTTTTAAATAAATGATTAATCGAACAATACATGCAATCTTCAATGGTGGCCTCTCTTGTAATTCGTTTATTGTATGAATGGTAATTTATATAATTAAATTTATTCCGGTCCTTTTTTGTTTTGTCTACCCTTTATTCTTATCGTCAACCCTTTACACACACACATATATGTATATATATCTATATATATCTATATATATCTATATATATATATATATATATATATATATATATATATATATATATATATATATATATGTGTGTGTGTGTGTGGATGTGCATGTTACTATTTCGAAAAATGTATATATGACTTTATTAATGCGATACATAGATCCACATAAATAAACATACACACAATGTATCTTATACATATATATATATATTTGTGTGTGTGTATATATATATAAATATATATATATATATATATTCTTTATACTGTATATATTAACATTATATATGATATATATATATATGTATTTATACTGTATATGTTAACATATACATATATATATATATATATATATATATATATATATATATATATATATATATATATATATTTGTGTTATAATGGAATAATTCCAGGAGGAAATCCGGGTATGAGAGCTCAATGTAGTAAACAGAGCAATAATAAAATATAATAACACGAAATCACATAATTGTCGATGCAATAATTTATTTCAACCGTTCGGTTTTTTCAAGCATCACTCAGACAATTACATTTTTGAGACTCAAAAATGTAATTGTCTGAGTGATGCTTGAAAAAACCGAACGGTTGAAATAAATTATTGCATCGACAATTATGTGATTTCGTGTTATTATATTTTATATATATATATATATATATATATATATATATATATATATATATATATATGTCTGATGAAATTATTCCTTTAAGCACACTGATTAGGTATGCTACAACAGGATAGTTCGGCTGTGGATGTCTACATATATTCCCCGCTCATTTTGTGTTAAAAAATCAGCTAATGGGAATCGCCCGCTGCAATTATATATGATATACAGTCTTTTTTAAAAAACAACACATACATCTACTTCATTTATAATGGGTTAACTAACATTAGGATTCCCCGTATTATCGTAGCGTCTGCTGATATCGTAGTAATCTGTATTTAGGATTGAACCTTCAACTTAATAAATAATCCGTTCTAAGCGACAATCTTCTGTCCATTGAATAGGAAGTTCTGAGTATAGGCGATACTAAGAATACAATTAAGTATTATTCTACACTTTATGGGTTGCAAATCGAGAACAATCTACAACCATATAAAGAGTTCGGTTCGAAATGCTGTATAGAGTCCAGAGTTGGCAAACCATATTTCAGAGTTCAATACTACGCATTTCTACTATATAATATCCAAGATATGAAAAAAGTGTTCGAATAATCGGAATATTTGGCTTTATTGGATTTATATATCATGGAGTTAGAAATCTATTAAAATACTCGACTCCTGAACCGATAGCATTTAAAACGCACATCTACAGATTTCATGTGTTCGATCCAGAACATTGGTTGACCGTTTTCAATACATACACACATCTATCTATCTATCTATCTATCTATCTATCTATCTATATATATATATATATATATATATACACATTGGGAAAGTTCATTGTTTTAAGCATCAATTAAATTTAAAACGTAAAGATACATGCAAAATGGCTTCAAAAACAATTTGTTAGATGCGACTATATTTTATTAAAATCAAAACAAATATTTTCATTTAGACTTTTTTTTACTAATATTTCAATCGACATAACGAGCATGATCATAGTTTTAAACAAATATAAAGTATCAACCTTAGTGTGTATGTATACGAAAGAATCCTTTCTTGGTGGTGATGAAAGACTGCCGCCCGGATGTTGTGTGCACAAACAGGGAAAATGGCTCCTTTTTTAAATCTGGACTTAAAAACGCAAATGGCTCGTAAATAGATTCACATTTAGGAAACTTCATTTTAAAGAATCAATGAAATTTAAAACGTAAAGATACAAAATGTCTTGTAAAACAATGTGTTAGATGCGTATATATTTTATTAAAATCAAAACAAATATTGCCATTTTGACTTTTTTATTTGTTTTGATTTTAATAAACGCATCCAACCAATGTTTTCTGAAAGCATGTATGTCTTTCTCTCTCTCTCTGTCTCTCTCCGTCTCTCTTGCTCTCTCTCCTTATATATATATATATATATATATATATATATATATATATATATATATATATATATTTATTTACAATATTATTCAATCCATATATTTGTTGATATCAAAATGCAGGAGATAAACCTAAAGTTGATCGAACAGTTTTTGACTCTGTATTTAAATACTTTTTATTATTATTCTGATATAGATGTTTGCATAAGCTATTTACTATATAAACAACATACCAAAGATTATCCGAACATTAATGTTGAACAAACATTTAAAGATAGTTTTTGTCATTTTTACATATCTTTCGTTGTCGTATGTAAAGATATTCCATGTAGAATTAGCAGAATTACTACATGACAATAGTCAATGCACTAGCTCTTTACGTCTACAGTGTCGGCCTGTCCTGTTTTTCAAAAGATACATGAAACTACTTCTATGGGTGTTTAATAGCTGAATCAAAGTGCAAAGCTTACCACTTTTGTTTACGCAAATAAATATGATGTATCTCGAGGTATATGCATGAACATGGCTACATATCTCGGTTAATATAAGATATAGAAGTATTAGGTAGATCGATGCCACATATATAGAAGTATATATGGAAGATGAACTGACGTGTTTTTAAGAAAACATCATGCCATATGATTCTGTATAAGAAACTGTCTTCTCTATTCTCCCAGTATAGTAACTCTGCAGTGTTTGAATAAGCTGAGTGGTTACGACATCCACCCTACTGGTTCCGGTTGAAAGTGATCTGGTTTCTCGCTTTCAGAACTCGTGGTTGATTACTTCGCAAACTCAAGCTCTAATAATGTAGGGTAAGATAAATAAACAGTTGGCTGTAAATGACAAAATTATATGTATACACACACACACACACATATATATATATATATATATATATATATATATATATATATATATATATATATATATATATATGAAGAGAGATGATCATTAAATATAAACATTTATAGCGATTTGTAAAGGTTTCAATTTAAAATGTATTTCACATACATGTATATATATATAATTATACATATATATGTATATATGTATATATGTATATACTTATGCATATATATGTGTGTATATAATTATACATATATATGTATATATATATATATATATTTATATATATATATACTTATATATATGTATGCATATGTTTATATATGCATATACAATTATTTATACGTATGCATATGTATATACATATGCATATATATATATATATATATATATATATATATATATATATATATGTATATACAATTATTCATACGTATGCATATATATATATATATATATATATATATATATATATATATATATATATATATAGTTATGAAACTTGTAATTCACAATTTTCTACTTGTTTTTGATGTGAACATAATATGTGCCCAAGAATCATGAAATGCCCGAAAGATTAATTGGCGGAAACGTAGGGGATTGAATATCTATTATTGTTTTTCGACAAAAAAACAAATTTAAACGCAATTCAATATAACCTTACCCCAGTTACTTAAGAAAAGAACCCCTAATAATAGTTACAATGTTAATACTACATATATGTTAAATACGGTGAATGAACAATACAGAAATATAGTAGAATATACTACACACTGGTCAGAGAAAGAAATTACATTCCTAATATATATTTGTCTTGGTACAGCAAAATATCATAAATGATACTCGGAAACACACGATCCTCAGAGAAAAATACCCATTTTGAGAAATAGTGAAAATTAAATTTAAAATAAAGCCATCATGAATTAAAACATACTACATCAACGTTCACTAGTCCACACGCAACTCCGCTGGTAGACACGCGCATTCGGAATATACACATATAGAAGTGAAACAAAGAACAGCGGATAAAAATATAACACTGCAGGTTATCATAACATTTCACATATGCCAACACACAGACACCATAACGTGCACGCATGAAGATCACTATGGGTGGATAACCAGCAACCATTTTTACTGGGCTTTAAGTTAAGAATTAGTTACGTAAAAATGTACTGTTTTTACTTGGACTAATCGCACAAAGCAAATATATATATATATATATATATATATATATATAAATATATGTATATATTAAAGTTTCATATATGTATATGTATTTATATTATAAGAGGATATACTTCCGTTATATTTTTGTTTCAGTATCAACATTTAGATAGATGAGTATTTTCAACACATTAGTAGGCGCAATATAAGGATACAACTATATGACTGCAAGTTATCTACACAAACACATCTGTACCTAATTCCTAAAGCATTCTCCAAGCTAAATGCATAGATTTACATTCTAAGGTCATGTGTGTAGTCAAGTATATGATCACTCGAAACTGGCACCACTTAGTCATTTATTTGATGGTGCCAATTTCCACTATACTCTCCCAATTTTTATTTATCTTCCTACCACAAGGTAAGATGTGATACAAGGTCGGGAAAGTGGGATTTGAAAAGCCAGCGCCCGAGAAGGTGAGCACTCTGGCCTACAAAAAATGTCTGGACAGCCCCGTCGGCATTCCCCGGTAGGGGCGCTTCTGACAGTAAGCAATAAGCTTACTTCTCCCCAAAGATGGGAGGCAAAGCCTGGGAAGGTGGACCTCCTAGAACTGCACAGGACAACCCCATAGACCGGCGGAAATCAAACCCCGAAGGCCAAGACAATACCGGTCTATTGGGTGCAGTATCCATCGGAACAGATACTACACTTTGACCGTGGCCAATTTATTCTGATAAACTAATGAGGTTTCCATTGCATTGAGACGCTCGTTATTTTGTAACTGTTGAATCAAATAGAAGACGGCCGCTGTTAGAATTGGTTTTACTGTACACACTCATCAGCAGTCCATCTTGAAGTATATTTTTTTCCTGTGCGTATTATTCTTTTACTAATTGATCTAGTATATTAGAAATCCCACATAATTACATTTACAGGAGTTTGTAATGAATTTATTTTCCTTTTATTTTTATAGCACTTCAAAGTTCAGTAGCAATGTTGTGATATATATATATATATATATATATATATATATATATATATATATATATATATATATATATACGAACAGAAAAACCTGATGTACATTGGGGTGAATGAGGATCACGACTATGCATTTTTTACTATGTTCATAACTCCATATTACTGTATTGGTTAACATTTACACCTTTCTTCTGTTTCGCTCTCAAAGATAGTCGTTGATGGAAGACGCGCTGAATTAGTATATGCTATATATAGTTTAGATGTCATTCAAATGTGATATACGTATGCGTAAGTTTTAAGGGAGATCTGTTTCCATGAGTCTCTTAGAGCTATGGCCACGTAGATATTCGTAGCATAGATAACAACGTAGACATTCGAGACCACTTTTATTGTCTTCCCCGGGGAATGTCATACATATGATATAAACTACATCAAAATAGGACCTATTTTAAATTTTGAAGGGAATTCGGTATCAAGTAAAAGAAGCACTTAAAGATCAGGGGCCGCTGCTATTGTCTTTCCGATACATATTATACATGATTTAAGTTTTTCAATAGTTTATGTTTTAAGTTTTAATGGGGCAATTCCTTCATGGCCTCTTTAAGGATGCAATTCAATATGTGCGAACATTTCTGTTGTATTCACCTTTTAATATAAAATGAGCATATCTTCAACAAGACCAGGAAGGACTCTTATGAAAACAAAATAAGATTAATACCTTTTTATTTGTGTAAACCTCTTTGTATCCGGCGAATAAAAGGTCAAAATAAAAAAAATATTTTGATTTTAATTTTTTAATAATATATGGATTTGAAGGCATTTAGCTTCGTGGCTTTAATTTTTAAAATTTTAAGGATGCCAAAAAAATTACCTTTCCCAAATTATATATATATATATATATATATATATATATATATATATATATATATATATATATATATATATAAGTCTTTAATATATATATTTTTGTTGGGGGGGGGGGTTCGATACTTTTGAACGAATTAAATTATATGGACGTAAGCGTTTTTTTTTCCTCGATGCTTGTTGGGAATGTAATGAATCCTAGATGGGGATCGACATTATATATATATATAGTTCACCCCAAACAAGTCAGGCCGCCACTGTAGACGTAAGGGACTACTGAGAAATAGGGTTAGAGTTTTTTTTTTGCTTGTCAACCTAAATCGGGAGCTGCGCAACGATATGTCTGCTTATATTAGTTTTAACTTTCTGCATGTAAGTACCGTCAGGAAAACAGGGAACACGGAGAGGGTTCCGGAGTCCAGCAACACGAGGAAAGAAGCTTAGTGAGTAGAATGATTTTCGGCATCTAAGGACCTCGACAAAGAATATGAGTGGTAAATTTCCGGGTTGGTCTAGGATATTTACTTCGTTGTGGCACCAGAGCAGCGAGTTGGAGCACTATCCATTATAGTACTTCAAATACATTGTGGCGATTAGAAAGGTGCTTGAGCCTGGGGGAAAGTTGTATATATATATATATATATATATATATATATATATATATATATATATATATATATATATTTAATATTTCATTAAAGGGTTCGGTCGTTCATGGCGCATCTCTGTCACTTGCGTACTGCTTTTGAATCTCGCTCGGTTCAACTTCGTCGAAAACGACAAAAAACATGTCAGAGGAGAATTAAATGTTATATATATATATATATATATATATATATATATATATATATATATATATATATATATCATTTAATTATCCATACATTATATATATATATATATATATATATATATATATATATATATATATATAAGATATGTGTGTGTCTGTGTGTATTATAGACATATGTGTATATGACTATTTTACTTTGAATTCACTTTGAATATAGTTATTTGTTTAACGTATTTGAATGATTCATTATTCTAATCTATTTGAATTTGACACAATCTGAAACCATTTTGACATCTGTGATATCAATTAACAATAGCACGAGTTATATTTTGTACAAGACTAAGGAATTGTTTAAGTATTTATACATAATTTTTTTTTCAAACGCACGATAGTCGCCTGCAGTCTTCAAACTATCTTTATAATCTGCCCTGAGATAAGGTTTTTGGACGATATATGAATAGATATAAGCCGATTACAGTGTCTGACGCTATGTCATAAACATTAGGTTTCTGAAAGAAATCCACTCGTGCTAATCTTTTTAAAATGTCAAAAGTTATGCCTCTCTCGACCAATTCTCTGTTTGGTTACATCTACTCCGATGGCTTCGTCACAGTCATAAACATGAAACTTTCTACAGAATCATCAACATAGTTATTCAAATTCTGACAGATTAACTATAATGGGTTGCTTTTTTGCCTTATTCTTGTTTGAAATATTTAAAATAAATAATCGCGAATACATTCGAATACGTAACATATTTGTATGGAGTGCATATCTATATATTAATACGCTAAGGTGTACGTACGTGTGTCACGCCCTTAAAGAAATTCAATAAATAAACACCAAATAAATTGGACGGAGAGACTTGAAATTAAAACACTAACATCTACATGGAAAGCAGTGACTTTAGCACTGAGCAAACTAAATGGAGTTGCTAAATAGATAAAAATTAACTTAATTGAATCATTAACTGACCCCGCTCGCTACTGTCGCTTTAGCGTGGAAGGAGGAGGACATCGTGGAAGGAGACGGAGACGCGGAAACGCTTACCAAAGGGGCTTACGATATTTATTTATTATTATTATTTTTTTAATATTTAAAATGTCTTTTCCTTCTTCTTGTTCTTCTTGTTCTTGTTCTTCTTATTATTATTTATATATTAATACGATAGAGTGTGTGTTATTTATTTCATGCGTCACGATCTGACACTCCTATTTAAGAAGATTTAGTATTTACTTACTGACAACGGGGGGGGGGGGTAGGGTGAGGGGAGGGAGGGGGTTAGTTAGAGGGGAGTGGCGACCGATGGTGAGTGCTAAAGGGACAGCTTTTGACCTGGCAACCGAGTAATATAAACAAATATATATATACTTCCACCCCGTTACGCAAAATTTTGGTGAGTAAAATACGTGCATATTTCCTGCCACCGGATCACATTATTAACTGTAAATTATACAGATTGATGTAGAAAACACTGTGGAACTTCTACAGGGTCCCGCTAGTATAAAATAATAATAACTAAGCTGAACAAAGATGGCATCTAATGTTCATAAATGAGAGAAACTAAACAGTTCAGCAATACAAGATATATATATATGCTAAGAGATATATATATAAAAATATATATATATATATATATATATATATGGATATATATATATATATGTATATATATATATATATATATGGATATATATATATATGTATATATATATATATATATATATATATATATATATATATATATATACACACGTATAGATCTATAGAGAATGGGTAAGCCATGTTACAGTATATTTTTTGTCATTTCTATTGTCATAAGTTGCTCACTTTATTCTTGAAGATTTCACCCCGCTTTTGACCTTCCAAAATAATCAGCCCTCCATTTCACTACAACTCCATTCCATATTTCATAACAACAATTCAATTGTTTCAAGGGTAAATCATGTACAAAATACACACAAACATTGATGAATACATATACTAGGTTGAGACTGGGTAAACTTAATTCCTCGGACAAAACCGCTTGAAACATCTTTCGTGTTTCCTTACACACATTGAAATGAAGATATGATGAGACACAACTGCATTTCAAGAACTTTGAGTCAGCTTTTTACCAAAATCAATTAAATGATTTTATTCTAGAAAATGTTTCGTATTTAAAAGGTTTTAAACAAGAGATTTAAGTCTTTAATATATGTAACGATATTTAATTAGGGTAGCAGTGGTGTAATATATAGCATTGTTTTAGTGTGACTTTTGTTAGGTGCCTGCTTAGGGGATAATACCAGAGCCTGAGATTGATGTTTCATGGTGATGAAAGGAGCCTAGTCGCGCTTTCAATGCATTTGCGATGTGAGAGAGATTGTTCGCTTTTGATGAGAAGGCAATCTGAAAAGTTTAGATTATGGGAGAAAGTGTTCCTGTGTATCACTAGAGCGTTAGTGGAGAGGTCACGCTTGTCTTCGTAAATGCGAGATTTAAAGTTTCTTGACGTTTCCCCTATGTAGAACATCGGACATGCGCAACATTTTATTTTGTAGATGCCGGTAGAGGGAGAGGTGCCTTAATATATATTTATATATATATATATATATATATATATATAACATTGTTTTCTTTAAATGTTTGTGATAACAGCAAGTTCTCATTGCTAATCAAATCATGTTAATACATCTCTCTCAAACTTAACCCTTATTTTCTATTTTTTGAAATTCATATATAACCTGTTGATACAGAAAACTTATATCTCCTTATAAAATTTAGTGTGGATACATTTAATAGTAATATATATATATATATATATATATATATATATATATATATATATATATATATATATGTATCGGTCCGCCTACTTCGACATATTTAGGATGTGTTAATTACCTTGTCTGATGTAATTTTGGTTACCATCATAGTTTACTGCGCTCGGAATTTGAGTTAAATAATAAACTTGTTCATGGATTCGAATCGTTCGACTTGTGTGAATGGGTATTTCTACACTTACGATTTCAGAAGGATCACACAGTAACGTATGTAGATAATATTTGAATATTGATCATTCAAATCATTTCTTGTACAATCCCGATGCGGAGCCTTTTGATAAGTAAATACAAGAATTCGAAAGCAGCTATAATGAAGGCTCCTCACTGTTTTCGCTGTCCGCTACAGTTGTGAAAATATAGGAGTGTATTTTTCATCTCGAGTGTAGCCATTTACGTAAGCATCATTAGTTAAACCTATCGGAATGTAAGTTACACCTTACTGTTGTTCCGGTGATCGATCAATGTAATTTACGTGAATGGTTATTTTTACAGTGATGAGTCATGAAATGATACCACATATACGTATTTAGATCATATTTAAACATTTATTATAAATACTAGCAAAAATATGCGACCGGAGGGAGCATATTTTGGCTAGGCTGCAGCGTCAAAAATGAACGCTCACGTGTAAACCGATGGAGCCTCAATCATATTTCTTGGGTGGTTAGACGTTGATATTGTTTGTGTATGACCAATAATATTTTTAGATGAAAAATAAATTTCGACCCTACCCCGATGTTTGTATTACCCTCCCCCATAACTAGGAATATCTTTAGTTAAGAAAAGAAAAAAAAATGTTAATCGCCCCCCCCCCAATTTGTTTTCATCCTTCCCCAAACATATACGTATTTTCAATGAAAAACGAAAAAACCAAAAGAAGAATAGTAAAAAAATCAAATACAGCGACCACGATTAGTTAGTTAAATGGAAATGCGTGTTTTTTTAAGTACTATTTTTAAATCAATTTTTATTTTAATTAAAGAATTTGATTCAATAAAATTGTTAAAATACACCATTAAAAAACTAAATACAGCGAACAGTATGTGTTTAATCGGAAGAAAGGTATACCTGAAATAAAACAACAAAAACATCCGTACTCTTTTACTGTAGGACCCGTGCTAACTTTGACCATGACCTAAACCCTAACCCTAACCTCCACTTTGACCCTGACCCTTATCCTAACGACGGAGTCAAAGTTAGCGCGGGTCCTATAGTGTAAAAGCACAACACAATCAAATACAGTGAACACGATTAGTCATGTACATGGTCTAGGAAAGGAAGTGTATCTAAATTAAATTCGTTGGAATGTGTGTGTGTGTGGGTGGGTGTGTTTGTTTAAATACCTTTTTTTAATAAAACAATTTGATTCTAAAATCAGTTATATGGTTTTCCAGTACAATGTGTTAGTTTCTTTGTTGACAGAAAAGAAACAAAAATCACGTGTTGTAATTTAATACATAAAACATGGAATAATAAAAACAGTTTGTAAATTAAAGCTTACCAGCGTAAGTTAACTGCCAGCGTTTTGTTGGCATTTTAAATTACGCGCTCGTCTTGCGATTTTATGAAGGGAGGTCAACGTATCAAAGGATTAACGCTCGCTGTTCAATCAGTTAGACGTAGATAGAATAACTACGTTACTAATTTCACACACACACACATATATATATATATATATATATATAATAACAGAAATAATTATAATTTATAAGTAAGATTATTACCGAGCAAAATAGCGTAAATGCATGTGGAAATCTGAAGAAAACAATCATGAGTGTATTTGCGAATACTAAGTGAAAAGCAATTGATTATGTAAATTGAGGAATGCGCATAGTGTTTACGGCGGTTTTAGTAGTAGTATATAATAAAGCTGGCGGACATTGTAAATAGTCATACTACTCTGATGACGTTTCGGCTTCAGACATACATACAGAAAAACAGACAGAAAGAAAGCTACATAAACTCCATTATTAATAGATAATTATTTGTATGACTTAAGCTGGACTTCTAAATGAGTAAATAAAATAAGCCAATCCAAGCTATAATGCATGCTCCTAACTGTTGAAACCTGTTATGACGACCGACTATAACTGTCCGCATCCCTGTACATATATAGGATTACTATTTCATTTCTGCAGTAGACATGTACGCCAGCCTCATTGGTAAACACGCTCGAAATTGGAGTTAAATATGAGTCTTGTACCGAGGTTAGAATCGTGCAACTGGTGTGAAGGATTATTTCGACACTGATTATTTTGAAAACATTAAACGTATACGTATGTAGATAATATTCAAATATGTATTTTTAAAATCATTATATATACATAAATATATAATAATAAAATATAAAACATAATATAAAATAAAATAGCATAATTAGAGTCCATCACTAAGTATATCCATCGAAACCATTATTACCAATGGCATATTAATATGTGGGTATATGTGTGGGTGTAAGTATATATATATATATATATATATATATATATATATATATATATATGTAGACATGTATATATGTATATATAGATGCATGTGTGTGCATGTGTATATATATATATATATATATATATATGTATAATTATTATTATTATTATTATTATTATTATTATTATTATTATTATTATTATTATTATCATGATTATTAATACTGTCATTATTTTAATTAATTATTATTGGTGGTATTATTATTATTTTTTACTTTTTTACTTTTTATGATCATATTTTATTATTAGTTTAGTTATTTACTGTAATTACTTCTTATAGCTACCACTATATCTATTACTACCGTAACCACCGTTACTATTATTATTACTTTTATAAATTATTATTATTATTATTATCATTATTAATATTATTATTATTATTATTATTATTATTATTATTATTATTATTATTATTATTATTAATACTATTTTTCTTATAATTATCATTATCATCATAATAATTATGAAGATTATCATGGTTACCATTGTTATCATTATTAAAGCTATCATTATTAGCATTACTATTATTAATATTATTAGTATTATTACAACCGATGATTTCTCTATTATCAAATAATTTATTTTTATTATCATATTTACAACTACTATGATTAATATAAATTGCTATCTTCTTTATTTTTGTAAATACAATTATTTTTTGTGTATCTTCTTATATTTCCTGATTTATTTTATCCAACTATTGCTTAATATTATCGATTATTATTGTTTATTATTATTATTATTATTATTATTATTATTATTATTATTATTATCCATATTTATAAATATAATTATTTGCCATTTCTGCACTATTACTGAGATTATTATTATTATTATTATTATTATTATTATTATTATTA
>OY744515.1:194942733-194947733 GCA_963556195.1 Sepiola atlantica
TTCCTTAAAAAAAGTAGAAAGATCTGACGTTAAACCGCCGAAAAAAGTGTTAAAAAATTATCACAGGTTATTCGCTATTTAAAATTGGCCGTGTGGTGAAGGCGTCGGATTTGAGTTGTAAAATACTCGTAATCCGGTGTTTCGAATCGACTGACCGGAAGTGAATAGTCATACCTCTATGATGATGAGTCCCGATTATTTAAGGACGAAACGTATACGCACATAGAGAATACACAATAACATATATATATATATATATATATATATATATATATATATATATATATATATATATATATACAGGGTGTTTCAAAAGTCTTGGGAACATTACAAATGCGTATATCTCATGAACTATTCCAGGTAGAAAAATGAAACTGGTGCCATTTTAAAGCTTGCTTAATCAAGTTTTTGGTCATACTAATGATTTTCGTGTTATCTTTCCAGGTGCAATAATGGCGTTCTCTAAACAAGACAAGGCATTTTGCGTCCTCCAATTTGCAAAGACTGAATCGTGGACATGTGTTCAGCGTGCATTTCGCAGGAAATTTAAAAAAGAAGCCCCTGAAAGGAAATCCATTGTCAGATGGCATGCTAAATTTGTGAAAGATGGGTGTTTGTGCCCAAGTAAGCGAACAGGTCACCCTTCAACTTCAGAAGATGCAGTTGAGCAAGTTCGGACAGCCTTTCAGCGGAGCCCCCGTAAATCAGTGAGAAGAGCCAGCAGGGAACTTCAGCTTGCTCCAGCAACTGTCTGGCGTGTCTTAAGGAAACGACTGCAAATGGTACCTTACAAGCTCAAGTTGGTCCAAAAGTTGAAGGACACTGATAAGCCACTTCGCCGTGACTTTTGCATTGCAATGCAAGAGAAGTTGGAAGATAACGACTTTGATGACCGGCTTGTTTTTAGCGATGAGGCGACCTTCCATCTGAATGGCAAAGTTAACAAGCATAACACTCGCATATGGGGTACTGAGAATCCTCATGAACTTCTTGAGCACGAGCGAGATTCACCAAAAGTGAACGTGTTTTGTGCAATTTCCAAGAAAGGTGTCTATGGACCGTTCTTCTTTGAAGAGGCAACTATCACTGGTGAATCCTATCTCAACATGCTGGAAGACTGGTTAATGGCTCAGTTGGAACAAGCAGAATCTGATGACTTCATTTTTCAACAAGATGGTGCACCACCACACTGGAGTCTTAGAGTAAGGCAGTTTCTTAACACAAGGCTGCCTGGTAGATGGATTGGGAGATCTGGACGAGGTGATGACGTTCTCATGCCCTGGCCTCCTAGGTCTCCAGATCTTACCCCGTGTGACTTTTTCCTTTGGGGCTTTGTCAAGCAACAAGTCTATGTGCCGCCCCTTCCAAGAGATATTGACGAACTAAAGGCTCGAGTAACGGCAGTTGTGGGAACCATTGACGTCAAGATGCTGGAACGCGTTTGGCAGGAAATGGACTATCGACTAGATGTCTGCCGTGTGACGAATGGTGCTCATATTGAGCAACTTTGAAGATTCCCCACAAAACTTGAAACTTTAACCTTTCCAACGGTTCCAATTTCATTTTTCAACTCCTAATAGTTTTTGAGTTATTAAAAATCGTTATGTTCCCAAGACTTTTGAAACACCCTGTATATTAATATATATATACATATATATATATATATATATATATATATATATATATTTATATTTATATATATATTTATATATATATATATATATATATATATATATATATATATATATATATATATATATATATTAGAGGTGAAAGATGAGAATAAATAATTGTAAAGATACAATATTTATTAAAACATCAAAAAGTTCAGAGCAAGGATATGGAGCTCCTTGCTCTGAACTTTTTTATGTTTTAATACATATTGTATCTTTACAATTATTTATTCTCATCTTTACCTCTACAATTGAGTGCTCTATTCTATATATTGAGCTTTACATGATCACGATTGATTATTATTATTAGACGATAATTCTACTATCGATATTTAATTTAACATTCAAATATTATATATATATATATATATATTATATATATATATATATATATATATATATATATATATATATTAATATACATATAATAATAATAATACGATTTATAAATAAATATAAATGATTTATTACATACATGCCATGCTTACGCAAGCTTCAGTGAAGAGAGCTAATTCACGACGGTCGACGAGCGCGAACTCCAGCTAAAAATCGCCATTGATTCACAGTCAGGAGATGTACTAGTTGGCCACTAGAATAGAGCTTAGAATTTAGGAGGAATTTAATTTTGTAAATAACAAGGCGGCGATATTATAAATATATATATATATATATATATATATATATATATATATATATATATATATGCATGTGCAAATATGTGTAACTTTGTAAATAACAAGGCGGCGATATTAAAAACATATATGTAACTATCTATATATATATATATATATATATATATATATATATATATATATAATATATATATATATATATATATATATATATATATATATATATATATATATGCATATATTAATATACAGGGTGATTCATAAGTCACTTCACTTAGTTATTAAACATGATTACCATATGAAGCATAAAAATACTATGAAATTTTGATAATTGTTATCGTACTATCTAATTACTGCTATTTGTTATTTTAAATTTGTTCGTTTATATATTTGTTTATATATATATATATATATATATATATATATATATATATATATATATATATATATATATATATTTAATAATCAATCAAATATGCTACAAAGAGTCGTACATTCCTTGCAAAAAAGAATACAGCTATGCATGCAGAACGAAGGAGGAAATTATGAATATTTGCTGTAATTTTAAACTCCCATAGATGAATTTGTTGAATAAACTTTCTGTTTTGTATTACCGTATTTTTTAACTTTAGAATTTCAAAAATAAATAGCTAATTACTTATGAATCACTTTGTATATATATATATCTATCTATCTATATCTATTCATCTATATATATATATATGTATATATATATTAATATATATATATATTTATATATGTATATCTGTATATATATAAATATATATTAATATATACCTATTTATCTATATATGTATATTGTATATATATATATATATATATATTAATATATATCTATCTATATATATATATATATATCTCTATATATATATATTAATATATATCTATATATCTGTATATATATATATATATATATATATATATATATATATTAATACATTTCTCTATCTCTCTCTCTCTCTGTATATATATATATATATATATATATATATATATATATATATATATATATATATATATATATATAGTAAGCAATGAAAATATATATGGCAATCAAGCTACACAGAGGCTCCCGTATTTCATCCCCGGGGGGAATCGTCAGGCTAAATGCATTTAGCCTGACGATTTCCCCCGGGGATGAAACACGGGAGTCTCTGTGTAGCTTGATTGCCATATATATTTTCATTGCTTACTACTTATCTCTACTTACGTATCGAGCACTGTTGAAGTAAATACTGAAAACTGACACATAAAAAATGATATCTCCTTATAATATTTTATGTGGATACATGAAGTACTAATATATATATACATATATATATGATAAAAACAAGGATACATTAATCCAACCGTAAGCATTAAAAAGGAAAGTAAGTGCGTCAAAGGGAGGATACACGAATACATCTCATCATTTTTATAAAACGATATCTATTATTAGCCAACAAATCTAAAACTGTATCGAGATTGAAGACTTGTCAACATCTATAGCAAACATGTTTATGTCAGGATCTAGTATGCATCGTATGAAAAGAAAACGTGGCATTATATTGTCAGGTATTTTTATTAAATGAATACATCTTTTTTTTTTGCAAACAAGCAGTACTAACGGGTGTGTACTCATCTGAACATGTATTCTTTTTTATTTAAATTGCGAGTATATGTTTTCAAAATTGAATTTAGTAATATTTATATTTTACGGACACATTTACAAGATATTATCCTTTAATTATATCCATATGTTTCAATACCCGTTCTTTCGGGGGTAATCAGTAGCGTCAAAAAGACACATCGATTGAGACGAGGGCGCTCTGTTTCTTTATTCTTCACCACTAGCTGCTGTAAGTTGGATTTACACATATATATAATTACATATTTCTTTGTTAGCAAAAGTACTTTGGCATTATTGTTCTTTCCATTGTCTTATGAAGACACCTCTTTCATTACCTTGACGGCGGTTGATTTTCGCATCTACCCAGCGTTGGGTATTTTTACGAAAAACAGGAAACAATATACGTTCTGCTTCTGGAATCTAGGGAAAGTTTGTGGTTCCCACACCAGTTGTTTACGGAAGTTCGGTCGTGGTGGGGGTATCTCTCTAGGTGGCTGCCCCACGAATAGTTGTTCTCTATATCTTTCCAACTCCATATCTGCTACATAAGCGCTAATTCTTCCTTCGTTTAATTCCTGGCTTTGAACTTCGGGGGCCTTCTTCTTCTGGATTCGTGTCCCTGACTCCTTCAAAGGTTACCGAGTCGTTTTTGTTACGACGTTATTCTCTGAAATACACGCGTCGACCTCACACACCTGGGATCGTTCAAAGGTCACCGATTCATTCCCGTTGTTAATGTATGCCTAATTGAAAATCTATCTAGTATTCGGCTTTTCTTCATTATTGCGGGGGCACGCCTTTAGCCTCCCTGGTACGTCTTATGCGTTATTACTCAACATGTATGCATTATAATTTTATATATATATATATATATATATGTATATATATATGTATATATATATATATATGTATATATATATATATGTATATATATATATGTATATATATATATATATATGTATATATATATATATATATATGTATATATATATATATGTATATATATATATATATATGTATATATATATATATATATGTATATATATATATATATATATATATATG
>OY744515.1:194950233-194962733 GCA_963556195.1 Sepiola atlantica
TCCTCGGCGTCTTTAAACATGAAATCAAGTTCAGCGTTCACATCAGTGTCCGTCTGATGTCTCCTTTGGTCAATTGTATTTGTTTGATGTGACTATTGTAGTTGTATTTAGTTTATTTTGATGTGTTTTAAAGGGTTTTATTTTCTTTAGTGATTTATTTACTAACTTATTTAATTGTAGTTTTGCATTTGAAGGTCGTCCCGAAAGAAAAAAAAACAAAGGAGGATGGCATCTCAATTCTTCGTTTAAGGCGGTGCTTTGTTGACGTTCCCCTTTTGAAAGAGAGTACTTGGACAGGCTTTAATATGATATATGGGTCTAAATCGTAATAAAGTTTTATTAAACTTATTTTAATTATGTATGATGTGTGTTGTCTATTTTATTGCTTAAAAGGTTGTTTATTTTTAGGGATAATTGTATGGTATAGTTTATTGATTAGTTTCTTGTTGTATTCATCAGAATTTTTCTTTTTCTATGTGACATTATTTATGATGTTTTATTATTTGTATTTTTGCCGAAATTTTTTTTACAGAATATTTTTACAATATCTTTTTAAAGATGGAAGCACCGTATTAGAGTGGATAAATTGTAACGTAGTGGCTTGATATTGACGGAGGGTATATTTTGTCAGTGAAAGGGTGCATCTAAGGGAGATCTGATGTCGTATGCATTCGTGTAAGGTGTTCGTGTTTAGTTAATGATGTTGGCTTTATCTAATAAAGAATATGAGTATTATATGATATGTGTGAAAGGGATGCGTGGTAAGGTCCCAAGCATCTACAGGATTAAGAAGTCTTTACTAATTTGCACATATTAGGCATCGTGGAGAATGTCTCTTAGAACTGATTATATTTAGCACTTAAATTCATTGCGCCACATATATTTGCTCGCAGAACGAGAACAACTAACCAAGTTGATTACATAAAGGGTTATGTTCGAACTTCCATGAAGAGTGCAAAAGTTCGAGATAAAGATTCTCTGCTATCGTGAAAAAACACTTTAAGAAGTTCGAGGTTTACATCGCCGGACAGATAGTTGGAATACCATCCAATACGAGAAAAGTAGTAAAAATAAAACAAATAAGACAACTTCACTGATATTCACATGCACATTGAGTTGTTGACAATATTTGTATGATTTCGATACGAAGTATTAAGAAAAATCGGTAAATATGCCGTTTAACGCACACAACTATTTGATGTCTACGAATGAAATACGAAGTAAATTGAGATTTAAAGAAGAACATTGTTTATATATGTTTCCAGAATTCAACCACAACGAATTTTTGGTGTACGATTTATTCTAAAACAATTTGAACAATTTTATTTTGTATTATACTTTAGATGAGTCTAAAAAGTCTCATTATTAGCGCACCTTACTAACATCATATAGGATATATATATACGGCACAATCACGTTGATACACCGGTTCCCGTTAGATCACCGAAGTTAAGCGGCGTCGAGCCTGGCCAGCACTAATTGGGTGACCATTTAGGAATACCAGGTGCTGTGTGTGCTCTCTGCTTATCTTGGCATTGTTTCCAGTCGTCTTGAACTACTTCTTGCCATTGGAATCAAGCAATGCCGACTCAGGAGAGCGGTTGTTGGAGATTGCGCAACCCTAATAATTACAAATTCACGCGCGGGCAGCCCCAGGTGGGGCACACATACGTCGTAATCGACGGGAGAGTCTATCATATATATATATCATATATATATTATATATTGGTCCAGTAAATCAGCACAACATCAGTACCGTTGGTTTCAATCTATGAAGGCGTTAACTATCCGGCTTTGTTCATTTTATGGTGTTACCTGGTAATGAAATCACGCACCCCTCTCGTTTTGACAACATATTTGCTTTGGAGTGTTTAATTATAGTTGTTAAAATTTTGTATAAGAGAAAATAAATCTGATATTAATAAGTTTAATCAAGTCCGAAAAAAATTGTGTTGTTGGGTAAAATATAATAGTCAAGATTTAAAATACTGTTTTAAATTTCTTTAAATATATATATTCATACAAGTCCCGTGATTCAATATTCATAAGCAGCGTTGATTAGGCTGTTAATTGTGCTTAAGGCGTTAATTAGCATCGGCTAGAATGTATTAAGGAGAGCATGTGAGTTCAAGAATGATCTTTTCCAAAAAAAATCGAAAAAAAAATCGAATTAAAAGACTTTTAATATTTTATTGCTGAAAAATAAAGATTACATTTTAAATTCAAAACAATTAACATCTCGTAAGCTGGTTATCATTCTAAGGGTAGTAACTATATAATTATTAATGATTCTTTTGTCGAAATGTTATATTAATTAACAATGTATAACCTGACATGTAAATGTCAAATAATTATGGAAATAATAAACATGTATTGATTAAGCCTGATCTAAAGTTAAGAAGAAAACTAAGGTCGTGAATTGATACTGTTAGGAAGACATTTCAGCTTTGCTGTTTTATTATCATGAACTGAACGTACTATCCTCTTCATTACTGGGAACAAATGTTAATCATAGTTTTGTAGTATTGTTTCTATGTTTTTAGTGTTGCTATAGAGATGGGCCAATTGAAATATTTATGGGCGTGATAGTATGGAGTAGAAGTGGCTATTTTTCGGCGATAATTTGTGGTTATGTATTTGGCAGGAGATATTATTGGTAGTATTTTATGTGTCCTGGTTACTCAAGATTGTAAGTAGTGTGTGTCTCTCATGGCAGCATCCTTTAAAAGTTTCGTCGCTAAAATTTAAACAGTTTGTATTTTAATCCGACACTTCTTTCTCTAACAAAAAATGTAAACTACTCTAACACAACACTCGAAAGCAAATTACGTATCAAAACAAGAGTGAAACATGGGTTCACATTTCTTTAGCAGATGACTACATCAGCTGAAAAGAAACCGGATGGCTAATGCCTTTTGAACTTTACACCATTGGTACTGATGTTGTAATAATTATGTGTACCAAAAAACAAATAAATGTTACGCTCTGAATTTTGATTTCTTAATAAATCGAGCACTCTCCGGCATTTTTCCTACCATCTTTAAAAATAAGTTATATATATATATATATATATATATATATATATATATATATATATATATATATATATATGTATGTATATATATATATATATATATATGTATGTATATATATATATATGATATATACATATAAATATAATATATATATGTGTATATATATATATATTTATTTATTATATGTATATATATATATTATATATATATTATATAATATTATATATATATACGAACATATAATATATATATATATGATAAATATATTTATAATATATATACTGTATATATGATAACAATATTAATAATATATATGTATAATAAATATATTTATAATATATATATATATATGTATGATATATTTATAATATATATATATATAATAAATATATTTTGATACATATATAATATTTATATATATATATATATAATAAATATATTTTGATATATATAATATTTATATATATATATAATAAATATATTTATAATATATATATATATGATATATTTATAAGATATATATATAAATATATTTGTAATAGATATATGATATATATATATAAATATATTTCTATAATATATATATATATATATATATGTATAATGTATGTATAATATATGCATATATATATAATATATATATATTATAAATATATTCATAATATCTTTATAACATATATATATATATATATAATAAATATATGTATAATATATGCATATATATATATATATAATATATATATATATATATATTATAAATATATTAATAATATATTTCGAACATTTATATATAATAAATATATTTATAATATATATATATAATAAATATATTTATAACATATATATATATATATGATAACTATATTTATAATATATTTATATATATAATATATGTGTAATTATATATAATATTTATATATATATATATATATATATATATATATATATATATATATATATATATATATATATATATATATATATATATATATATAAATTGTTGGTTTATTCGTTTCTTTATCCATATCCATTATCTGCGTTTATACGAAGAATATTCATTATGCGAAACGGAAAAGTTATCGCACAGTCTGTTATGAAACGGAAATACATTCTAAGCAAATATTTTTAAAAATAACTCATGGCATATAATCGCTCTTTTATGTAAAAGTGAGCTAAATTTGTTTGAAAAATTCTCTCTTCTAGGTTTGTCTGTTAAGTCTTTTATTTTATTTTTTTGTCAGACGAATCAAGACGCGAGTTACGTGAATTGATTAGAGAGTTGTAAAAAGGAATCGCTACGACTTTGCCAAGAATAAAACACAGAAATGAAGTGTTAGACAAAGGAACGCGCTCAATCAGGTCGAACCGGAGTCCATCTCAAAATAGATGATCCTCTTTTAGAAAATCTTAAACCTTTAACTAATTCAATTATTTTTATTATCTGCCATATTATTATTATGATTATGATTATGATTATTATTATTATTATTATTATTATTATTATTATTATTATTATTATTATTATTATTATTATTATTATAATAATGAATAAAAATGATAATAATGTTATTGTTCTTCTTCTTATTCTTCTTATCCTTATTATTATTGAAAATGTTTTCAATAATGGTATTATGAAAAAAATATCAAAAAGGAAGATATAGAAAATGAAATGCTTTTGGGGGGAGACAACTGACATCGATAATAAGATTAGAGATTCAGGAAATCTGGAACACTTTGATTAAAGCAACTGAAAAGAAAAGTAAAGAAAAAACATTCGTTTCTAATTGTCAGTTCAGATGAGATAGAAGACTATTCATTTTTTAATACGAGTGGAATAAAACAAAAGGGAAACTGTTTGACTGATTCTTTCAGAAATGATTACAAATAATTCAAAGAGGAGAATATTTTAGATACTATATAGATACATATAAATATATATATATATATATATATATATATATATATATATACATAAATAGATACATATAAATATATATATATATATATATATATATATATATATATATATATATATATATATATATATATATATATATATTAGTAGTAAGTTTTTGAAAGGCTGTGGGCAATGCAATTCCGGGTAAGATGCAAGTTGAAAGGAAAGGAACAAAAACAATAACAATAAATCGAATACGATATAAGACTTACTATTTATTTTTCCTTTTTTTTTTTTACTTACATAACAGCAAGAGTGTTTTAGCTGTTCGTGTGATGTCCGGGTGATTAAAAATCACTATTTGATATTTCGGGAAAAGACATCCCTTTGTCAAAAATAATTAAACCAGAAGAAGAATATTTTTCTTCTCCGACTGTGTAGAGAATAATACAAATCAAAATGGCAATTGTATACAGCGGGCTACACACTATACACTTTTCAAATTACATTAATAAATTAACAAGTAATAATAACTATGATTTTCTTTCAACAAACATTGTACAATACTATTTAACAAATTATTACATGAGTTTTAAATATCAACAAAATTTGTTAGACTCCTCTAGGCTGTTTTACTCTAATTCAACATAGCTTTTAGACGCCATTTTTTTTTTTTTACCGAAAATTACATTAATTCACTTCTTTTGGCTAATATCAAGGTGTAGTATCTTCCGATGGATACTGCACCCCATAAACTGGAATCGTCTTGGCCATCGGGGCTTCATTCCGCCTGTCTATGAGTTTGTCATGTGCAGTTCTAGGAGGTCCACACTCCCAGGCTTTGCCTCCCCTCTTTGGAGAGGAGTAAGTTTATTGCTTACTGCCTGAGGCGCCCCTACCGGGGAATGCCGAATAACAGCTTCTACGTTTCTCTTTGGACTATTTTGCAGATGAAAAGCGGGAGGGGGGGGGGGATCACTCAAGAGTGATTTCATTACTGCTCCAGAAGCCTCCTTGATTTTTTTAAATACTCGGCGTTGTCTGGGAGAAAACTGCTCAATATCCTAGATAGAGCTACTGTAGTGATAGGTTTGGAAAATATTTTAACGCCATCTTCGTTCCCCTTTGGACTATTTTGCAGATGAAAAGGAGGGAGGATACCTAAGTAATTTCAGTAGTGCTCATGAGGCCTCCTTGATTTTCAAAGTACTCGGCGTTGTCCGGGAGAAAAGTGCTCAATATCCTAGATAGAGCTACTGTAGTGATAGGTTTGGAAAATATTTGAACGCCATCTTCGTTTCTCTTTGGACTATTTTGCAGATGAAAAGGAGGGAGAGTACCTAAGTAATTTCAGTAGTGCTCTTGAGGCCTCCTTGATTTTAAAAGTACTCGCCGTTGTCCGGGAGAAAAGTGCTCAATATCCTAGATAGAGCTACTGTAGTGATAGGTTTGGAAAATATTTTAACGCCATCTTCGTTCCCCTTTGGACTATTTTGCAGATGAAAATGAGGGAGGATACCTAAGTAATTTAAGTAGTGCTCAGAAGGCCTCCTTGATTTTCAAAGTACTCGGTGTTGTCCGAGAGAAAATGGCTCAATATCCTAGATAGAGCTACTGTAGTGATAAGTTTGGAAAATATTTTAACGCCATCTTCATTACCCTTTGGAGTATTTTGCAGATACAAACGAGGGAGGATACCTAAGTAATTTCAGTAGTGCTCAGGAGGCCTCCTTGATTTTCAAAGTACTCGGCGTTGTCCGGGAGAAAAGTGCTCAATATCCTAGATAGAGCTACTGTAGTGATAGGTTTGGAAAATATTTTAACGCCATCTTCGTTCCCCTTTGGACTATTTTGCAGATGAAAAGGAGAGAGGATACCTAAGTGATTTCAGTAGTGCTCAGAGGGCCCCCTTTGATTTTTAAAGTACTCGGCGTTGTCCGGGAGAAAAGTGCTCAATGTCCTAGATAGAGCTACTGTAGTGATAGGTTTGGAAAATATTTTAACGCCATCTTCGTTCCCCTTTGGACTATTTTGCAGATGAAAAGGAGGGAGGATATCTAAGTAATTTCAGTAGTGCTCAGAAGGCCTCCTTGATTTTCAAAGTACTCGGCGTTGTCCGGGAGAAAAGTGCTCAATATCCTAGATAGAGCTACTGTAGTGAGAGGTTTGGAAAATATTTTAACGCCATCTTTTTCCCCTTTGGACTATTTTGCAGATGAAAAGGAGGGAGAATACCTAAGTGATTTCAGTAGTGCTCAGAGGGCCCTCTTGATTTTTAAAGTACTCGGCGTTGTCCGGGAGAAAAGTGCTCAATGTCCTAGATAAAGCTACTGTAGTGATAGATTTGGAAAATATTTTAACGCCATCTTCGTTCCCCTTTGGACTATTTTGCAGATGAAAAGGAGGGAGGATATCTAAGTAATTTCAGTAGTGCTCAGAAGGCCTCCTTTATTTTCAAAGTACTCAGCGTTGTCCGGGAGAAAAGTGCTCAATATCCTAGATAGAGCTACTGTAGTGAGAGGTTTGGAAAATATTTTAACGCCATCTTTTTCCCCTTTGGACTATTTTGCAGATGAAAAAGAGGGAGAATACCTAAGTTATTTCAGTAGTGCTCAGGATGCCTCCTTGATTTGCAAAGTACTCGGCGTTGTCCGGGAGAAAAGTGCTCAATATCTTTGATACGGCTACTATAGTGATAGGTTTGGAAAATATTTTAACGCAATCTTCGTTCCTCTTTGGACTATTTTGCAGATGAAAAAGAAGGGAGGATACTTAAGTGATTTCAGTAGTGCTCAGGAGGCATCTTTGATTTTCAAAGTACTCGACGTTGTCCGGGAGAAAATTGCTCAATGTCCTAGATAGAGCTACTGTAGTGATAGGTTTTGATAATATTTTAACAGCATCTACGCTGAAAATGGTTGGGATAATCGATAAGAGTGATTTCAGTAGTGCTCAGGAGGCCTCCTTGATTTTCAAAGTACTCGGCGTTGTCCAGGAGAAAAGTGCTCAATACCCAAGATAAAGCTACTGTAGTGATAGGTTTAGAAAATATTTTAACGCCATCTTCGTTCCCCTTTGGACTATTTTGCAAATTAAAAGGAGGGAGGATACCTAAGTGATTTAAGTAGTGCTCAGAGGGCCCTCTTGATTTTCAAATTACTTGGCGTTGTCCGGGAGAAAAGTGCTCAATGTCCTAGATAGAGTTACTGTAGTGATAGGTTTTGATGATATTTTAACAGCATCTACGCTGAAAAGGATGGGGAAATCGATGTAATTTCAGTAGTGCTCAGGAGGCTACTTTGATTTTCAAAGAACTCGGCGTTGTCCGGGAGAAAATTGCTCAATGTCCTAGATAGAGCTACTGTAGTGACAGGTTTGGATAATATTTTAAAAGCATCTACGCTGAAAAGGATGGCATCATCGATAAGAGTGATTTCAGTAGTGCTCAGGACGCTTCCTTGATTTTCAAAGTACTCGGCGTTGTTTCGAAGAAAAGTGCTCAATATCCATAATAAAGCTACTGTAGTGATAGGTTTTGAAATTTTTTTAAATGCCATATTCATTCCCCTTTGGACTATTTGGCAGATGAAAAGAAGGGTGGATACCTAAGTAATTTCAGTAGTGCTCAGGAGGCTTCCTTGATTATCAAAGTACTCGGCATTGTCCGGGAGAAAAGTGCTCTATGTCCTAGATAGAGCTACTGTAGTGATAGGTTTGGAAAATATGTTAACGCCATCTTCGTTCCACTTTGGACTATTTGGCAGATCAGAAAGAGACAGGATACCTAAAGGAATTCAGTAGTGCTCAGGAGGCGTCTTTTATTTTTAAAGTACTCGGCGTTGTTAGGGAGAAAATTGCTCAATGTCCTAGATAGAGCTACTGTAGTGATAGGTTTGGATAATATTTTAACAGCATCTACGCTGAAAAGGATGGGGGAATCCATAAGAGTGATTTCAGTAGTGCTCAGGATGCCTCTTTGATTTTTTAAATTACTCGGCGTTGTCCGGGAGAAAATTGCTCAATGTCCTAGATAGAGTTACTGTAGTGATAGGTTTGGATAATATTTTAACAGAATCTATTTTGCAGATGAAAAGGAGAGGGGGTCAGTAAGAGTGACTTCTGCGGTATTGCACCCGGGGAGGTCTTCTGCGGTATAGGAACCTTAGGCTTCTTCAGTATGGCACCAGGGGAGTGCTTCTGCGGGATAGAAGCTTGAGGCTTCTGCGGTATGGCATCAGGGGTGCTATTGCGGTATAGAAACCGGGGGGGGGGGTGCTTCTGCGATATAGGAACCTCGGGTTTCTGCACTATGGCACCCGGGGAGTGCTTCTGCGGTATGGCACCCGAGGGGTGCTTCTGTGGTATAGAAACCAGGGGTGTTCTTCTGCAATATAGCAACCAGGGGGCTACTTCTGTAGTATATCAACCGGAGGGTGGTTCTGCAATAGGGAACAATGAGGTGGTATGGCACCCAGGGGGGTGCTTCTACCGTATGGCACTTACGGCGGGTGCTTCTGCGGTATAGAATCACAAGGCTTCTCGGCGTTGTCCAGGAGAAAAGTGCTCACTATCCTAGATAGAGCTACTGTAGTGATAGGTTTTGAAAATATTTTAACGCCATCTTCGTTCCCCTTTGGACTATTTTGCAGATGAAAAGGAGGGAAGATACCTAAGTGATTTTAGTAGTGCTCAGGAGGCTTTCTTAATTGTCAAAGTACTCTACATTGTCCGGGATTAAAGTGCTCAATGTCCTAGATAGAGCTACTATAGTTATAGGGTTGGATAATATTTTAACAGCATCTACGCTGAAAAGGATATGGAATCGATAAGAGTGATTTACGTAGTGCTCAGGAAGCCTCCTTGATTTTCAAAGTACTCGGCCTTGTC
Organism: Sepiola atlantica; assembly: GCA_963556195.1. Taxonomy (NCBI): domain Eukaryota; kingdom Metazoa; phylum Mollusca; class Cephalopoda; order Sepiida; family Sepiolidae; genus Sepiola; species Sepiola atlantica. The sequence goes on from OY744515.1 coordinate 194,960,053, forward strand.
TGGGAGAAAAGCGTACAATATCCTAGATAGAGCTACTGTAGTGATAGGTTTGGAAAATAATTTAACGCTATCTTTGTTCCCCTTTGGACTATTTTGCAGATGAAAAAGAAGTGAGGATACCTAAATGATTTCAGTAGTTCTCAGAAGGCTTCCTTGATTTTCAAATTACTCGGCGTTGTCTGGGAGAAAAGTGCGCAATATCGTAGATAGAGCTACTGTAGTGATAGGTTTGGAAAATATTTTAACAGTATCTACGCTGAAAAGGATAGGGGAAATCGATAAGAGTAATTTCAGTAGTGCTCAGGAGGCCCCTTGATTTTCAAAGTACTCGGCGTTGTCTGGGAGAAAAGCGTACAATATCCTAGATAGAGCTACTGTAGTGATGGGTTTGGAAAATATTTTAACGCCATCTTCGTTCCACTTTGGACTATTTTGCAGATGAAAAGGAGGGAGATTACCTAAATGATTTCAGTAGTGCTCAGGAGGCCTCCTTTATTTTCAAAGTACTCGGCGTTGTCTGGGAGAAAAGTGCGCAATATCGTAGATAGAGCTACTGTAGTGATAGGTTTGGAAAATATTTTAACACCATCTTCGTTCCCTTTTTGACTATTTTGCAGATGAAAAGGAGAGGGGGGCAGTAAGGGTTATTTCAGTAGTAGCTTCTGCGGTATTGAACCTGGGGAGTGCTTCTGCGGCTTCTGCGGTAGGGGACCAGAGGAGTGCTTCTGCGGTATAGGAACTTGAGGCTTCTGCAGTATGGCAGGCGGGGGAGGGGTGCTTCTGCAGTATAGAAACAGGGGGGTGCTTCTGCAGTATAGGAACCTGAGGTATATGCGGTATGGCACCCAGAGTGTGCTTCTGCGGTATGGCACCCGGGGGGTGTTTCTGCGGTATAGAAACCGGGGGGGGTGCTTCTGCAGTATAGCAACTGGTGGGTACTTCTGTGGTATAGCAACCGGAGGGTGGTGCTTCTGCGGTATAAAAGCCTGAGGCTTCAGCGGTATGGCACTCAGGGGATTCTTCTGCGGTATAGGGGGGTGCTTCTATGGTATAGCACCCGAGGGGGTTGCTTCTGCAGTATAGTAACTTGAAGCTTCTGCAGTATAGCAGCTAAAGGTAGGGTGCTTCTGCGGTATAGGACCACAAGGCTTCTGCGGTATAGCACCTGGTGGGGGTGCTTCCTCAGTATAGGACCACGAGGCTTCTGCAGTATAGCAACCGGGGGAGGGGGGATTTCTCTGGTATAGCAACGGGGGGGGGGAAGGGGTGCTTCTGTTTGTATGGCACTCGGGGGGTGTTTTTGCAGAATAGGAACCTGAGGCTTCTGCGGTATGGCAACCAGGAGGCTGCTTCTGTGGTATGGCACCCTGGGGGTGCTTCTGCAGTATGGCACCCAGTGGGTTGCTTCTGCTGTATGGCACCCAGGGGGTGCTTCTGCAGTATAGAATTACGATGCTTCTGCGGTATAGCAACAAGGGGTGGGGTGCTTCTGCGGTATAGGACCACGAGGCTTCTGCGGTATAGTATTCGCACTAGGCCGGTGATAGATGCGTATTTCGCATTCGCACTTGGGCTGCGATAGGTACGTATGTATCATTCACACTGGGGCAGCGATAGGTACGTATATAGCATGCATACCGGGCGGCAATAGGTACTTTTATAGTATATGCACCGGGGCGGCAATAGGTACGTATATAGTATTGCACTGGGGCGACAGTAGGTATGTATATAGTCTGCGCACCATTGTGGCGATACATACGTATATAGATTGAATACCGGAGCGGAGATTAGTACCTATATAGAAAGCGCAGATAGAGGTGGTACTTTTTATAGAAATATGTCATACTATTGCCCTGGAAAACGTAGGAGAAATGGTGGGAAAGAAGCAGCTTTCGCAAAAGGCAAAATGAGAAAGTAGCGGTGAAATGGGGCGACCAGGGAGAGAAAGGTAGAAAGATAAAGAGACGTCTATAGAGGAAGGGGGAAATAGAAGTTTGAATATAAAGATGTTACGCACGCGATTTCTCTTCAATTATATGTTTTTATGACCCCGAGCAACGCCGGGTAGCCCCGCTAGTATATATATATATAGGCATACACTATATATATATATACATATACAGATACATTGTATACATATATATATATATATATATATATATATACATACATTATATATATACATATATATATGTATGCATTGTATATATACATATATATATAATTCATACATATATATATATATATACATACATTATATATATATACATACATTATATATATATATACATACATTATATATATATATATATAAATTATATATATATAAATAAATTATATATATACATATATATACATGAATTATATATATATATATATATATATATACACATACATAATATATATATACATATATATGCATTATATATACATATATATACATATATATATATAGACATATATATACCCATACATACATACATATATATACATACATTATATATATATATATATATATATATATATATATATATATATATATATATATATATATATACCACCAGGGCTTCCCGGCGTTGCCCGGGGCGATAAAAAAAGTAGTAGAAATTAAAGAGTCTGTTAAACATCTTAATATAAGCACTTCAATCTCTCTTCTTTCTCTAGCCGTCCTTCTTTCCCTA
>OY744515.1:194970233-194990233 GCA_963556195.1 Sepiola atlantica
AAAATTGGAAAAGATTGAGTATCTATATTATTTCTTTCTAATTTTTACGTCATAGAATTTTAATTTTATTCTATTTTGCCGATTTTTCTTCTTCAAGATTCTATTTTCTAGTTGTTTGTGTTTTATAGCATTTATGTTTGTTTTATTGTTGTAGATCATTTTTTGTTCGATTTAAGTATCTTAATGGCACGTAAGTTCCATTATAAAAGGTAAAAATTGAATGTGCGATGCGATGCGATGCGATGAAGAAGAAGAGTGAATATTGAAATGCGACAAAAGACCTAAGCAAACGGTGAATAAAATGAAAGGTATTTTTTTGCTTTTGAAGAGTTAGACAGAAAACCGAGACAAAATATTTTCTGAAGTAAAAATGTTCAGAGAATAAAGGTATATTCAACTTGAAGTAGACAGACAATCAAGTAGACAATAAAAAACGGAAATTAGCGCTATATATATATATATATATATATATATATATATATATATATATATATATCTTATTTATATTATATATATCTTATGTATATTATATATATATATATCTTATATATATATATGTATATCTTATGTATATTATATATATATATATATATATCTTATGTATATATATATATATATATATATATATATATATATATATTATATATGTAAATGAGTAAGGCTGCCAACATTTGTAGAATGTTTTTTTTCAACATTTATTTATTATTTTGTTGTTTTATCATTTTATAATTTATAAAATTATATAATTTATAATTTCATAATTTATTAAATTTTATAATTTATTAAATTATGAAATTATAAATTATATAATTTTATAAATTATAAAATGATAAAACAACAAAATAATAAATAAATATTGAAAAAACATTCTGCAAATGTTGGTAGCCTTACTCCTTTACATATATACTTTTCCCTCGTTGGAACTGCACTAATACTGCACTACCCTCTTTTTTATATATTTTATATATATATATATATATATATATATATATATATATATATATATATATATATATATATATATGTATACACATCTTATATATATATATATATATATATATATATATATATATATATATATACATATATATATATATATATATCGGAATTGTACTTTTTATTCTTACCGTCTCAGTAATGTTTTCTTGCCATTTCTGTTTTCATAATTTAACTTTCTAGATTTCTATCTCTCTCTCTATCTGTGTCCGTGTCTATCTCTATCGCTCTCTGTATGTATTTATATATACATATATATATATATATATATATATACGTATGAAAGTATATAGTAAGTATAAAAATATTTCATGACAATAAAGCTACACTTAGCTTCATTCATGTAGTGATCACTCTAAACTGAAATATTGAAAATGGATACATACAAACATATATCCCCTTATAACATTTGTCGATGCATGACATAATTATTATATATACACTCCTGATCCAGAAATTTAAGACCACTTGAAAATCTTTTAAAATAAACCTTATTTTTAAAGACAGATCCTAAACACCTCCTACTTAAGCTGACCAATACCACATTCCAAACATTTTATTCAAAAATGTACATTTTAATAAAATGAGCCATTTTACACTTGATCAAAATTATAATACCAGACACAAAAATTCTACAAAATTGTACGAAAAATGTATGAAAATATTCAACAACCAAATATAAAAATGAGTTCTACCTCTACTAGTTTTTATGACTCCAAAAATCGGGGGGGGATGCTAGAAAAAACCGCGTCCATTAAGGTGCGGGGTATGTTAATACAGCATCTGAAGGTGACTTCACGAAGGTTATTTCTGTTGAATATTGTTTGCCATTTCGATAAACCCATCTCAAAACATGTTCAATTCCGGTGAGCATGTAGACTGTCTTAAGAGATTGATTCCATTTTCTTGTAGAAATGGAAAGGTCAGTTGTTCAGTGTGGACTGCAGCATTATTTTATTAGAATAACCATGCATCCCTACACAAACGATTGCCTTCCGTCATTTACAATGCTTTTTGTTGCATGCTGACATAAACAACAGCTGTCTGACGACCCTGCACCACCTGGAGCTCAATCGCCCCTCTGTAAGAATAGGCACGCCATACCATTAGGGACTCTCCACGATTATGGCGTATGCAGAACATTTTAGGAGGCATGTGTTTGTAGTGCTAATATCGTTGGAAGCCATCAGGACCATCTAGATTGATTTTTTCTCATCAGAAAACAGGACTTACTTCCATTTCTCAACGTTCCATGTTTGGTATTCACGACCAAACCTTAAGCTGTCCACTCTGTTGCATAGAAGCAGCCGAGTAATTTGTGTACGCTTTTTATTTACCGTGCCCTTTTGTCATAAGTGTGGTCTGATGGTTACTGGACTTCAATCAGCATCTATGACTTCCTTAATTCGACTACAAGAAAGTGCACTGGCTTTCACAATAACCCGTCTCATTCTCCTACTCAATGCAGGAGAATTTTTCTGAGACCTACCAGTGGATGTTGCTTTCCATCATTCTCACTTTCCTTAGAAAGTTGCAAATCACAGTTTTACTGCGATTTACCTTAGCTGCTATTGCCCGCTGTGACAACCATTGCTTATGGAAATCTAGAATTCGAGTACGCTCAACTTCGGTATGTGTGCTTGCTTTAAGCATGTTGACACCTTTAAGCAGTTTATTGCCAATCTCTAATTTAATTAAAACATTGCAATTACCATAACTCGAACAATTAATACCCCTGGTCTTATAATTTTGATCAAGTGTAAAATGCCTCATTTTATAAAAATGTAAATTTCTGAATAAAATGTGTGGAATGTAGCTTTTTGTTTCCAAAACCTTTTAGGGTATAGTATTGGTAACCTAAAGTGGGAGGATTTTTAAATCTATCCTAAAAAAAGTGTATTTTTAAAGGTTTTCAGGTGGTATTACATTTTTATCAGGAGTATATATATATATATATATATATATATATATATACATTTTTATATACATATATATACATATACATACATATATATATACATATATATATATATATATATATATATATATACATACATATATATATACATATATATGTGTGTGTGTGTGTGGGTGGGTGAAAAAGATTAACGGAAAAAAGGTTTGCATGCAGGAGAAAAACGAAAACAAGAGATTTGACACGTTTTGTTCGTATTATATATATATATATATATATATATATATATATATATATATATAATGTGCGTGTATTTATGTATAAATATATAGATATCAGAATGGTGGACGAAACAGACATCTCAGTACGTATGCACCGAAAAATGACTTATTGCGACATTTGTTTCAGAACCTGCTTTGATATTTGAAAATGTATTGAGAATAGTTTTATTTGTCGCACGCTCTCAGAGCTTGCCTTCAATTTCTTATTTTTTTGCGGGGGATAGTAAGTGTATTCATAACTGCCAGAGGCTTCATGGCCTGGGAATGCCGGCGGGGATGCATAGACACATTTTAAAGGTCAGAATGCACCGTCTTTAGAAGCGTTAGCCTATTCTAGCCACCTTCCGGCTTTGTGGCACTGTTTCATATGATTTGAAAGAAGTAAATATCGAAAGAGATATAAAATAGTGTACATTCTTTGTTTTAATAGAGTAAACTATACAATTTCTTGATGGTTAGGCATACAAAAGCTAATATTGTATTATGTTATTTATATGCTCAACATTAGTGTGTTTGCTGTAAATTTGAAGAGTATGCCCATCTGGTAATTGTTGAATTAGAAAAGCAGGTTTTTTTATTTTTTTATTTTTCATGGAAATCGCTCAAAACAAGGCATGAAACCACTTGATATAAGGAGCTAAAAAATACATCACGGTCAAACCCTAGCGAATGTTAAGTGTTAGATGGACAAGTGTTGACTCAATAAACAGCAATTCGCCTACCTTTGCCGGAAACATCGCTCATGCTATGTGAGTATTAAAGGACAAAATAAGGGAGGCAAGAGTTACGAGGCTGACATATATAAGCCCAAAGTCCACTTTCAACTCTTTTCATTCTTGCTAGCGTACATTGCCGCTCTATCAGATCTGATATCTAAAGCACTCTTAAAAAATTCGTCAGATTTGTTTAACGTGGTAATGCCTTAGCCAGAAGTATCATTGCTAACTGTGTTCTTTAACTTGTACTCTGAAAATATATATTTCGGATTGATTTTACAGGCATCTTTATGCTTGATGAAAAGAACTCAATTGCACGGAATGTAAGTTTTTTCTTTATCGGGAGTAAACAGATTATAGAAAAAAATGTATGGCTGTTTACTCTTCACTTGTACTGCGAATATGAAGACGCTCATCGTTGTCGGTGGACGACTGTAGACCTTTTGGAGCGAATGACGTTTTGAGGGCAGTTTCTTTTCTTAAGAGAAAGTCATACTTTGTAAATAGCTGTTTATTTTTAGTGTATGCGAGATAACTCTGTTTCTAGTTTATCTCTCGTATGTGGCTTCTATTTCTGTAATGGTTTAATTGTAAGCCACCTAATTCATGGAATAGTATTTATAATGGTGATCAATTTTAAGGTTGATAGATTTTCAAAACAAAATTACATGATATAACTACACATTTGTGAGTAAGTAGTTCTTTTTACTATTTATTTTTTATTGTATCCCATTTAGAATTTGTGTTAATCACTCTCTAAATAGTAAATTTTACAAGAAAAATAATTGTTGTGCCAACGTTATATACCGTGTAGCTTAGAATTTATATTATTAGTTTAAGAGTGAATTGTACACAGTGATATATATATATATATATATATATATATATATATATATATATATATATATATATATATATATATATATATATATATATATAACATCGCGGCGACTTTGAAAGTAAACATTAATTATTCTCTAATAAATCGGCTAATACAGGTTTTTTTTATAATTTGACTTTTGTTTAACATTTTTTGATGTTTTGAACAATGTTTTTTTACCTTCTTTTAATATAACGCAGGTTCATTGAAAATGTAATATATATATATATATATATATAAATATATATAGATTGGAGTTGAAAAATACTTGTAATCCAGGGTTTCGAATCGTGTGACCGGTAGTTAATAGTCGTACTTCTATGCTGATGATTCTTGATTGAACAGAGGCGAAACGTATACGTCCATAGACAAATAAACAATAACAAATATATATATATATATATATTTATATACATACATACATATATATATACATTATATTATATATATATTTATATATATATATATGTATATATATATTTATATTATATATATATTTATATATATATATATTTATATCTATATATATTTATATATATATATATATATATTTATATATATATATATATTTATATATATATATATATATATATTTATATATATATATATATATATATTTATATATATATATATATATATATATATATATATATATATATATGAGACGTGTCTGAAAAGTATCCGATCTTAGTCTGTGGCGGGGACCCCACACCTCCTCTTCCTTCTTCCTCGTGACGGCATCAAATGTAATGAGAACCGTCCCGGTGCAGGAATCCTTCCTGACTGTGAACACCTTTTCTTTGGCTCGTGATTTCGTCTGTAGTGGCTGCAAAAAGAAAGATGGCTCGAATCTCCCCCGGGTCAGATGAATGACGACTTCGTGATTCTGTGAAGGCAAGATTACTTAGCAGGACAATTCGATGACAGAATAACTCAACAAACGGCTAGGTCTTTTCACAACAATAATTATTTAATAAAAATGAACGGTGGGTTTTTAACCCAAAGTCTATTCTTCGATAATGGCTTTTTTTTAACTATCTTATCTTCCTTCTCTCTGTGTGTGTGTGTGTGTGAATCTCTTTACGACTGCAAATCCTTAATCGAGATATAACTTGTCTACTCAAAACGGTGTGTGTGAATTCTTACGACTGTTGGTATTAATTGAGACGTTAATCTCTGTTGGAAAACGATGGTGGGGCCCCGGGGCAACGGCTCCCTCGGGATCCGAGGGAATCACGACCAGCTCGGCCGAGATCTCGGGTCTAACTCTTTTGTGATCGCATTTTCGCGTCAAATAACAAAGACGAAAAGCGTATAACTCATACTCTCTCTCTCTCTCTCTCTCTCTCTCTCTCTCTCTTCTCGTCGTGTGGTACGCGCGATGCTGACTTACTCTCTTTCTTTCCCCATCCCTTCTTCTGTGTCCCCACTCCTCCCCCGGAGTGGGGTGGTACGGGCAATTGTAATTCGTCGTTTTTAGTTTCTCTTTAGATCTTATCTACACTAAAGAAAACCATTAGCCTCTCTTTCTCTATTGGACCACCCATCGAGTTGACATTCATCGTATCTAAAGGACCCATGACCAAATTGTTCAGCTGGTCAAACTCATCCATTGTATCTGGTTAAGTGCCACTGACAACCTACACGCTCTCTCCCGCCAGGCTGGCGCCGTCCCTCGGCCAAGGTTTGGACAGTCAAAAATATGTACTAGCTCCCAGACTTCCACTTGTCTCTACGTGGGGCCTGATCTCCCCGATGCATTCCAGTGCACCCCGGGGTGCAGACTCCGTCGCTGAAACCACTGTTTCACATCCGCCCAATCCTTATTTCGTGTCAATTGGTTGAAATTGACATCTCCCAGACCGTCACCTTTCTCTACGTGGGGGCAGATACGTCGGATGAAATCACTGTTTCACATCCGTCCACCCTTATTTCGTGTCACTTGGTTGCAATTGACATCTCCCAGACCGTTACCCTTCCCCACACACAGAGAGAACAACGGGTAATACAATCAAAACAATAATAATCAAAAATTAAAAAAACTGTAGCTAAAAAATGGAACAAAAGTTTTCTTTTTCTGTTCTGTTTTCTTTTGGTCTGTCCTTCTTTTTCTCTTTCCAGTCTATTAAAACATCAGGACTACGTATGTATGTGTGTATGTGCGTATGCATTTTGTGGTTTCTGTGTTGGGAGGTGGGTAGGTGACAAAATGAATTATTATGCATGCAATTAAAAGTTTGTTAATACAGATTGGAGCTTGCAACGCCCCTTACAAATTACGTCACCATCACCCTCTCCTCGGAATCAATCTCTACTTCTTCACTGGTCATCCACCCGGATTTCCGACACGGGCAGCGATTCCTGCTCCCGCTCGCGATCTGGGTGAAGTGTACTCAAGGGTAACCCTCCCTCGCTCATGCACTCGGCCGTCGGTGTGCTCGCGCCGTCCAATTTCTCCCTATGTCTTTCTCGCGCCCTTTGTCTTTTCTGCAAAAGCTAACCCTATTATTTATGTGCACAATTCTCACTAACATCGACCAAGCCCTATCGTGCCCGTGTCTAGTTCTACCTTTTAACGTGAATTTTCCCTTCCTGACGGGGTTAATCGAACCCTCAATCTCTCTAAAGCTAATAGATTGTTACCTTCTGGTTATGCAACGCATTTTAACATTATAATACTTTCATAACTGTTCGATGGGGTCGACCGGTAATCTCAAACGATTTGGTAATTCGGCCTTAATCTGCCGAGATGATTATATTCGGCGACAAGTGTCTTAGCGATTGCATATCCAACTGTGCACCTGTGCACTCACTCGTCAGTGTCAACAACTGAAATTCTCTTAGTACGGACCTGTCTGGTTCGCATACCGTCACTATCATTGCGTCGGCCACCTCGGCCGGATTCTCTTCGTTCCCTTCTCTGGGAAAAACAATTCTCTCAGACTAACACCTTCTTGGCTCACTTCGGCCCGGTGACATTCGATATCGATGCGCCTTCTCTGGCTGCATGCGACAGTAACCCTTTTGGTTCTTCCCTATAACTTCCAATTTCTTCATAATCATTCTCTCATCGCTTCCCGACACTGTCCCTAATTGCTCATCGAGTGCCTCTCCCAGCAACGGGGGGCCACTGATTTCTTCTGCTTCGTCTGTATCAACACTATCTATCTTAGATAGGATCTCATATCCTTCTCTTCGCTTATCATTACTTCTGTGCCCTTTCGTAAGGCGCACCACAATCTGTCATATTCACGGTGGTTCGAAAATCTGTCGATTACTTCAACTTTCTTTTGCTTTTACAACTCACTATATATCTGCCTGGTCGTTCGGCAACAGCCCATCCAGCTGCAGGTATATTACTACTTGTGATCGATCATTTGGATCTAACCACGACGACCCTCCATCGGTCCCAGTTATGCATCTCTTTCTATCCTTATATGTCCGTTTTATCTCGGGGGGGGGGGGCATCCAAGACAACTGTCCGCGCCACAACCACCAGCACCGCACACGCATGGGGGCCCTCCCTGCGCGCGGTGGAGCCAACGAATGCGACACAGCACAACCTCGGCCTCTCCCCCAGGTCCTTGACTATCTTTGGCTTGGCTTTCCTGCTATTCTGTGGTGGGGCGTTCTGCTCCCCTCTACCGTAACTTCATAGGTAATTCCTCTACCTTTTTGGCTAACCGATTTTCTCTCAGTCTCTTCTGGAGCTGGGCAGGGGGGTATTTTGCCGCTCTCCTCCCACTCGCTGGACTGGTCAACCGACCCAGCAGTCGCGTTTAATTCGATCTCTCTCTACGGGGGGGTTCATTGCTTCTTGCGGTTTCTCATAAACCGGCGAACAAAACCCAAGCCCGTCTTCTTCCCATTTAAATTCGCTATCTTTCACTAAACTTATCATTCTGGTGGCCACCCTACTTTTTATACTCTGTGGGGTGGCCTCTGGGCGCTTCCCTGGTTCTTTACCCTAGCGTCAGGTGGCACACTAAGGTTCGGAATCCTAATTCCTCACCTCCGATCTATGCTGCTGTGCACCATCGACTCTCATGTCCGAACCGACCACACCTAGTACAGTTCGGTCTAACCGAGCTGCGTGGGCGCCCATAATTTGTGGGACACTCTGCTGCTCTATGCCCCTCACCCCTGCAGGTCCAGCGGACTGATACCTGCCTGGCCGGTGCGGGCCTATCGTACTCATTTTGAAGGTCCCATGCCTTCCTTCTAGGATCGGAGTCTGCCTCCCGATCCTCTCCGCCCCTTCTCTCCATTCGGGGCCCCGGACTCGCCCTGCTCCCCACCGTTTTCCCTCTCCCAGGCATTTCCTCGCCATTGCCTCTATCTACACGTTCCCCTAGTCTTATACTGTCTCTCGCTAATCTCTGGGCCTCCGCTAGTGTGAGCGGGTGACCCCTCAGTACCTCCCTCTGGGTCTCTCTAGCACCTAACCCGTCTACGAGGGCATCCACCAGGATTGCCTGGATGGGACCCGTATTTCGGATCGCCCCATCCGGGAAGGCCTGAACCGCCAATCCCTGGATTCGTTCGACTAACTCGTCGAGTCCCTCGCCGTTGTTTAACCTTAGCCGGGTCAACTTGCGTACGGCCTCAATCGCGGTTCGCTCGCTGGCGTATTGCCTCACTAGCTGCTCGCGGAGCTCCGTCCAAGTGATCCCCGGGTTCTCTACATACCTCCCCTCAATGAATCTCGACACTGGGCCCCTCGCTCCCTCTAGAGCGAGCAGCACCATCTCGTGATTTTCTAAGCCGTAAATAAAACTTTCCTTTTCGATTACCGCCAACCACTCTCTTAGATCGGCGGAATGGCCTCTGAAGGAAGGCACGCGTATTCCTCCAATCGGTCTCTCTAGTTTTCTGGTCTCATCTCCCCCCATATCTGTCATACTATTTACTAGGTCCTCCTCCGAACCCATTCCCCTTGCGTTCTAGCTTACCACCCCTAACAACAGAACTACCCAAACTGTGTGCAAAGCTTGGACAACAATCGACACACCGACAAAACCGAGCAAGCGAACAAGAGAAATCAACGAGTCACTTACCCCTCTCCTCTGCTGCCCTTGTGGTCTTCCGCTTCTGGGCTGGTTTATTATTTTTCGAGTCCGTCTGGGCCTTTCAATCAATTGACTAAAAGTTCGCGGTCCCAGACCGATCTCAAATGCTAAAAAACGTTTTTTTTTTCAGTCTATCTCTTTTTCTATCTTTCTCTTTTTTTTCAAACACGGGTGTACATGCCCGTTAAACTGTTTCTCTCTTTTCTTTTCCTTTTTTTTTTCTATTCTCTTTTTCAACCACGGGTGTACATGCCCGTTAAACTGTTTCTCTCTTTTCTTTTCCTTTTTTTTTTCTATTCTCTTTTTCAACCACGGGTGTACATGCCCGTTAAACTGTTTCTCTCTTTTCTTTTCCTTTTTTTTCTATTCTCTTTTTCAAACACGGGTGTACATGCCCGTTAAACCGTTTCTCTCTTTTCTTTTCCTTTTTCTATTTTTCTTCTTTTTTTTTTTAAAACACGGGTGTCGATGTCCTTGTTCCCTGCCGGTAAAACAGATCGTTTGATCTGCCGCGGATCTGTTTGTCCGTCTGTCTATTCTTTGTTCAAAGTGCTCTGCCGGTAAAAAAAAATCGCTTGTTGTGCCCGTGGATTTGCTCTGTTATCTTTTTTTCCCCGAGGCTACCAGGCACCTTCAAGTACCCTGATCCTGGTCACGGCACCATTGTGGCGGGGACCCCACACCTCCTCTTCCTTCTTCCTCGTGACGGCATCAAATGTAATGAGAACCGTCCCGGTGCAGGAATCCTTCCTGACTGTGAACACCTTTTCTTTGGCTCGTGATTTCGTCTGTAGTGGCTGCAAAAAGAAAGATGGCTCGAATCTCCCCCGGGTCAGATGAATGACGACTTCGTGATTCTGTGAAGGCAAGATTACTTAGCAGGACAATTCGATGACAGAATAACTCAACAAACGGCTAGGTCTTTTCACAACAATAATTATTTAATAAAAATGAACGGTGGGTTTTTAACCCAAAGTCTATTCTTCGATAATGGCTTTTTTTAACTATCTTATCTTCCTTCTCTCTGTGTGTGTGTGTGTGAATCTCTTTACGACTGCAAATCCTTAATCGAGATATAACTTGTCTACTCAAAACGGTGTGTGTGGATTCTTACGACTGTTGGTATTAATTGAGACGTTAATCTCTGTTGGAAAACGATGGTGGGGCCCCGGGGCAACGGCTCCCTCGGGATCCGAGGGAATCACGACCAGCTCGGCCGAGATCTCGGGTCTAACTCTTTTGTGATCGCATTTTCGCGTCAAATAACAAAGACGAAAAGCGTATAACTCATACTCTCTCTCTCTCTCTCTCTCTCTCTCTCTCTCTTCTCGTCGTGTGGTACGCGCGATGCTGACTTACTCTCTTTCTTTCCCCATCCCTTCTTCTGTGTCCCCACTCCTCCCCCGGAGTGGGGTGGTACGGGCAATTGTAATTCGTCGTTTTTAGTTTCTCTTTAGATCTTATCTACACTAAAGAAAACCATTAGCCTCTCTTTCTCTATTGGACCACCCATCGAGTTGACATTCATCGTATCTAAAGGACCCATGACCAAATTGTTCAGCTGGTCAAACTCATCCATTGTATCTGGTTAAGTGCCACTGACAACCTACACGCTCTCTCCCGCCAGGCTGGCGCCGTCCCTCGGCCAAGGTTTGGACAGTCAAAAATATGTACTAGCTCCCAGACTTCCACTTGTCTCTACGTGGGGCCTGATCTCCCCGATGCATTCCAGTGCACCCCAGGGTGCAGACTCCGTCGCTGAAACCACTGTTTCACAGTCTAACAAAAGATTTCAAATACGTGACAGGGTTGGGACTTTAACACCTTTCACATTAGGTCCCCTTTTGCTTGCACACATTTAGCCCACCGATCCATCCACTGCCGGAAACACCTGTGTGACTCTTTCTTTTCAAATGGTGTTTATCTTAGCTGTTGAGATAGATTTAATAACTGTTTGAAGAAGATCGTATGTGTAATACAAATTAAGGAGTGGTTCAACCGATTCAAAAATGGCCGTACATCAGCGGAGAGGGACCAGCGTTATGGAAGGCCTCAAACTTCTCGTTTACCTGTTTTTAAGAGCGTGAAAAACATGAGATAATGAGAAACGTGACGGCGAAGAGGAACACAATTCAAAAAGAAGACTCCCAGAGGTGTATCCATCAGTGGATAGGTCGAATAAGTGGGTGCCTATTGTAAGGAGAGTAGGCCCCCAACCCCGACACGTATTTAAAATATTTTAGACAGGCCTCGTATATACATTTACACATTCGATTCAATAAAGATAGGCTACATCCCTGCTTATATTTTACGATGACAGTCGACGCATGATCACATGTACATAGTGATATGATGTTAATGCAGATTCGGCGGTATTTTAACTTTCATCTGTAACCTTCCCAGGAACGGAATCTCTGAACGAGTTGGACATCACCGCTGACACACACACTCACTTCAGTTTCATCCAATCAACTCGCCCGGTTTCAAACAACAGCACAAAACGACTGACTTTTAAAGCATCAGCCCGAACGCACGCACGGTCGGCCATTGTGAGTGGACACTGTTTGATTTTGATGAGCTGTAAGCTGATGTGTGCGCAAATGGCGGTAGCGACGAATTACTGTCACGTGATCAGTCAACTGCGAAGCGCCGTTCCTCGCATTTCGCTACTTTCTATCGGGTCCGAGCTTGCCGTCTCATGTTCTATCCACCACATTAAGTGAATGAATAACGGGCAAAAAGTATCAGGAAGGGGGGTTGAGAGCTAAGCTTGCATTCTTGGTATAGTCTGTCAAACGAAAAGACAATTCGATATGTAGGCGTTCGTTTGCTCTCTATGAAAAAAATACAAGGTCGCGTACACATTATAACACGTTTTTGATAATCTATCTATAAACATACTTATGACGAGCAAAAACAATTATGTTTTCAAGCGACATATATACATCCATGCGTCGTAAATTAATCGTATCTTATGCTGTATAACATATACAAAGTTAAAAGACGATGCATTTATGAAATACAATTGCCATAGGGTGAACATTATCATATATTATATTAGCCATTTTATTTTTTATTTCATAAATGTATGTTTAAAGTAGCTGGCTGGGAATGACTACATTATATATACATATATATATATACACACATATATATATATATACACACCCACACTCACACACATATGTATATATATATATACATATGTATATGTATGTGTATATATATGTGTCTTATAGGTATAGATATAAAGTACGTTATTGAAAAACTATAAACTACTGTATATGTTGAGCGTAGCTGAGTTCCATCTGTTTAGTCATACCGGGTGTGTGATAGAAAAAAGACACGGAGAAACCGGCTAGTAACAACACATTGTATATTATCTCTTGAAGAACCTTCGTTTAGAAGTTTTTAGGGTTGTCAAATAACTAATTATATATGTATATATGTATATGTATATATATGTATATATATATATATATATATGTATATATATGTATATATATATATATATATATAAGTATATATATCTAACAAAGAAATCGAACAATTGTTGTGTTATTTCCAAAACTTGAGTGACTCAAGACATGGCATTTAATAATAATCCCAGGGTGTATTTGGAACGTTGTTTTTTGTTGAATTGAATGTGATGATCACAGATAATCACAGATAATCACAGATAATCACAACCAATTATGGAATTAAACAATCTACTCCCATATATTGATTAAACTGTACAGTTACAAATGCTGTTATGCTTCTCGAATTTGATACACTTACTCTGTTTTCAACTAAAAAGTTCACAACTTCAAAAAGATATACCTGAAGAAAGTCGGAGGTTAAATCGGTCAAAAGCTTGTGAATATAACAGCTCAGATTCGAAGAGTATCTCAAATAATTCACACCACATGAATTACACCTAGCAGACATACCCAAATAATATTGCAATGTTAATTGTAATAGAATGCCTTACTGACATATGAACTCACAGGCATGCTTGGACGCACAGACAAATGTATGCGCATCACTAATCTGCACTTGTTTTAATGTACTTACACTTAAACATGTAACGTGACATACAAACGAATGTGCAATTACCAGATTTAAACAGGACACAGGCGTAAGTGCTTACTGGCGAATATAACCTCTTAAAGAGATATGGGTTGTATTGCATAAAACTGCATCTCATGGTAAAGGCCGAATAAGGACCTTTCCGTGCGTGAAGTTGACCATTATTTAGTACTACCCATCATGTCTACTCTAACCTGGAGTGGGACTATGTGGCAGTACTTGAAACTCTCGTCTACAGGTGATTAATTAAAATATTCGCATGCATAATAAATACATTTATAAGCAAATCGTATACAAAGCATGTTCTTATTTTCATTTAGCATAATGTTTAGAGATCGTGTTTTATTCCTGTAGCAACTAACTCAAAGCTGTTAAATGGTAATTACTGCCCAGGATATAAGTACTCAACATTATCAGGTGATGGATTACGTGTACGTGGAGTATTGTAGAGGAGAAAGGGTCCTCTCCCTTACATCTCGATGTTCTTGCGAACAAAAAAGAAGTGTTTGGTCTGTCCTTAACTACGATAGCTCTGGTTATTTTCTAACGGTTGACATACCGTAAATCTTCGCAACTAACAAACCTATACAAATGACTGGACCTGAATAATAAACATATTATAGGTTATTATTCGACTATAACAGGCAAAGTGGCGTGAAAAAATGTCACCGAATTTTTTTTTAAACTCATGTTGGCCAGACAAAATATGCTGGCTAAATAAATATGCTTTCATTCAAAGCTTTTCTTAAAGTAAAACAGAATGTAAACAAACAAACACACAAAAAACAGAAGATCAATACATGTCCCAAAACAAACAAATGCAAAAAACAAAAGCATAATTGTAACACATGCAAAGAACTAGTGTGAAACACACACATATTCAAAGTAAGAGCAGGACCAACAACTAGCATGTAGCATGGTGTATATTCGGATTCTTTTTCTCATCTTGGGTGTTTTTATCACACCGTTTTGTCCGATGTAACCTCCGACTTTCTTCAGCTGAACTTTGTCGAACTTGGGAATATTGCTATCGAACTCGTGAATCTGGACGGGATTTCGAACGGACCTCTTTATTAACTCCACGAGGGTAGCATGCCCTTGTTCTATTTTCCAGTTATGGCAGATTGAAAGAGAGCATGCTACCCCCGATGATTAAATAAAGGGTTTCGTTCGAAATTCCCAAGTTCAACAAAGTTCATCTGAAGTAGGTCGGAGGTTACATCGGCCGAAACGTTGTGATAAAACACACAAAATATGAGAACAGTAGTCCGAATCTACAAAATTCTACAAATTATCAACCTTTATTTTTAAAAAAATACGAACAACAACTAGTAGGTGTGCTTTGTAGTGAACAGCGATCAGATTCGAAAGAAACTTAGTCTCATTCTCGAGCCTTTAAAAAGTCGGGATGAGCTCATGTATTCTCAAGAAAGTTAAGTTTCCGAGGGGCACATCTCTAAATCTCCAAATCATCAAAAAGAGATACATTTGAAAGGAGGTAACTTTGTCGTCACTACAGACTCCAATATATAACGGTGCGTCAATTCAGTCTGCGCGTTTCACGATGAAATTAGTTTTCAAACTGAAGCGCATCACTGACCAAACACCACACAGACAAAGCCGATCATAGCCATTAGAAAACGTCATATAAATTTTATGGTAATCTATTGTTGAATTGTATCTTCGTATCAAACGGCAAAATAGAGAAAAAGACGCCGTTTCGTTCTGATCAATCGTAGGGCGTTAAGTTTAGTCATGATTATCTAAATAAAACAAATCAGTCCTTTTCATTGGTCACGTACGCAATCAGACGCTTATAGAATCGGATAAACAACGCTTGGGTGTGGCGAAAAGAAATAACCTGATAGCAAACCAAAAGAATACCGATGCTATTGATTCGATCAAAGACATTTTGGAAGAACTTACGTTTAAGAATGATACTAAAATAAAAGAGGCTGCTCTGAAGCGATGCGAATGTTATTTCTTTTCAAATTACTTCGTCTATATGTATAGGCGTAACTGCAACCAAATTAAATAGTGAGATAAGAAGACTCAATTTTTTTTCATTAAGTTTCGGTTTCTCAATCGTATGTGTATTATGTAATATGTATATGCATTAAAAACAAAAATGTTTCCTCAAATACAGCGAACTAATATTTCGCGGTATCAGTATTAATAAGTATGTATAATTGAAGCATGTAATTGTAAACACATACAGATGAAAGTAAATTATTTCTGCTAGATGAATAGATTATGTATATTTAAACACATATGGGTTCTTTATTTGGATTTATCCGACTTATATTTGAATCTTTCATTTTAGTCTATTAGCATGTGTTGAACATTATTGAATTAGAGATTGAAACACAAATATACACCTAATATGTTATGTAATAATGTAATGACATGCACCAATCAGTAATATATATATATATATATATATATATATATATATGGTACTCATATCAAATATGAACCAGTTTCCGTTAACTTTACGTCGGCAGCGTTCGGGCATGCTACATAAACATCCGATAGATGCCGAGCGATTAACCAATCAGCTCACATCTACCAGACGATAATTTTCTAACCTATATTAAACTTTATCAAAGCCATAATCAATTGCTAAAAACTAGTGCATGTTTAAGTTCTTATTTAATCTCCCCCCCCCCCCCGCCCCAAACAAAAATGAATTACAAAGAGATGTGTCAAATCTCTCGAAGGAGTCATTTCTCTCTGTCAGGAATTGAAGCTGTTGGCAAAAAGCTAAAGCATGTCAGAAATATTATTACATGTGCCGGTTCATAGACAGAAAATGAATCATGGGCAAGTATCCAGGTAAAGCTTGGATTTCCATAAGATGGGAAACATTTTATTTTGCTATGTGCTATCTATTTTGCAAATAAAATGGAAGAAAATACGACGCATCAACGTATCGAAGATTCGTGAGAGTGAACCGCACAGAGTGCTCAATTTTATAGGAAAATTAAACACAAAAGCGTAATATTTATTTATATATGTTTTACAGAAGATCAAAACAGCATCGGTACCGTTAATATCAAATCCAAACAAAGCGTGTCATATAATAAGGATATATTACACAAATCATTTGCAGCCTCTGTTTTAGTCTGCAACCCCAGAAAGGCAAACATAAACCGAGGCTGAAGAAAATCCGCTAAAGAAGACCCTTTGTTTGGATGTGAAACCGACGGTAACGATAATGCACTTATTTTACTTAATAAATATATAAATGTATAAGTATTGTTTGTTGTTTTTTTCCTCTCGTTTTTACACTTTCCAATTTCATTCTTCCCCCCAAAAATGTCACAAACGCCTATATTTATTTGCTTTAATGAAATTGTGTACCACTAAAATTATATATATCTGCGCACCCAGTAATCGTTACTACTTTTTCTCATTCAACCAATCATGTCAACTTTTGCACGTACTTGCATGACATCTTTCTTAAAATTATCGTCCTGAGGAAGTCTTACAAATAAAGACGAAACGTTATGAATATATAAAAAAAAACATCCTTTTTAGTTTTTCCTTTTTCATTTCCCATTACGTCGGATTACCATCATCCTTCCTTTTTGATATATATATATATATATATATATATATATATATATATATATATATATATATAAATATTAATCTGATGAAACACGAATATTCACCGATGAATCTTTTAAAAACATTTTCCAATTATTATCAATAAAACATATTTGTGTTTAAACAATTACCTCAAGTAAGATATATTTTCTTAACATTCGGAAAATATTTTCATTTGTGTGTATATTACATATATATATATATATATATATAAATATATATATATATATATATATATATATATATATATATATATATATATATATAACGTAGTTCACCCCAAACAAGGAAGGCAACCACTGTAGACGTAAGGGGCTGCTGAGAAGAAAGAAAAGAGGGATAAGGTAGGGGGGATCTTAAATTGGTATCTGCGCAGCGAGATGTCTGTTTACATTAATTTTAAATTTCTGCATGGTAGTACTGTCTGGAAAACAGGGGACAGAGAAGGAGTTCCAGAGAGCAGCACAAGGAAAGAATATATATATATATATATATATATATATATATATATATATAAATATATATGTATATATATATATGTATATGTATGTATATATATATGTAGATATATATATATATATATATATGTATGTATATATATGTAGTTATATATATGTAGATACACATATATATGTATGTATATATGTGTATATATATGTATATATATGTAGATATATATATATATATATATGTTGGTCTATATATATATGTAGATTCATATATATATATTTATGTAGATATATATATATATATATGTAGATATATATATATATGTAGATATATATATATATATATGTAGGTATATATATGTGTAGATATATATATATGTAGATATATATATATATATATATATATATGAAGATATACATATATATATGTATATATATATATATATATATATATACATATATATGTATATATATGTATATATACATATATATGTATATATATGTATATATATATATGTAGATACATATATATGTATATATAGAGAGAGAGGGATATTGCACAATGCATCGATCCATAAAAACCTATATGCACATTAATAACACTGAAAGTTTGTTGTTTAACGCTCTCTTCACATACACCTTAGATGTTTGCTTTGTATGTGTATTTATTTTTGCACGCGTCAATGAATTTAAGAGAAATGAACGGGATACAGAGGAAACTTTCTTGCTCAATGTCGTGTAAATAATTATTTTCTTTGAACTGTCTGTTTTGACATTTTTTAATCAACTGACCGGTTAATTCGCTCGATTATTAATTTATGGAAATGAGCAAACAGATGTGTCTTCTCTTACTTTATGGTTAAATGGTCATGGTCTTTATAACGAAATCATATATTGGAATTAGTAAGTTTTGATTATGCGACAATACATGATAATAATAATTGATAACATGATGTTAACGAGGGAAAACAACAGATCATTTATAAGCGCATCGTCACCATTGTCAACGGAAACAATACTTAAGAATATTAGTCGTTTTAAATGGTTATATTCCCTACGTCATGGACCTTATGTTTTCAGTCGTGTTTTCAACTATATTTATTTGTTCCTTTGTGTATGTACAGCGTAACTTTCACATTGGTTGAACCATAGTCGCAAAACTTGGTCAACATATCTATTAGAGTTTACGTTAGAATTGATTTAATTTTTTGTATATCTAGGTCAAAGGTTAATGCTACAATTACGAACCGGTGGAAGTCACACTTTTGGCGAAAACTTAGGTTATGTTGGTCGTAAAGACTTGTTACTTGTCTTATAGTCTACCGAATAATACTACACATGTTGTTTCATCTCAAACTTGACCTTTGAGCTAGGCCTAGAAAAATTCGTAAATGTCGAACTTTTGACGAAATTTATCTTCTGATATTTCAAAATGGGATCTATCTCTGGTGTTCTTTCAAAACACTAATAACCATGCAAAATGTCAGCCTGATCTGGCAAATAGATGTTTTTTGCTATAAACGTTTACATTGAATCGCAAGTAGTAGTAAGAGTTTCTCACATCTTCACGTTGTCAGAAACATGGTATGCAGTATCAGTACTGACTTATGTTCTTGTTCATTGTCAGCATAAACATGCGTAGACAGCTATGCCACAATAATGTAATATGTTCACAAATTACTATTTAATCAGATATAGATATTTCCGTTCACAGAAGTATTTAAGTAATTCATCTTTCAAAGAAATAACAAAATACCTATACATTTTTTTAAAGGTTTAAAGTGAATGTTTATCACAATTAAGTGTTGTTTAAAACTGAAGTTACAAATTGCTCGAATTAAAAATGTATTTTGATGTGACATTTGAGTTTCTAGTACTTGTAATATATACATACCAGCATATTTAAGTACTTACTAAATCAATCTTGTTGGTCTGCGTTGCGCTGGAGAACCATTTAAGAAACACGTTTTACTTTATTTTATTTAAAATTAAACATTATTATAAATATATA
>OY744515.1:195007733-195020233 GCA_963556195.1 Sepiola atlantica
TTGATGTCCTGATGGGGGCCTTTGATTCAGCTAAAATAGCAGATTTGGTGGGAATATATATAATATATATAATCAGTCGAATTGTAACCCCCAACCAAATTGGCCTATATAGAGATGACGGACTGATCATCGTACCTAATAGCAACGGTCCTCTAATATCTTGGATGCATAAAAAACTAAATAAGGCTTTTAAATATTTAGGTTTGAGGATTGAAGTGACCCCCAATTGCAACGAGGTAAATTTTCTAGACATTACGCTAAACTTAAACGAGGGAACTTTTCAACCTTTCCATAAAGATAATCATACCCCATTATACATTAACACTAAATCCAATCACCCCAAATGTATTATAAAACAAATTCCTACAACTATTAACACCAGAATTAACAAACTCTCATCAAATAAAAATATCTTTGAGACTAGCAAACACATATACGATAACTCATTAAGTAATAGTGGGTACAACGAAAAACTAATATATACGGAAAATATAAAGAAAAATAAACCCAAAAACAGGGGACGCAAAATTATTTGGTTCAACCCACCATATTGCCAGCTTTCTAGTCTTAATATCGGGAGAATATTTTTAAACCTAATAGATAAACATTTTAAAACGACTAATCCTTTAAGTAAAATTTTCAATAGGAAAACGGTGAAAATTAGTTATTCTTGCACCAAAAATATGGAGAACATTATTAATACACATAACAAAAAAATATTGAGCACACCGAGTAAGAAAACTAAAAAGGGGAGAAAAATGTAATTGTCAAATTAAAAATAACTGCCCACTTAAAGGTAACTGTAAAGTCGAAAGCGTTGTATATAAGGCTACGATTTATCCTAAAGAAAATACTAACAATAAGAAAGTATACATAGGAATATCCGCCGGGAGTTGGAAACAACGATTCTACGTACACAAACACTCATTTCTAAACCCGAACGTCACTAATAAGACGGAATTAGCCAAACACTGGTGGTTTTTAAAAAATAACAAATTAACACCAACTATTTCGTGGTCCATACTATGTCATTCGAACACTCCTAAAGGATTTAGACATAGATGCAATTTGTGCCTGGAGGAAAAAATTAGAATACTAAAATATGAAGACATGAACATTTTAAATAGACGAGACGAACTGATGGCTAAATGTAGACACAGGCACAGGTTTAAAATCAACAGCACGTTTTAAAGTTCTTTGAAAATAACAATTCTTTTAAAGTATAGTTACAATAAGAGTTATAACTGTAAAGGTAAATGTTAACAAATTAGTATTTTTTTATTTTTTTTTTAGTAAAACTCTAGTTTGTAAATTAATCGTGTTTAAATGTCGCCAAACTTTAATTCCGTATTGACGTTATAACCAATTAAGTTTTCTTATAATTTCCTATATAAATCGAAATCTTCGTCCTGAATTTTCGTCTTTTTATTTCTCATCATAAATAATTTATCGTGAACGCCCGAATCTTTACCAATTTTGTAAATAAACCGTTTTTAAATTGTCACTAAACTTTAATTCCATAGTGTAAATCATCTCGAATCTTGACGCTATACAACTTAAATTTTTAATATGTTCTAATCTAAACCGAAATCTTCGTCCTACATTTTCGTCTTCTAATTTTTAATCGTAAATAATTAAACGTAGTTTTTAATCGTGAACGCTCGAGTATTTCATCATGTATTTTTGCCCATAAGGCTCACATTCGAAATTTTAAATGAGATGATTTATTTATTTTATTTGTTTAAATAGCAAAAAAAAATTATTTTATATATATTTTTATATTTTTATATTTCTGCATATATTAAAAAATTAATCTTACTTCTGTCACCCCTCCTCGATTATTTTAACATTTACCTCCTTTTTACATAGACCAATCAAAAAAGTGAATTTATCTTTATAAGACGATCAATTTCTCTCATTATTTGTTTTTTTTGACGTGCTTGTCTATACATCTGAGGAGACCTAATTAAAGGGGTCGAAATAAGTTATTATGTGTACAACCTTAATGTGTGTATAGTTTTTCTTTTTATAATTCTATATATATATATATATATATATATATATATATATGTATACATATATATACATATATATAATCATATGATATATTTTCTGCATATGTTATTGCATCATTACGTTCGGCATTTAGCAGTGTTCAATAGATGAATAGAGATAACTGTTAACTCACTTCTGCTAACCCAAGAAGATCCCCTGATATTATTGATTTAATAAAGATCAGTAACACAACAGTTTATCACATGCATAGAATGATATTTATATTAGAATGGGATACTTTTACTAACAACACAGCGTAAAAAGTATCTACTTAACTTAACGAAGATTATGCATGAATGAGAATATAATGAATTATTCGTCATTAAACAAAGACAACCCATTGACTAAATGTTAATACAAGAAAATCAGATATGATTTAGAAATTACAATTAATATGAATATTCTCTATTTTAGATTTAAAATTCACTTGAAGTGGGAACTACAATTTTCAATGTATGTACCTATAAAAGTGTGTGTATGCATATGAATATTGTTATGTGTATATATATACAGTAATTCAAATATGTACATGTATACGTATGTATGGAGTTGTGAGAGTATACATATATAAAGGTGTATTAATGGGTCCGTATGCATATGTGTTGATAAGTGTATAACGATGTATGGGTTTGTAAATGTTTAAGTAATATATGCATATCTGAATCACTCTCTTGATTTATATATATATATATATATATATATATATATATATATATATATATATATATATATATATATATATATATATATATATGACTGTGTGTGGGGCGTGGAGGGGAGTGCAAAGTGTGAACATTCCAAGAGTCAAAGATATGTAACTTGAGATATGTTAACATTGCTGCATCTTATGTTATATAGTCTTTTTGAACTGTTTCAACTACTAACCGCGCCGACACACCTGCTATTACAAAGAAGCATGTTGAAACAGGTGGCTGAAAATTTTGCTTTAATACAATGAAAAATATATAATTTTGTGCTTGTGTACGTAAACAAATATAAATAGGAGTGTTTACACATTTATATATTTTCTACTGTATTTAATACATACATATATATATATGCGTGTGTGTGTGTATTTCGTGATAGTATGCGGATGGAAATACATAGGTATGTGTTGATAAGCATTCATTCATATATATATATATATATATATATATATATAAATACATTTACACTAACGTTTTTTTCCTAGTTGTTTTATATATGTATTTATATGTAAAATAGATTAAACAGTCGAACATCAATTAAAATATATTTCAGAATTAAAAGGAAATAATGGATACATTTAAAACACAATAATATAATGCTAAGACATTTGAGGAGTCATCGATATTTCTCCTGGCTATTTATTGAAGCTTACCCTTCGAAATTGTAATCATACCGGCTATAACGAAGTATTTATACATATATACATCGATGCTAATAGAGCTGAGCTGAACTGAAAAAGGCGCAAATGAGTGCGTTTCTCATGAGTGGTATGTAATTATGTACACGAATAAGCCGAAGCTTATTGCTGGACACTCAGATAATCAGAGTTTAGAGTCGAAGTTGTTGGTAAGGAGAACGGAGAACTGTGGTTTCAAAAGTGTGAAGCATATCAGCAGCATAACGAATGTCGTAGATGGAGAAAACAATAGGCAGTTTTGGGAGTTATATGCATGCTCTCATGAAGAAGCATTACTAAACATATGGGCGAAATATCGACCGCCTAAGGCAGATCCTTGTATTAGTTGTATTTTATTGTGTCTTGATGCTGTTATTAATTTACCATTGTCTTGTTTAATTTTTGGTATAGGGATGTACTAATGTGTGTATCAACACCATGCACTTACACACCCATGGCTAGAATAGATTAGAGACGTTGTTACAATGAATACACAGATATACAAGATATTTTCTCCAAAGGAAAGGTAAAATTGAATTTATCTAGAAATAGGTGTAATTAACGGTGAGCTTACGAACATCTAACACAAAAATAAACGTCAGTTGCCTGGAAAGACCTTTGATTTATAGAAACCTATTTCCCATTATGTACTTACTGTAAACAATTAATACCACTCACTAGGTAATGTAACCAAATACAAACCAGGAAACATAGTCAGTCCGGAGACCTTTACTACATGATTGAGATACAAAATGGTTGTACCACTGTATCAAAACATGTGTAGATGATATGGTTTACTGAACTACTTGTCCTAGCTATCATCCCTCTAAATATTTTTTTGCACACAAATCCTGCCGTCTACTGACACATAATATGTTGTATACTTAAATGCCCATTTATCTGTTACCAGCCAGGCTAAACAAATACAACAATCGAAATTCTTTTTATTTTAGTAGTTTGTAAGATAGCGCAAGAGAAAGATGTCTTACTATTTCGGAAGGTGTTGGTCTTCGAATTAAAACGAAAGACACTCACTAATCCAGCGAAAATGGTCTGATTTGATATTGAGCAACAGCCATATGTCAGTGACTATATAGCATCGAACCCTACTCAGCTTTAAGCAATTTACATTTTCCAAAATGCACTTTTTCCGCATTTCTTGTCGACCGACATCTTCACTTAATTTCTTTTCATCTAAATTACGGACTGCGTTAACTTGATTAAAACTGCTGCCCACCATTTAATAAGGTGTGGGGGGGGGGGAATATCATTAAGGTGGAAAATCAGAAATTTGATTAAAATAAAACCATGTGAATTCATATGGTGATTACTGGTCGATAAAAGACGCGATATTAAGACAGCAAGCTGAATGAAATTCTGGGGAAATAGATGTGAACATGATGGTGATTGAGGCGATTGAATGCTCGAGATGGTGTTGGTGACATCATAGGTTACAACAGAACAGGCGTAAAAATTTGCTGAAGAAAGAGGTATGAACTGTTCGCAATAGTTTCATTTAGTTACAAAGCATATATTTTTGTTATATTCCAGGCTTACCAATCTATCAACCCCATCAATTATTCGTGAGGAAACAGCAACTTATCACAGGACTGCTTCGCTTAAGACTACACTATTGTGGTATTTCAATCGAATGTCAAAAATAGTTGGGGTAAGACCTCCTCGTAACTATTAAACATGTGTCTATTTGATTATTAATTTTCGATCGTCTGATTAAATTATTTATCATTCAACCAACTATACACTCATTTCGCTTACTTTCAAGTGTATTTTAGCTTTAATACGTTGTGACAAATTAGATAAAGTACATACAGGTACTGCGCATTTATAATCTACATAGAACACACGAATCTTTATAGTTTAGTTACAAAGACTACCAAATAATTACGTTTACCATTTTGTTTAGGAGCCAAGTATAGTATCTCTTTAGGTCTTAAACTTAATCGTTTCTGTCTTAAGGAAGAACTCCATCTATACTGAGACAATATGGTTTGTGCTCACTGACAATACCCCTTTTGTGGAGCTGACTGTTTACCTATATTCAAAACTTAACCTTGTATCCACCCCCGCCGGGAAGCAATACAATAAGGATACCCATTATTAGAAAGATAATGGAGAGAAAGAGACCCGGAAAGAAGGAATATAACGTCATAGTTTTTACAACTGGAGTTTCCTTACATTAAAAAAAATCTACCCTCAATCTGTTCTCTCAGGGAGGCAAATAAGTAGGGACACTGATTGATAGAAAAAGAAAGAGCGGAAGAGAAAGGGCTCCGGGAAGCAGGAGTATGAAAACATTGGTTGCGGAGCTTAATTTTCCCTACAAAATAAGCTTAACTTGTGTCTAACTCTGCCCTCGTATGGAGGTAAGTAAGTATGGATACTGATTAATTAAAATAAGAAAGAAAATAAGGGTTGATTGATAAAAAGAAAAATAGACACTCGTGAAAAAAGAAAATATTCAATGATATGTTTGGCAGTTCGATTTTCACTATATTAAAATGGTGACGATGTCTGCCCTCTTAGGGAGGCAAGTAAGCGAGGACACTGATTGATTGAAAGGTAAAGAGCCACTCGGGAAGATAGATTATGTCATTATAGGTTATCATTACAAAAGAGAACAAGAAAATAATTATGAATGTGTTGCTGGCTCTATGTATAGCAACAGGTAAGTTCCATACACAAACGCACGCATTATTAATAATCAAGTGTGTCGCGCTCTGTTCGGCCAGCCTCTCGTTACTCGCTCTAACAAAACAGCAAACTAAAAAATCGAACGAATAATGAATAATGTACAACCGTTACATGGATCAAATAATCTCCAGTCAATACGCAGCGTATCGTATTACTCATCCATGCATGATATTTGACCACACTGCTTTTCTCGACTAATCCCAGACGGATCCCGCCGGAAACCAATTCCTATTTGGCCAGCTACGTCTACTGGCCGTTTAAGCATCCTTGGAAGTGGGCAAAATTGAGATTGAGGCGCCATTGTATGCGATGTAAAAAAAGAGGCGCTTGATAGAATTTGAGGAAATTATCAATGTTCCGGCATTTGATCATATTTATTAGTTTTATTAATTTGTTTAGTTGGCTGTATTTTGTGTAATATTTGGAAACGTTTAACACACTGGCATGTTGCTAAAAAACTAGGTTATTCACGCGACATTGGTTGCCTAAAATTTACTTACAATTTTTATCTAATCAATCACAACTATTAACTATACTACCTCGCAAAATTACACTGGATTCATCAAAGTTTAAAAGCTGTAACATCGCCTATATTTTAGTGTATATACATATGTATGTATATATATATATATATATATATATATATATATATATATATATATATATATATATATATATATATTAAAGATTTAAATAATTGTAAAACTGTTTTCGAAATGAAACGTTCGCACAATGTTACTCAAGTCGATAAAAGCATTGCCCTTTCTATACTCATTTTCCGGTAGACAAAATTAACAAAATTGATGATGAGTTGTTGTAGTTTAATTAAAAAAATAGATTTCTAATTGCTATTAAATTTTGATAAACATATGCATATATGGATACATGCATGTATATATATATATATATATATATATATATATATATATATATATATATATATACATATATATATATACATATATATATATATATAAGACATTCTCTTTCACTCTCAGTCTCTCTCTCTATATATAAATAAATACATATGTATATATACATATATATGTATATACATATATATACACATGTAAATGTATATATATACACATGTATATACATATATATATATGCATATATATATATGCATACATATATATGCATACACATATACATTTATATATATACAAATATACATATACAAACATATATATATACATATATATATATGCATACATATATATATACATATATATGATACATATATACATTCATATATATACATACAAATATATATATATATAAACATATATATATACATATATATACACACATATACACACACACATATATAGTCATATATATACAGATTTATATGCACATATATATACACATATAAATACATATATATATATATATATATATACATATATACATATATATATATATATATATATATATATATACTAATATATACACACGTATATATATACATACATACATATATACACACATATATACATATATATATATATATATATATATATATATATATATATATATATATATATATATATATATATATATATTTCGGCAGCAAGTCGTTTATTAGACATGTCTCATTGAAGACCACGGAGTTCTCCCTCTTTATGATCTTTCTGGTCAGTTTCTCGTCGGGTTTTTGGTATCAATTGATGGATCATGGCGCCGAATGTTGTGTCTTGGACTATTTCTCTAGCGCTTTCCGTCTCGTATCTAATTATTTGCATATGTGTATATACAGATATATATATATATATATATATCTTTATTCTTTTATTTACTTACTTATTTATTTATTCATTAATTTTTTCGATTTCTTTTATTTTGTATCTATTATTATTATTGTTATGATTGTTTATGTGTATTAATTGTTGAAGACTGATAAGGTGTTAGTACCGGTGAGGAATTCTGTTTTATATATTGTGTGTTGTACTTTTTTATGTGTAGGGCTTCGAAGATATTTAGTCTGTTGTGCAGTTGTTTTTATGTATTATCTTTGTGTTAGTTGTTAATATGTGTCTTAGTTTGGTTGATTTTATATGTGTAGTAATGTGTCGCTGGATTGCACTAGTGTCATTTAAGTGATACGTAAGGCGCCGGGAGAGGGCTGTAGTTATATGGCCAATGTAAGTACTATGTTTGTCTGTTTGGGGGTTGGGGAAAAATTCCTAAAATGGGCAGTTGAACAATATAATACGTTTGTTTGGTTTAGGTGGGGAGTTAGTAGTGTGATTATTTTCATTATTAAGTTAGAAGTTTAGAATTTGGTGTAGTAAATTATTAGTTTTATTTTTCGTTGTTATTCGGTTGGTTTACTGTGTCGCTTTATCATGTTGATTATAGCTTTTCCATCGAGTTTGTAATTAGAATGCATTATATATACATATATATATATATATATATATATATATATATATATATATATAAAAGTTTTGTAGAAAGTCGAAAACGATATATGCGTTTTACACCTTAACACTAAACATTTATTTACCATAGAGTATTCATGCAAGCTTTCGGTTTTTAAACACATTTTTAAGCGATTTGTTTTCATAAATCATTGTTTTTATTTGTTCTTATAGTTATCAACGCACATTATTACTGATGGCATTTTACAAAAGAATTTATTACGGTTTCATCAGATTACTGATTTACATCCTGTTTACTTACTAAAATGTTAGTGGAAGCTATGGACATAAAGTTTGTATTTTTCATAAGAGAGCAGTTTAATATAGTGTTATCTAAGGGCAAAATATATGTTTCCGTTTTTTCATACCTTTATTGTTGTATGTGTTTTTAATTTTTTGGCAACTTTTTACCTCTTTGAACATTTTATGATGTTGTGATCAGCCGTGAATTAACAGAGGTTAATCACCAGCAACAATATATGTACCAGTTCTCGCCTAATATAAATAAGATATACGTGCACAAATACCGTTACTGATGGCATGTCAATCACAACTGAGGGAAAATAGTTTTAGCATGCAAATTGTTTTTTCAATATGGATATTTTTAATTTAACCGAGTCTCTGTATTATGGTATTGTTTAGAAATGCAATGGCGGCTGTTCCGATAGACCTCTGCGTTTAAAATTGTGTATGTATTTATAAGCCCGGCGTTAATATACATATATATATATATATATATATATATATATATATATATATATATATATATATATATGTGTGTGTGGGTGTGTAGGGGGTATGTGTGTGTGTTCTAGTGTCCGTGTGATTGTGTGCCAATATGCATTGTATAACATGGTTGAATGTTGTTTATTTATCTGGCAATTTTTTCTTAAGCTTTACATATGATAGTTTGCCGTGATAATTGGTTAACAAACATATTTATGTGATTAATATGCAAGCAAGTGGACAGTTGTATTCCACTAAAACCAAATCACACATTTTTTTTTGTTGCAAACAGCAGGTTTGGTGTGAAAGCTCTTGAATTTGGCATTAACAGAAGGTTCGATTACCCGGACATAATATGGTTATGGCATAAAACAGAAATGTCATACGCAGGTCAGGCCATAATAATCGAATTTCCTCACACACCATGTCGGTGATATCATTTATTTCATTTTCTACGCTAATCCACGTAGTCAACGCTACACGCCCATAATTGTATTACATATCTATCTGTGCATCTATCTACATAGTTGTTTCCTATATATTTTGCTTCGTTTATATTAATATATGCTTCTCAGTATTTACATATGCATATTCAAATATGTCATTTAGTGTGCATTAATCCATATCTTTCTATTCAAAGGCGTCAGACCTCCTCTTTATATATTTCTATATATATAAATGTATACATTCAAACATATATATATATATATATATATATATATATATATATATATATATATATACATATTTATATATATATATATACATATGTTACATATATATTCATTTACATATAGTGCAGTAAATTCTCTCTGTTACGCTCTCTCTCTCTCATATATATATATATATATATATATATATATATGTATTGATTTTCTTGTAATTACAGATCACTGTACATCACGGTTATTTTAATTAAATCCATACTTAATTTTAACCTATATTAGAAGTTGTAAGTGTATTGTTGAAAATATTGTCATTTTTGTTTTTCTTTTTTATCCTATTGTCGACTATGAATTATCGTCAATTCCTATTAGGTGTAACAACCTGATACGACATACGCAGTTGGGGTGTGCCCGTTATTTAGAATGTAGTGTCAGTGAAAAGTTATATTTATTTATATAGGTTTTACCTATTGTTAACCTCTTTTTGGAAAGGATGAGTGTTGGTATTTAAAAGTTCAAAATCTCTCAAATGAAGGTATCTTTAACAGATGTACATCTGTGCTAGATCAAAAGGGTTGGCGAGCGTGTATTTGATAGGATTGAGCAATAGATAAGCACAGAAAGATAAGCTCGAAAAGGGCAACTAAATACACCTTTCAAGACGATGAGTGGAGTAGAGACGTATAACTTGGCCAACAGTGTCCGAGAGAGTTTAGTGCCGTGACTTGGCTCCAGATGTCATTGTTATAAATTATCTTGTGAACAATTACAATCATACTTTCTGAAGCAATACTATGCTTATTTGTGTCGATGAGATTTTAATATTAAAACAAAAATGAACGAACTTAAAACAAAATGCGAGAAATAAATATAATGTGGTGATAGTCTCCTAGAAATGTGTTGTCAATTGACTTAACATGTCATTATTATACCAATAGCGTCACTGATATTAATAGAGAAATCGCCATTACGTCATATTAGTGATGTTCAATATGATAAGTGATACGGTTATAAGCATGTTTATTAGTAGATCAAATAATTATAAAATTCCGTAAAATGAATCATCCAATTTAGGAATTAGACTGAAATTTCAATTAAAATCTAAAAAAAAAAATATTGTCTACATTATAAAAATTGTTTTCTTCTAGTTGCTGCGTTCAACATCGCTTTAATGACATTCACACGTTTGTATCATTTGTGTTATGAAGACTAATGTTCTCATCGGAATTGTTCTTACCACAATGTATCGGTTGATGTAAGCCCCGAGCTTCTTCAGGGGCGTCTTTTGAATCCGGGAAGTTTTATTTGAAACTAGACAATTTCGAAATAATTTTGAACATAACCTTTTTGTAATAAATAAGGGAAGCGTGCAGTCGTCTAGTCAGCGATGACTTGTAGAAACGATTTTCTGAAGACGTTATTTTATCGGAACGAAACTGGTAAAACCTCTCGTTTTTTATGATTCATTACTGTATTTAATTTGTTTCGCATGTTGTCTTTTTAATACATCCTCTCTTCATGGCATTTAATTTGATGATATTTCGTACATTTATCATTATTATTATTATTATTCAATATATATATATATATATATATATATATATATATATATATATATATATATATATACATATATATATATATATATATATATATATATATATATATATATATATATATATATATATATATACATATATATATATAATTAGGCAGCATTCCTTCCTCTATACCCGTTTGATTGAACAGGAGAGCTAGCTTCTGTTTATTCTTTTTCCGATCTATTTTTTCCAGTCGTCGAACGACCGATTCGGTGTTATCATCCATGGTGTGATAAAAAATCCCCATGTTTTTTGGCGAACTGTTTCGACCGACATATGTCGTCGTCAGGCGGATGAATGAGTAAGCAAGACAAAACTGGTGAATCCACTAAGAGGACGTTGTTTTCACCATTTCAGCAACATTTCAACATACCTCTCCGCCTCAGAACGAGAATGATTGATGCTAGGTTTATTTATGCGAATGAAGGACGCTTCCATTATGAGGAGGTGTATACTATAATATGACACCGAAAGAATGGACGTGTTACCAGTTAACATACTCCTAAAATCGTTTTTGGGCAATTATGTTTCCCGATGTGTTGGCGAATCGAGCTAGGAGGGGAAGTGATGTGGCAAGTGAGTCGGCGTGATATACAAAGCCTGGTAATGTCACTATACGTATTGTTTGCACATTCTCTGATAGGGCACTTACACACGAATATGGCATTACTAGTTTTAAGTAAGTCATTCGGGTTATTTTTTATTGATGGTTTTAGACTTCTTTTAATAAATAATAAAACTAATTTTTTTTTATTTATCGGGCATATATGTTTGTGTATGATATTTAAATTATTTTTTCCTCGACTTTATAGACTATTAAAATTTAGAAGGTGGGTATCTTTACTACATTTTCTAAGGGTAGGTAATAAACTTATATGTAGATATTGCTAATTCCCTATCTAGGAAGGGAATTGTAAAATTATAATATATG
>OY744515.1:195025233-195047733 GCA_963556195.1 Sepiola atlantica
CAGTTCAGAAAGAATACACAGCTATTCTACCGAAATTTGGTCGGAGAGAATATAACGGTGGAAAAGCCACCAGAAGAGAAGGAGCTAGAAAACTACTGGAGGCCTTTGTTTGAAAATAAGGGGCCATGCAACCAAGAGGCCAAGTGGATTTCAGATATAGCTCGAAGTAGGAAAAGCAAGCCACAAATGCCAGAGCCAGAGATAACGTCTGAAATGATAACACGGAAGGTGAATCAATTTCAGAATCACAAAAAACTGGCATAGACAATATACCCAATTTCTGGCTGAAAAATCTAACATCACTTCATAGCCATTATAGTAGCTGCTTCATGTTACTCTTGAAGGGTGAGGAGGCCACACCAGCATGGCTAGTAAAAGTTGACACGACTCTCATACCCAAAACAAGTCAGACACAACGCCCTACAAAATACAGACCGATTTGCTGCCTCACTACAAACTACACACTCTGAACTAACCTGGTTACAGACAGCATCTACCAACACCTCTCTTCTGGAGCATATCTGGAAAAAGAACAAGCAGGGTGAAAGAGAAATTGTTTAGGCACCAAGGACCAATTGTTGAT
This sequence comes from Sepiola atlantica, assembly GCA_963556195.1. Classification (NCBI taxonomy): domain Eukaryota; kingdom Metazoa; phylum Mollusca; class Cephalopoda; order Sepiida; family Sepiolidae; genus Sepiola; species Sepiola atlantica. Next base: position 195,025,817 of record OY744515.1, read on the forward strand.
CAATAAGACCATCCTTGAGAGTTTTAGGAAGAGGCAGCAAAATCTAAGCATGGCTTGGATTGATTACCAAAATGCATACGATAGTTTACCCCACGCATGGCTCCTGCGCTTCCTTGATCTATCCATCTGGTTATCAAGAAAACCATGACAGTACAAATACATATGTGGAAAACAACTATAACATTAAGACACACTAATGGAACCATAAAAAATCTTGACTTCAAGTTCCGGTGAGGAATCTTCCAAGGAGATAGCTAATATCTTCTACTCTTCTGCCTGGCAATTGATCCACTAAACAAATTACTAAACAAAAGCCAGAGTGCCTACAATGTAAGCCAGGGCTGCAATCAAGATCTAAACAAAAGAGTCAACCACCTGCTCTTCATGGTAGACCTCAAGTCGTATGCTAGTTTAGATGCTCACTTAAGCCGCCTCTTACATGTTGTACATACCTTCTTCAAAGATATTGGAATGAAATACGGACTGGGCAAATGTGCCAAGTGCTCCCTTAGAGCTGGGAAGAAGATCCAAACGGAAAGCATACAGCTTGATGAAGATACTGATATCAAAGACCTTGAGGAACAGGAACAACACAAATATATTGGCATAGAAGAAAGCGATGCAATTAAACATGCCAAGATGAGAGAAAATATTCGCAGAGAATATATACGCCGTGTTAAAAAAATTAGCAAAACACAGCTAACAAACAAAAACAAAATAACTACCATTAACCAATTAGCTATGCCAGTGATAACATACTACTTTGGAATTATTGATTGCCCACAAAAGGACATTAATAGATTAGACACTAAAACGAGTAAAATGTTGACAATGTACAGAGTAATGTATATACCCCAGTGTCTACCAAAGTTGTATCTCCCAAGAGGAACCGGGGGTATGGGTCTTTCAGAAATTGACCATCAACATCGAGCCATTATTGTGAGCCCGTCCAATATCTGATGAGCTCCCAGAACCCAAACCTCATGATGGTATGCCAACATCAAGACACCAGAGCAAGCAGACCAACCTCTATCACAAAACTGACCAAGGATTCTGGACAGGACTGTCTTACAAATAAGGTAGACACAGACAAAAATCTTGCCACAGCAATAGCTCGCAAAAGCCGTCAGAAATACACCAATACCTTCCATTCCAGAAAACTGGAAGAATAGGCCAACCAACAACGTGCTAAGTTTTTCCTAGATGAATTATCCCAGGAATATATAGATAAAGAAGGCTCTGTAGACTGGCTTAAAAGAGGATCCCTCCACTATGATCAGGAGAGAATGATAATGACTGCTCAAGATCAAGGCTTGATGACCAATGCCTTTAAAAAAGATGAGTGGTCTCAGCAACAATAACAAGTGCAGGTTCTGCCACCCAGAAGTAGGGAGTGTGAGCCACCTGACATCCAGTTGTAAGGTTCTACTGGGGGATGGCTATTATACAATGCGACACAACGGAGGCTGTAAATATCTTCACTGGACTATTTGTAAAACGTTGAATATCCAGTGTAGCAGCAAGTCCTGGAAGCATATGCCAGAAGGAACAGTTAGAAATAATGTATACACCACCCACTATGACTATGCTATCCCTACATCTACATATCTAGAAAACGAAGCAGTTAAACCTGACATCGTAATATGGGACAAAAGGGAGAAAGTAGCCACCCTAGTTGAAGTCAGTGTCCCTAATGATGCAGGATTGAACAGAGCAGAAAGGGGAAAGATTACGAAATACCAAGGTCTTATGTACGACATGAAAAGAAACTTAGGAAAATCTCCATCATACCAGTAATTATAGGAGCAACAAGACTAATGAAAAATAATTTTAAAAGGTATCTGGCGAGTATACCCGGTGAACCGAGTGCAAGAGAAATACAAACAACTGCACTTAAAGGGATTGTTAGAATCTTAAGACGATCTCTAGGCTAGAGTGTCTGAAATAGACGGTGAATGTCTAGCGTCTGGTAGAATGCCCCATCTCAAGCAAAAACAGAAAGATAAGAAAAATAAAAAATAGAGAATCATATATATATATATATATATATATATATATATATATATATATATATATATATATATATTACAATGTTTAGAATAACATGTGGATCATCTGTTTATTCAAAACCGACAGTAATATGCTATCTTTTATTTATGTAATACAATATATAAATAAATATTACTCTCATATTTTTACCTTTTTTTAAAGATAGTTCACCCGAAACAAGGCAAGTTGCTACTGTAGACGTAAGGGACTACTGAGAATTGTAGTGAACATTGTGGGGGTCATCCTAAATAGAGAACTGTGCGCGTAATAATTGCTCACATTAGTTTAAATGTCTGCATGTAGATAAAGTCGAGATCACAGGGAGCAGACATATAGTTCCAAGGCCGGCAGGACGAGGAAATAAGCTATGGGTATGGAAAGTCTCTCAGACATTTGTGAAACACCACAGTTCATAAATGGGAGTACACTCATTGTTTGGTTGGTTGAGTGTATTTATGCTAATCGGGCACGAGAGAAGCAAGTTCATTGGAACACAATTCATAGAAGTACTTCAAAAACTAGCACATGCAATATTTTTTATGCATATATCCGAGAGTATGTTATAGACCAGTTTAAGCGCTTACGCCATTTGCGACTTGCTTCTTAAATTGATTGTATTTCGCTATATTGTTTTCTTTGTTGTTAAGGATGTTCTTATTATATTGCAAGTGTGAAAAAAAAACTCTCGGTGTTATACTACATACGTAATGACAGTAAGTTTAATTCATAAAAAATGAAAATTTCGTTGTCTCCAATTAAAGTTACATACGTGGGAATAACATTTTTAAATGGATTAGGTCGTCATGAAGATTAAACAACGTTTCACAAATATGCCATAAATGTATCTAAAATATATTGCATTTCAATAGTATATAATACATAAACCAGGCAATTATGGGTGTGATCAGTTTAGCATGTGAACAGTGTATACAGGAGAGTTTATAAAGCCCTATATTAAAATAGTTTGTAAATGTCGGATATTACATAGATTGTGTTTGTATTACATAATTGGTTTGGAATGAAGTATCCATTGAATAAATATAAGATTCTCTTCTTCATTTAGAGAGTTGAATCTGATACATTTTCGTTTGAACTATTATTTTGATGTAACCTTTTTAGAACCGAATACATTGATAGAAAATCTGTAATGTATTCGATATTCTCTCCTAACTTGGAAGTAATTTTTGCAATGTTTGGTGTGTGCATAAAATACCACCGGTGATTGCAACTCATACATGGTTATATGCCGATGAAGACAACCGGTCTGTATGTTTAACGAAGAAAACGTTTTTTTTAGAAACGCGTGTACATGTAAAGTGGCATAGTTGAAGATTCATTTTCGGAACAAATTTATCATATTTAAAATAATATGGTGTTTTTTTTGAATATACACTATTAAAATATGTATGCGTGCATATATAGAGCGATACATCGATAGATAAGTAGATACGCGTGTGCATGTCTTACTTTTGTATAAATATATATTTATAGATCCTTATTTATGGAACATGGTAGGAAAATTATGCGAATAATATTTTGGTGAAAATACTAATATAAATTCTGATCGTTAATATTGTTTAATTACCAAAATTTCTCGTAAAGAATGCTAACTCTAGAACGTAAATAATGTTGTTCTACCTCAACTGATTGAACAGACAACCTTATCTAGAACTACAAAGCATAATGTTTCAAGATGGCTGAATACAACGAATCACAAGGCACCTCAGTGACAATATCGATTGGTTATTTTCAAAACCATTATTGAATGCGTTCGCTTATGAAGAAAATCGTTTTTGAACAGTGATTTTCCACATTGATTCATGTTCTCTTATCATAATTCGGCCGAACGTGATTATCAATCATACGAAAAAAACCTGGAAGTCTCGCTGTACATTTTGAGGGCGGGGAACTTCATTTATATTCTCTCGTATAATCAAAATTAATGTCGAAATCATGGATTTCGCTTTTTGTTTTAGTTATTATTTTACAATTCTGCTCAGGTTTCTGACATCATTTTTTACTTGTACTTCCTATTCAGCTGTTCCTTATGATTTTACTCAAGTAAATCGCGGTGTTACAAAGCAAATTTTATTTTATTAACAACTAGAGGAGTTCTCGCCGCAGAATGGCTAACATTATATTCCTAGAACAGAATATGTTTTCACCACATTTATGCCTCCTTATGGAATAATAAAAAAGATATAATGAGACTAAACCTCATTACAAGGACTATTAAAATATAGTTGATCTAAATTCATTATCCGATTTTTAACAATAGTCAATTATTAATTTCCAACAATCAAACCACCATGATTTCGCTTGGAAGGAAACAGGTAAGACTGAATTTCTTGCTCAGGTGTGTGCTTGAAACTCTACTTTTAACTCCACAAACCACTCCCTCCAAAAGTTCCCACTGCGCACAAAAAACACATATGATCTCATCGTACCCCTTTCCTTTGTCCTGGATATCATAAAAAATGTTGATACCTTCAAAGCATGTGCGTGGTTTTAAATCCCTGTTATAGTTATAAAAAAGGCGCCTAAGACCTGATTCCCATCATCTCCAAACTTTACAACATATGTATTGCGAAATGTTGCTTCCCTAATAGCTGGGTAATTGCCTATTTGGGTCCAATTTTAAAAGAATTCGTGTGAAAGTACTGACCCAATAAATTCTATAAGTCTCCTACTTCGCTAAAATCTTTAATACTGAATCCATATAGCGATAGTCCACCATCTCAAAAAATCTAAACATATCTCCGCGAAATAGTATTGATTTAGAAAATAACGTTCTATTGCGTATATCCTAACAGTCATCTCTAAACGCAAATATCGTACATTGTACAAGACATATGAAGCTAAGAGGGTTGACCTTAATATATCCAAAGTTTTTGACAAAGTCTGGCATTTAAGTTTTCTGATGAAAATTGATTCGTACGATATTACTGGGCGAATATTTCATGTAATAATACGCTTCTTAGTTCCCTGAACGATCCAGGTAGTCTTAGACAGGTAGTCATTTAAACACCATCACATTAATGCGAATGTTATCCAGTGTCAGATCCATGGACCATCATTTGGCTGATTTTTATAAACGACCTCCCTTGTGCATTTGCGTCCGATATGGGTACATTTGCTGATGACACTACGCTGTATTCTAGACATACGGACGAATCTAACGAACACACACACCGATGGTAATGGCTGAATCCTACAAAAAAAAAGACTTCAAGTCCGATGCAGAATGAGGCGAAAAATGGATGGTTATATTTCATGGTACCAAAACTAAGCTATTTTCCTTACTTATTATCAAAATCTTACCAACTAATGTTGGGATTTTTGAAAGGGTTGTATCAGCTATGGTAATCCATAGCTGATACAACCCTTTCAAAAATCCCAACATTCAAACTCCTTTTGATTACATTCACAGGTAATATTAATTGGAATAAATTCCGTGAAGATACTACCAAGTCTGCTAAAAAGAATGTGGGATCCCTATACTGAGCGATAAACTACTCGCACTGCAAAGTATTCTATATTTTTTGAAGTCATCATTTGTCTATGCATAGAGTAGTGTTACCATACTTTGGATAATGGGCCAACAACTAGTCTCTCCAGAAGCCTGGATAAAGTTAAAAAATAATCTTCAAACTAATAGGTTAACCACTGTCAATAAAGCACCAGCCCCTATCCCATCGCTGCAATGTTGCATGTGTGTGCTTGTTTTACAAGTATTCAAATTAATGTGAAAATCACCGAGCCACTCGATTAGCAGCAACATCACACGCCGTCACGGTAGGTGCAGTCAACATATGCCGTACGTTTATTTCTACTCCAATAGCTTCTCTCATAGCTTTGGAATTCTTCTGCTGCTCCCTGTTTTCTCGACTGTTCTAGTCAAAATGTAGTGTTAACTCACATCTCGCTGTACAACTCCCAAATTAAGATGAGCCTTATAAATCTGGTCCACAATTAACAATAGCACCTTACGTCTCAGTAAAAGCATGCATGTTTTAAGGAGAAACATAAAAATAAATAAATACAAATTGCTAAATGTATTACAAAGATAACTTACATCCTGCTCTCCAGCAATAGTTCACAACATTAGTTGTAACATGGGTTATATATTTATGTACATGACAATTGCAATATAATAATCATATGATAATCTAACATATTGTTAACAGAATTACATTTTCTTTGCTGCCATCATACGATTCCGTTTCAGAAGTCATAGACTAACGTTTAAGACATGTTTTTATTTTATTATATGTATTAAAAGAGATTTGGGATGAGCACGCACAGCCATGACAGGTTAATGTATGTCGGGGTCAGGAGGTTAGGTTTTAGAATCGGGTGAGCGGAACAAACTGAAGGGAGTTCAGTGGGAATCATAGTGTAAATCAACAGAGTTATCGAATATTGTTTCTAAAGATCGAAAACGGGTCGATATAACGTAATAGTAAAAGTCTAAAGATGAAATGTTTACATATGCTGTCTCTCTTTTACCCGATTATTCTATATCACCGACTAAGATACACTACTATAAAAGCAAGATGTTGTGATTGTTGGTATAACTTCACGAAAAGTAAAATCATCGTAAAACGTTTCGTTTCCGTGGCAGCAAGTTCAAAACAGGATAGACACCGGTATGATCCTCCGTAAAAAAGAACCGCCGAACAAATGAAATCTTGAAGCAATAGACAGTCGTGTTTATAACGACGAAGAAGACTATCAATATTTTCCGAATGTTAAGTTTTCGCCATATTTAATTAAATATGGAAGATAAACAAATGATGCATTATTCATTTTACATATGCATGCATACAACTTCTTCAAGCTTAGGAGGACGCCGTATTATTTGCATATTTATATAATTATGAAACTTGTTCTCGTTTATCAAAGACAGTGAAAACAAAATGCATGTATAAATATATATATATATACATATATATATATATACACACATATATATATATATATATATATATATATATATATATATATATATATATATATATATATATATATAAGACATATATTTATAAAACAACTATAAAAAGCATTGACTCAGTCAACTGAGGAAAAAAGTTGCTGCCGCATATCACATGCAGTTTTCTTACATAAATATCTAATAACAAGAGTTGTCTCTGATTTATCTGATAAAGACATTGGTTCGTTAATCAATGTGATTCAACCGATATCTGCACGAGAAAGAATAGAACGACAACACAGAATTTTAGATTTATTTTTTCTGATGAATGATGTTGATGATGTAACCATGTATTGGCAGATCTAACAAAATAAATATATATTGCAACAACGAGCCGCATGTAAAGGAAACACACACTTAAGTACACATGAAATCCATTTGTGTTATGATACGAGTAAAGTGTGAGCTTTCACACGCTGGGCTAGTGGGAGTCACACTCAGGCGTTAAAATATTGCAGAGGAAATGTTGTAGATGGCTGATCCATTGAATGGAAATGTACAAAAAATCAGATTGAAATCAGAAAGGAGATGAGAAACAAAATAGGTTATAAGATTAACTTTCCAAAAAAGAATGGTAGTAATGCATACCTGAGAACGCCAAAACATAGTGACTATTTTAATGTTATGTTTATATATAACTAGCGAGGCTACCCGGCGTTGCTCGGGGTCATGAAAACATATAATTGAGGAGAAATCGCGTGTGTTACATCTTTATATTCTAACTTCTATTCCCCCCCTCCTCTATAGCCGTCTATTTATCTTTCTACCTTTCTCTTCCCTGGTCGCCCCATTTCACCGCTTCTTTTTAATTTTGCCTTTTGGGAAGGCTGCTTCTTCCCCACCATTTCTCCTACGTTGCCCAGGGCAATAGTATGACATATTTCTATAAAAAGTACCACCTCTATCTGCGCTTTCTATATAGGTACTTATCTCCGCTCCGGTATTCATACTATATACGTATGTATCGCCACCGTGGTGTGCAGACTATATACGTACCTATCGTCGCCCCAGTGCACATACTATATACGTACCTATTGCCGCCCCGGTGGATATACTATATAAGTACCCATTGCTGCCCCGGTATGCATGCTATATACGTACCTATCGCTGCCCCGGTGTAAATGCTACATACGTACCTATTGCTGCCCCGGTGCAATGCTACATATGTTCCTATCGCAGCCCCAGTACTTTCAAAATCGAGAACGCCTCCTGAGCACTACTAAAATCACTTAGGTATCCTCCCTCCTTTTTATCTGCAAAATAGTCAAAATTAGAATGAAGATGGCGTTAAAATATTTTCCATCTAGGATATTGAGCACTTTTCTCCCGGACAACGCCGACTACTTTGAAAATCAAGGAGGCCTCATGAGCACTACTAAAATAACTCTTACTGATTCCCCGATCATTTTCAGCGTAGATGCTGTTAAAATATTATCCAAACCTATCACTACAGTAGCTCTATCTAGGAAATTGAGCACTTTTATCCCGGACAACGCCGAGTACTTTGAAAATCAAAGAGTTCTTCTGAGCACTACTGAAATCACTTAGGTATCCTCCCTCCTTTTCATCTGCAAAATAAACATATATATACAGACACCCATATATATATATGTGTATATACATATATATAAATAGATGTATATATATAAATATATATATATATATATACGCAAATATATATGTTGCTATATATACAGATATATAAATATATGTATATATACAGATATATATACATATATCTATATATACACATATATATACACATCTATATATATACATATATACATGTATAAATATACGTATACATGCATATATATCTATATATATAAACATATATAAATACATATATACATATATAAATATATATATACACATATACACATATATATATATATATATATATATATAGACATATATACGTATATACAGGTATATATATACATATATATAGACATATATAAGCATATATAAATATATATATACACGTATATATATGCATATATTAATATATATATATATGTATACATATATATAGAGAGAGACATATATATATATATACATATAGGCATATACAAATATATGTGTATACATATATACCTATATAAATATACATATAGGCATATACAAACATATATGTATACATATATAACTATATCAATATATATATATATATATACATATACATATATAAATATATATATACATATATACATATATATACATATATACACATATATAAATATATATATATATATAGACATATATAAATATTTATATGCATATATATACACCCATATATACATATATACATATATACATGTATCCATAAATAAACATATATATACACATATACACATATATAAATGTATATATACGCATATATACATATACAAATATATATATATATATACACATATATACATATATAAATATATATATACGCATACATACATATATAAATGTATATACACATATATACATATATAAATATATACGTATATATACATATATAAATATATATATATACATATATCCATATATAAATATATATATACATATATACATATATAAATATGTATATACACATATATAACTATTTACATATATATATATACATATATACATATATAAATATGTACATACTTATATATATATACATATATACATATATATGTATATATATATATATGTATATACAGATATATATACATACATATATATACATAAATATATGATTATGTATACATATATATATATACATATAAACATATAAATATACATATATATACACATACAAATACATATATACATATATATATACATGTATATCAATCTTATTATATATATACATATATATGTTTATACATATATATATATAAATATATGTATATATATATATAAATAAATATACATATACACACATATATATGTTGCTATATATACAGATATATAAATATATGTATATATACATATATATATACACATATATCTATATATACACATATATATACCCATATATATATACACATCTATATATATGCATATATACATATATAAATATACATATATATACATAGATATCTATATATATACTAATATATATACATATATACATATATATAAATATGGATATACATATATACACATATATTTTCATATACATATATACGTATATACATGTATATATATATATATATATATATAGACATATATAGGCATGTAGGCATATATATATATATATACATATACATATATATAGAGACATATATATATATATATACGTATAGGCATATACAAATATATATTCGTACATATATATCAATATAAATATACATAGAGACATATACAAACATATATGTATACTTATACACCTATATAACTATATATATACATATACATATATAAATATATACATATATATATATATATATATATACATACATAAATATTTATATATAGATATATAAATATATATATATACACATATATAAATAGTTATGTACATATATAGGCATATATAAGTATATATAGGCATATATATACACATATATATACATATATACATATATACATGTATACATATATACATATATATATACATATATACATGTATGTATACGCATATATACATCTATAAATATATATATACACATATATACATATATACATGTATAAATACATATATACGCATGAATACATATATAAATATATATACACATATAACATATATAAATATATATACATATTCATATATACATATATACATATATATATACATATATACATATGTATATACATATATATATATATACATACATATATACATACATAATGCATATTTATACATATATATACACATATATACATATAAATATACATATATATATACACATATACAAATACATATATCCATATACATATACATGTATACCCATCTTTTTATAACTATACATATATATGTATATAAAAATATATGAATATATGTATATATACACAATATATATAATATATGTTTAGATATACAAATATATATAAATATATGCATATATATACATATATATAAATATTTATATACACATATATATATATATACATATATTTATTTGTAAATAAATATATACATATATATAAATATATGTATATATATACATATATGTTTATATATATGTATTCATATATATATAAATATGTATATATATAACTAAATATACATATATACAAATATATGTGTACATATACATATATGTTAATATATATGCATTAATATATATATATAAATATATATGTTAATATATATGCATTCATATATATATATATAAATATATATATAAATATATATATAAATTAATATATACATATATACAAATATATGTATATATACATATATGTTAATGTATATGTATTCATATATATATACATATATATATATTTATATATATATATATATGTATATATTTATATGTATAAATATTTATATTTACACATATATATATATATACCTATATATATAAATATATATATACTTATGAATATAAATATTCATATAAACATATATATATAAATATATATATATTTACCAATATATATAGATATATATGTATACATATATATACATATATATAATAAAGGTATACATATATACATATATATGTATATATATACATGTATACGTATATATATATATATATATATATATATACGTATATATATTTCTCCCATGCTCTAGAATATGGTCATGCATTCAAATTTGAACAAGCCAAAATCACTAAACACATCCACAACAAATCTCGGCGAAGATTATTGGAAACTGCACTCATCACATCCTCCACTACTATCAAGCAGCGAAATGGTTTCTTTAACCTATCACCCTTAATAAGCAAGATCATCCTCACAGAACAAAGTCTTTTGCCTGATCATGGCTAACTTTTATTTTCATCTCTAACCTTATGACACTCTTCCATTCACCCACACTCTTCCCTTTTCTCCCTGAATCTTCTCTTATTTTTCCTCATTTTTTTCCCTCACATTTTTAATACTACAGTCCAAATAAACTTTCTCATGTTCCAAATATTTCAAATATATTCCTCACCCACCCTTTCAATCACCCCCCTCCCCCACCCACTCCAATCCCTCACTCATTGCTATCATTTTCCAAATATTTCAAATATTTCACACCCTATCACGACAAATCCTCCCTCTTCCCCCTCTCATCCATTTTCTCCCATACCTTTTCTTAAATTCCCTCATTTTCTTCAAACGCTCTCTAAGACTATAACTTTCGCCCATCCACCAAAATCACAGCCCCCCCTCCCTCTCTACCCATCCCCATTTCCCTGCATACACCCCACACACACAAACATTCCAACTCACTCTTCCCCTTCAATCTCGACCACAGCCATCTGGTCAAACACCCCCTCCCCTTTTTCCTCCAATCTCTCTCTGCCATCCATTTTACCCCTGCTCATCCCCCACCTCTTTCTCTCATCGCCAGCCACAGTAGTCCTTGCTCCCTCCACCCTTCCCCTTTTTTCTCCCACTCATTTTTCATTCTCTAACAAGTACGGACGTCCAGCTAGACGCTGCCTCTATTTTTCATTTTATTTTATTTTTCTTCCCAACATGTCTACCCTACATGTATCCGTGCTTGCATGATATCTTTTCCCTATATCATCATCCTGATGAAGTCTTATAAATAAAGACGAAACGTTGATGTACACATAAAAAAACATCCAGTTTTTGGTTTTCCTTTTTCATTTTACCATCACGTCGGATTACCTTCATCCTTCTATTCCCATATATATATATGTATATATATACAGGTATATATACACACATTATTTATATATACATATATATATATATAAACGTATATACTCACGCATATATATATATATATATATATATATATATATGTAAATGTATACCTATACACATATATATATATGTAAATGTATACCTATACACACACACACACACACACACACACATATATATATATATATATATATATATATATATATATATATATATATATATATATATATATACTGTTTTGTTTGTTATGACTTGCTAGAAATATCTGCCGTCGTATATTTCACTTCTATATATCATAATGTATATATTTACTATATAAAGTGGCGTCTATTTTCCCCTGTTATTTTGGCTAGAGTAGGAAATAACTATATTCATAGTACAGAACAAATATACTCACGGCAATTCACTTAAGCGTCTTTGCAGAAATACTAAATGCCCTCATCAAGATTCGAACACACATATATAGTACACATTTCTATGAAAAAGGTGCAATTTTGTTTTAGTGATCTATTTGCGTTCTGTCGACATTTTAATAATAGATTGTTTATTTTTATGCTAATTTTCGCACTAATAAGTTCTGTATTCACATGTAGTGGCATGCACATCGGAGTTGTTTTGCATTTCTACTTCAATAAATTTGGAGTTACGTGACTAAAATAGTAATTACTCAACTTTAAATTTGATCAATTCAGATAAAAATTCAGAGTTTGATACAACGTAATTTCTTAATATGGCGAAAATCCACTATCATAAATAAACATTTCCGCATTTTACCAGGATTTGCTTTCAATGACTGGCAAGAAAATAGCTAACAGATCGACATTTTTCTGGACATTAAAAATTACCCCATGTGACCTAGTTGCGTTTTTAATTCGTTATTTAGATTTCTCCCGGCAAGTATATATATATATATATATATATATATATATATATATATATATATATATATATAGTCTCGGAAGTTTCTCAACCATTAAAACTAAATATTAAAAAACAAACTTTTTAGTTCCAAGTCATTCAGTGGAAAATCACTACTCATGTAAGTCAATTTATTTTTTACAGTCATTATATTAGTTTGCTTCTAACATTATTTAAGGAATTATCAGTTGTCTACCATGAAAAACTGTTTCGGGAATTTAAATATATATATATATATATATATATATATATATATATATATATATATATATATATATACATATATATATACATATATATATACATATATATATACATATATATATATATATATATATATATATATATATATATATATATATATATACAGCGAAATAGAGGAGGTAGCTATATTGGTAACTGATACTTATATGACAATGATCATACTTATTTTAATAATTGTTGGTCAGATATTCCGAAACATATTGTAACCTCGTCGCCAGGTGGGGTAATATACGGTCAAGTTGGTGTATTGAGAAGCCAGCGAACAAGGATACATTCACCCTAGCCTACACAAAATGATCAAGCAGTTCCGTCAATTTTCTTGCTAGAGGCGCTTCAGGCGATGAGGAATAAACCAACTCCTTGTTTTAAAAAAGGTAAAACCGGGGAGGGTTGACCCCCCCCCCCCCTGGGACTGAACAGAACCATAAACTAGCTTGACAGCAACAAATTAACTGTTGGTCAGATCTGTATCTATGTATATGCACTTTTCTGAGAGCAGTCGTTTAATATACCTCTACGGCGAGGGTAATTACGGATTATCGCATTTCATGTTAGTTTATGTTGCGCGGTCATCGTATTAAGTGTCCTAAGCCGCTTACGTTTCCGTTTTCAAAAGTGTATGTAAAACTACAGTACGATATTAAATGGAGGCGTATCATTCTATCAATAAAGACTTAACAAAGTCCATGTTCGGATTCTTGCGTAAGCATCAATGCATTGTTTTATTAATACATTTTAGATGGTATGTGTGTTTTGCAATATGCTTAACAGGAAATGCGAATGAGAAAGATCGTCTTTGTACACGCATCTCTTTAGCAATAGAGCCGCCGGCATATATGAGAGTTGCAATTAAATTCTGACACAAATTTAAGCAAAGGTTACGATCATCGATATGAAGATCTTACATTATTTATCAGCTTTAGTATTATATTCTCCTTTACAAAGTGATGATCATCGCAAAGAAGAGCTTACACTATTGATCAGATTTAGTATTAGATTCTCCTTAACAAGGTTACGATCCTCGCAAAGAAGGTCTTCCACTATTTATCAGCTTTAGTATTCCTTAACAAAATCAGTATATTTGTTTTGACTTTAAACATAGTATGATATGAAACCATGTTTTTAACGTTAATAACTATCTCAACTCACTGGTCGCGGATTAATAGTATATTGCGCCTGTTTCCGACCCTCCTTTGCAACATAAGACGCACTGATAATAATTAGGTTTAAACTGAGTTTAGGGCATTTAAATACGGCTCATTTATACATTTCACTGATGATTTGAGAGTGTAACAGTTTTATTAAGTGATTATTGAATGAGTTTATCAAGTTTATCAAGTTACTTATACATATTTTAAGCGAGTATAGTGATGCACGATATTATTTCAATAAATACTCTAGCAGATAAATAATGCACATTGGAAGATTGTACAGAATTACGTTTTTTGATAGTTTTCAGTAAATACCAAGTACATTTTTCGCCACTCACTCGAAAATGCACGATGTAATTAGACTCTGGGATGTTTAAGTTAATAATCTTTACAGGGATCTTTACAACCCCGGATAAGATAAGATAGATAATGAATTTTCTGCTTTTTTGGAGAATAGACTGTTTTTCTTGTGTTAACAGTCGACAGTCTCGGAAATGTCACTCACCCAATGTTCTTCTTCTGTCCTAACATTAAATGAGTCATGTGTCCGTTTTCTTGTCGGTTGTTGTTCTGAGTCTGGTGCATGTGGATACTTTCAATCCCCTCATGTTATTCGGAATGACTCAGTTGTCAATATATCAATCGGATTAACCTTTATACGCGAGTGTTTTTCTAAACCCTGATACAACTTACCATCTTTGAATGAGATTGCATGTGAGTCGTTTAATTTATTTTAAATTAACAGTAATATTATTTGAAAGTGTATATTTATAAACAACAAAATGTGTGTTTATATTCAAAGAAAATGCAGTTAAAAACAGTGTTATATAATTTAGGTATATGATGTTTCATCGACTGTATTCATACGAAATAAACATTGATATTCCCTAAGCCTCCTACAAGTACCTATTTATCTACTTCCCACAAAGTAGAATGTGACACAAGGTCGGAAAGTGGGATTGCGCACTCTAGGGGAAGAGTACTTGGGACTTTAAAAAATTGCCTGCGCTCAGGCGATTACCAATAAACTAACCCCTTCTCAAAGGGTGAGAATGAACTGCACAGGATAGACACATAGACCGGCGTAAATCAAGCCCCGAAGGCCAAGACACTACCAGTCTATTGGGTGCAGTATCCATCAGAACAGATACTACACTTTTATCTTGGCCAAAAGGCTAAGAAACCTCCTATGAGTAATAATAACAAGTTTAATGACTGTATAATACAATTGCATCCAAAGCTTTTTATACATAAACAAATTTAAAGCATGCGTCACATTAACTGGCAAACATATGAGCCCAGTGAATCATATTTTTCTAGTACGTGTAATGAATGTCCTTTTTCTTCATCCAACACGAAATAAAGAAAGAAAGCATATAAGAAATCAGTTTTTTCTACTTCCAATACATAAATTTATGTCAGATTATCTAAACATTCACCCGATTTTGGCAGTTCATAAAAATTCTACATATTTCCATTCACATTTTGAAAGTTAAGTATTGGCTCTGAAATGTCAAATCACATTTCTTTAAATATAAAGTTATCAGAAACTTTACGAAACTCATTGTGAAGTTTATATATTGGAGGTGACAGATTTCAGCGAGGCAAACTCGTGTGAAGGTCAGTGGTTACGTCAGTTGATTTTGAACTAAAAGTAAGAAATGTTTTTTTTATTCAAATATCTGATGATCATTGGAGCACGACATGTTTGCATCAAATAAATATAATACTTGAAATTAAACAGTCGATGAACAGCCACATACATACAGTTGCACAAACATACACATACATACACACATAATGATAAGTGTATACATTGCACTTGGTAATAATTGAAGTATATATCCGTTCTAATAGTGCTTGATACTAAAGTAGTTATCCACATCGTCTTCAGCTGTTTTAGATCATTGTTATTTTTAACAGTCTCATTTGTACCCAATTTTTTATAGTGGGTAAAACTGAGGCTTAGTATTAACGAGATCAGTCGAAAACTTTATCTACAAAAAAGGTGATGTTTCAAAGAAGTTGTCTATTAAACGACCAGTTCACCTGTAGGTAACATGTGTCTTTAATACGGGTTTCTACCCTTTCCTTCTGTCACTGGCATTATATATATATATATATATATATATATATATATATATATATATATATATATATATCACGTGATTAAGACGAAATGGGAATCTTAGCAGAATTGATTAAGTGATGTAGCTTAAAAAAACTTGTTTTATAAAAAAGTAGGCATGATTTTCTTTAGTCCACATTGAGTTTTTGTACGTATATCTGACGACAATTAATGCATCAGATAATGTGTATACATGCATTAGATGTGGGTTTTTTAAAAAATGTTTTATTGTTTTTACTGTTTGTTTTATAGGTTGTGGTGTAGTTTGTAGTGTCAGAATTTTTAGTTCATTCAGAGTTTTGCAATGTATTGTATTGTTGTTATGGGTAGGTAAGAGAATATGTCTATGCTTCTTTTCTCTCGGATATATTTGTAGGGCTTTTTCTGTGTATTCAGCATGAAATATGTGGAGTATTACAATGTTTTCTATGTGATGTGATTAAGTTTTTCGTCTATATATTGTGGAATGCAGATTTGCAAATAACGTATGGAAAACAAAAGTATTATGCCTATTTCTAGTTTGTTGTTTTGTATTTTGTTGTTATGGTGTGAATAAACAATACATATCGTCGTTTGTTAGTTGGTTTGCGGTTCACTTTAAATTATGATTTACTGTTACTTATTTCATAAGCGTGTCTAAAATTGAATCGATTTAGTGTTCTCTGTTTCATAAGAAAACTGTATTCGGTGTTTTGAGGTAATCGAATTTTGAAACAGGCAGCCTAGGAATTTTAATAATATACTGGCTTTACTCCAGTCTGAGGGTGGCCTATTGGGGGTCTTATTTTTTGGGTATAACTTATTGTCAAATTAGAAATACGCTATGTATTTGGTGTTGATCTTTTTAGGGGCATATACAATGAATTAAAACACTTTTTAATGGGAGCATTAGTGCTATTACGTCCAATCTTTGGATAGTTTTGTTTACTACAGTAATGGTTTATATATTTTGTTAATAACACTGATTTTTATAGGCAATTCTGTTCATCTTTAAGTTACATAAGCGACTCTGTAGGCTTTAATCGGAAACGCTCCCTCCTCCTATATAATGGTGTTAATAACTCCGACAGCTAGCATGTTCCGCCGCACACTTTCCACAGTTAACTTAATTGTTTTACTGCTACCCTCACTTTGTGGGTTATCATTTATTTTTTCATAAGTGAACATTTAGATATGAACTCCTGCGTTTATTCTTATTAGTACTAGTGCATTTATTCTTAAAACTAATAATACCGTAAATCTTGTAATAAAGACGAAACATCGATGCGTTGATGCATACATGAATAGTATTTTGTGTTTGTATTTTTATTTTATATATATATATATATATATATATATATATATATATATATATATATATATATATACATGTTTATATATTTATACAGATTCATATATATTTGAATTTAGATCATATACGAGCCACTATATCTTTGCCATAGGGATAATCAATCAGATGTAACATATCAGTTACTCAACGTTCATTGGAATAGGTATATATATATATATATATATATATATATATATATATATATATATATATATATATATATATATATATATATTCAAGTATCAAATATTATGTCTGTCTAGTAGGTCATAATAACAGTTTAACACTAATTGCAATATTCAGAAAACCACTAAAACGAATTTAATATTGTAATATTTCCCTTATTTATAGCATATAATATATATATATATATATATATATATATATATATATATATATATATATATATATATATATATATATATATATATCCAAATTATTAAATTATATAATATATGGTATTTAGTTGAACTTCTAGGAGTGTGTATATTTCAAATATTACACGTTTAATATTTTGAGCATGTTCTGCTATAATAAGGAAAAAAAGTAATTTTTTTTTAATTACAATCGTGAGTCACATCTACACCGTTTTTTGGTTATTTTATTTTTGTTTTTATTTGTGTTAGTTTATTATAATTCCAAATAAAATATAATAGAACAGTCATTTTAGATAAAGGGATGATGGTCTAACTTTAATTTAGAAATGTATGTTATTACAAAGCCGGTACTATATACTTCGTACACTTCTGTCTGATAATATTAAAGGAACTTACGAAAAAGTATAATTAATGAAAGGGGAAAAGGAAGGAGCGAGTGTAATAACAAAGTAAATGTCAGATTAATTAGCGAATTTAAGACATGAAAGTTAAAATAAACAATGTATTTAACAATGAAAGTAGAAGACAATAAATACAATACTTAATTGGATAATGAAATACATTCAATCACAAAAAGAACAGATTTACGAAATAACGAAAGAAATCGCGTTGAAATAGTGACATTTATTGAAATAAATAAAATGAATAACTGGAAAGAACGTATACAATAACGTAAGAAAGCATCAATAAATTACAGAAAAAATACACAATTGAATCGGGAAAGGAAAGCACGAATTGAATAGAAAATGAATTAATTAATGAGAGAATCAAATAAACGACGTAAATAATGAGAAAATGAAAGAAAATAAGATAACAAAAGGAAAGGGTCAATGCAAAACCGAAAGGTCGGCCGAGTAAAATGAAGAATTAGTGCGAAATGAAAGTAAGGAACGGATGAATTAAATAACGTAAAAATAAACAAAATGAATAGATAGGAAACAGAAATAGTAAATAAAAAAAAGAAGAAGAAATAATAGAATGAGTAAAAGTGAAAAAGCAGAAGAAAACATGGCAGTAAAATGTATGATGAATCAAAGAGTGAGAGGATGAAATAAATGAAATTGCGAAAAATAACGAGAGAAATAGACGAAATAACGAGAGAAGACAGAAATGAATGAACGGTGTAATTGTAAAAGAAACTAAAGAAAACCAAAAATGATGAGTAAATAAAATAATCAAAGAAGAAAGAAAAAAGAAATAGTGGATGTTTGATCAAATGAGCTTACGGGAAGTGAACATATATTAAAAAGCTATTGTTTACTATATATCACAATTAATTGACCATTTCCAGACATTTTTTGCGTGTCCTACGAGACCCACTCACATCATCAACTACTTTTTATTTGTCGGTCGCTGTTCACTTTATTAGACTTCAGATGCGTATTTGGGTCTCTCTGGGCGTTTGTATTTTTGATTTTAAATCCTCTCCTTAGACAGCTGCTCTCCTCATTAAGAACATTCTTCAACTTGTATGTTTCTTGTTTTCTTTCTTTTCTCTTCAACAGGCATTCAGTTCCAATCATTCCCGCTGGCTCATTATCCATTGAAAAGCGGATGTGCGACGACCCAACATTACTTGTCGTTCATTAATAAAGAGCGAAAATCGAGAAAGGATGACAGCAAATATTACTGAACGAATACAAAACGGATTTGTGCTAAAGGAGACAGACACCCAAAAGTTGACAAAGTTATGCTTAAATTGTGTGCCACTACAACAAATATTCTATACACGTTCCATAAAAATTCGCAAAGGAAAAAAAAGTACAAATTTAACTAGCGTTGTGTTTAAAATAATAACTACAATATAACAGTATGTTGGATATTAGTCATCGGTTGAAGATGTTCTTATTTATTTGTCGCCCCAACGAAAGAAGTGTCGGTTTTCAAATTTGTGCAACATCGAAAAAGGGGCATTCTGGATCGGAAGAAAAATAAGCATTTCTTCACTAACCGAGAATAGAACAGATTAAGCATCTTATCAGAACATATACTGCACTTTACACCTAGTCAAAGAAAAATAAGTCAGAGAACATAGTCAAATGACGTCATCATAACACTTTAATTGGTTTTGACGATGAATATTAAGATAGGCCATTCACTGGAACTACTTCCAGTTGGAATAAATAAATATGTAAAACAAGAGGCTACTTCCAATGCTACATTCTAATGGAGTGCTTTACAAATAACGTTATCTAAACTCTAAAATTATTCCTAACACAGGTTTTCGTTCGATATATTTTGTTAAATTTATTCACCCAATTCAGTCGTAATACCCTTACAAACAGAGGGGCATGCCAAACTGCAAATACCATGTATATAACACACAGTGATAAGACGTTTGTTGTGATCTGTACAAACTAGGCATTAGCCACCAATGACAGATAACATTCAGAATTGAGAATTATAAAAAGAACTATGTTTACTATGTACATGTTGTATGTTAAGTACTATTAAGTGCACCTAATTTATTATTGGTATATGATTCTTAGAGGAAATTTATATTATAATAATGAATGCGTATCGCATGCAATTCTATTGGGAATTAAATGTGACCGCGAGCATTCACCATCAACGGTCAAACTCACTTGTAATCGAGTGAACTGATTACGAAATGACTATTTTTATTAGTTTTATTATTATGAATATTAAGAGAAGATTTAACATCTTCACACTTTAAAAAAAAAAGCCAACGTAGAAAACCGCAAGCTATCACATTTAACGAACAATATTTCTAAGAAATAGGGGCGATGTTTACGACCGTCAATGTAGCAATCTCATGAAACCACTTTGGGTGTAAGTGTTTTTCCGTTTTTCATTAATGAATATATATATATATATATATATATATATATATATATATATATATATATATATATATATATATGTGTGTGTG
>OY744515.1:195050233-195055233 GCA_963556195.1 Sepiola atlantica
ACACATATATATATATATATATATATATATATATATATATATATATATAGAGAGAGAGAGAGAGAGAGAGAGAGAGAGAAAGAGAGATGCGCATACGCATATGTGTTTGCTTTCTATGTATAAATGCCTATACGTATAATATAATATATTTTCATTTTATTTAGGAAGACGCAATCACACAATGATAATGAATCGCTTTGCAATATCTCTCATACAAATTAAATTATGTGCACTTAATATATTCTTATAGTGTTGTATTAGAATCGCGATTCGCGTAAAAATATCCATTAAAATGTCAGCAGCGGAAGAAGAAGCTGCAACCATTTACTGAATATTAAGCAATTATTGTGGCCATCTGTTATTTCATTAACTGGATTTATCGCCTTTTCTTATTAAGAACCTCTCATTTCCGACCCGCAATAATGTTAACCGGAATTAAAACAGAGCAGCATGTAACTGCGCATAGAATCAGAGTTTTATATATGGATCAACTCGCGCCCCTATTGGCGAAATGCGAATCAATTATCTCCCCTGTATTTTCACGCTCTTTCAAATTATTACGAGCGCCGGTTATTCAAGCGAATGCTCTGAATTCATCTTGTTCCGTTCGCTTACATTAATCTCACTATCAGACATTCCAGTTCACCATAATTCAACCTGACTAATTTGTCTGTTTCCCTTGCAGCTATTTTTTTTTCATATTCGAAGTAGGTTTTCTTTTTCATTACGTTCCATCTGTATTTTAACACCATTTATTTTCTGACGTATTTGTTTGTATAATGTTGACTCGCTGTATACGCTGGCAATGGCTGATTTTAACTGAATTTTAATTAAAAAAGGTGTGGTCGATATTGAATATATTTTTAATTGGTCTATCGATTCGGTTTCGACATAATTTCACACTCTTAATTTCTGCTCAAAGATGACATTTTATCTCTATTTCTGTTGGCTATGATGAAATACCATAATAAGGTGACAACATTTTTTAAAAAGATTTTGAAAGAAAGATGTTTTAAAAAGTGTACGACAATGTAATATACAGTATATTTCTGATGTATCTACATTTGGTAAAATGATAATCGCTAAAAAGATGAATTGAAAACTGAAAGCCACTTTCTACTTTCAATATTGCAACTATCGTTTCATTTTTATTTAAGAAAATCGAGGTAGTGTGTGTCTGGGTCGCTTCAATACTAAAGCATATAAATTTACTTTCATTAGTAAAGAAGGGAGGCTTAATGTAAACCTTAGAAATAAGTGATACTTTTAAAAGACGCAAAGAATAATCGCGTATGCAAATTCCATTTTTAATAGCAACACACATAATACTGAATACAAATAACTAATTATAAAATATAAATGGACTATTTTTCTAACTTTTCATTATGCACTGAAAACATTCCCTTTTTGTAACTAAGATAGGAATTCATCTAATTTTTATAAAAGGAAATAGATCGAATCAATATACTTTTCAAATAAAACTTATCTTGCGTATTCATTTGGTAACACTTTACTAAGTCTGTGTTTTTTACGTAAGATGTAACTGGGATATTTGAGAGCCGAGCGGGACGTTGCCTCGAGTAGATGTTAGTCTTTTTACAGTAAGATTTACTTTGCCTTTGACAACAGTAGAAATGAAAGTTCACGCATACTCCACGTATTAAACTTCACACCCCTACTCTAATTTTGACTAATATCAAAGTGTAATATCTGTTCCGATGGATACTGCACCCCATAGACAGGTATTGTCTTGGCCTTCGGGGTTTAATTTACGCCGGTCAATGGGTCTGTCCTGTGCAGTTCTAGGAGGTCCACCCTCCCAGGCTTTGCCTCCCCTCTTTGGGGAGGAGTGAGTTTATTGCTTACTGTCTGATGCGCCCCTACCAGAGAATGCCGACGGGGCTGCCCAGGCAATTGTTAATGGCCAGAGTGCTCACCTCTCGGGCGCTGACTTTCCAACCCTTACTTTCCTGACCCGATCTTGGGTCACATTTTACTTGTGGGAGTAAGATAAAACTGGCCTTGTGCCTAACTCCTGGGAGGAGTAAATAAAACCCCCACTCTAATTTTAAATTACTCCAGACAATTTGTCTTACCACCCGAATCTCTCCACTTCTATGTGTGTGTATGGAGATATGCCTGTTTGCGCGCATGTGTGTGTGTCAGTTGATGGGCGCGGGTCAGTGTTCCTCTGTTTTTGTGCGTATGCGTGGATACATGTATCGTATATTCATCTGCTTATCCATCTGTCCACACTCTCATGCCAGGTCACACATGGAATAAATTTATGGTCTACGCGACCATAGAGACAGCAACCTGCTGGACCATCTTTGCACTGTTTTTTGTTCTCCTACTGAAAACTCCACCTCCCACCGTGCACCCACAGTTCTTCAGTACACTGACGAAGGCCGAAGGATTACAACCGAAAATTTTGTACTCCTTCCTTGAAAAAAAACACTTTTCTATACTTAAGGGAAAATTGATATTCGTAACGTCAAAATATAGAAAATAAATTGTGAAAATATATAAAAATATATTTTTCACATTGATTTTTTATACACACACACACACATATATATATATATATATATATATATATATATATATATATATATATATAACTCCTTGGCATGTTGACTAGGAACGGAGCATATGTACTGGTGCTACATTTAATATTATCTGTCTTCGGACAATGAAAATAACGTTTTTTCTAAACAGACACAATCTTAATTTTTGTTCAACTCTACAGTGCCCCTTCCTGAGGAGATGGACTTCCCCTACATTAAAAACCGATATCGGGTCTTACTTTTCCCTCGTGTGGATGCGAATAAATAGGGAAAGCAGTAGAAATCAATTGGTATTGATAACAATAATTTACTTAGTACTACCTCGGTCAATGTCGAAACACCGTTGCCAGATCAAACATCATAACGTTATTTGTGATAAAGTCCTGACTGTTTTGATCAGCTTGGTTGACTTTTTCTTGACAAGGTTATGAGTCTTTTTCTCAACAGTCTTCTTCATGCTGTGAGCGTTAACTAAAGTTAAAACGTTTAATTAAAATAGTATATATATATATATATATATATATATATACATATATATATATATATATATATATATGTATATATATATATGTTTGAAAAAAGAGAAAAACGGAAAACATGTTAAAATGTAGGAGAAAAACAAAAACAAGATATTTGACCGGTTTCGTTCGTATTATCGAACGTCTTCAGAAAAGTGAAGATTCAGAAACAATTTTATTTTGAAGGCACACACATGAGACAAGGAAAAGATGATCCGATTGGACTATATGAGAAGACTTTTATCTACATTGAAATATGATTTGACAAGTAGGTGACATATTCTTCTATGTTTCTTATTCTTCTGTTTATATTTTTATTTATTTTCTTTTTCATTTTCGCATCTACCGAGGTAGTATAGGGAAAGCGGTAGGCGGAGGGGGTAAAGGCGATAAGAGAGAAAAATACAGAGAAACTAGCCAGAATAAACACACATAAAGTGGGATATATATATATATATATATATATATATATATATATATATATATATATATATATAATTGTATGCATGCTTATATATATTTATATATTTGTATGCATGCTTATATATATATATATATATATATATATATATATATATATATATATATACTATAAATTAAACAGCTCTTTGAAATACCCCGGTGAAATAACATTACCAAAATACAACGTCATTTTTGACATAGACTACTAACTTAGCATTATACCAAAAGGGTTCGCTTATGGCTCGTGAGGCCAACCTCCAATCTTCAGAAAGTCATACGAACGACTCAAAAATGAAACTTAATTTCCCCTTTTCTAAACATGCAGCATAATAAGCAGAGGGTTAACGGTGACAATAGCAATTCAGGGCAAAAAATAGTCCTTTCCCTAAAATAGTGGTGTTGTAAACAATGAAAGCAGAGCATTCGGATATTCCTCGACTACGGTCGGTCCGTTTATTTTTATTGTTTGTTAAGCGCTTAGATATGTATACTATTTTATCTATACATGTACGCTGTACACTACTTACTCATGTGTTTCACAATGAGAATATATACATTACATATATAGGAGTACCTCTATTTTATTTTTGTCAGGCGGAATCTTATCCTGACAATACTTGTCCTTGCAGGGAGGTATCGCCGCCCTTATACACACATCGGCTCATATTCCATAGGGGTTACCATTTAGTACTGACCAGGCTCACTGTTGCCTGTGTGCTGTTATCTGAGATAAAAGCGCTGCGTTTACGTGATTATAACTTGATGTACATATTATGCTAAGTAAAACTACAAGACAAAATCCGTTACAAATATTTCGTATTGAGCACTTGTGTTGCCGGAAGGTTTACCTGTGGCGCTGGATTTACTAACATGACTAAACATGACGCGGATATTAGTATTGTACGTTATTGCCCGAGAAAACAGTATAGGCAGATTTAGTATTTGCAAGAACCAAACTCATTGAGGATAACTATTTACAAGTTGTTTTTTTTTTATGTTTGACATTTTAAATACCTAATGCAACACGATGTTTATTTTTAGAATAAAACAACATTGCAAATCTCACTAACATTTCTTTATTTTCAACAACTATTTTAGCCTGCCAAACTTGTTGCACTCATAACATAAATACATACACCTTATTTTAAATATGATAATCGTTTTACTAACAATGCAAAATAATTCACCGGACTACAATACCTGTTTCGAACCCTGTCACCTATGCATCAATTATTAAAAAAACAATTCCAATTATGTTATCAAAAACTTTTATTGGCAAGTCTGTAATCGATACTAAGTTCTTTATTGGCTGAAAATAAACCCCATTATATGATGTTAAGTGTTTAATAAAGACGTCAGTTAAGGGCATATGTTTCGATTTCTTTACAATCGTGATACACTTTTCTATTAAATACATTTTTCCTTTTATTGGGAAATCGTACACCGATAAACC
>OY744515.1:195060233-195105233 GCA_963556195.1 Sepiola atlantica
TTGATCACCAACCTTTTAAAGAAGATTTGCATCAGTTGAAGTCTTAATTGACGTGTGTTAATTAATACAATACAACATGAGGTCAGAGCAACCTTACGTAAAGAATTCGGTATGTTGAATAAACCCATTTAGATGTTGTATTTCCAAAGTTACGATGAATATTCGATAACTTATATAAAAATATATTATGGCATTTTATTTTCGTCTGTACGTTATCACCTTTCACAGACATACCAAGATGAGATCGCCCGATGACAAATGATGACCATTATTGATTAGTCTGATGTTGCTAAGGTAAACAATTGTGACTTTACCCATTTTAACATGAATTGTTCCAAAATCAAATTAAGTCGCCACGTCGATAAAATCAATACACTTTTTGATAAATAAATTTTTTTTACTGATTCGAATATTTGGTTGACGATCATTTTCCACTAAGGAGACAAATCATATTCTTTATTTTTTAAATAGTAAAATGACTACAATTTTTTCGTTTTATTTATGTAAATAATATTCAGCTGATAATGACAATAATATTTACGGAAGATAAAGGGTAATTTTTTTCAATGTGCTATTGACACTGAAAGGCATTTATTATTTTAATAGAAATGTTCTTACAAACAGTAAATTATGCATATTGATGCAGAAAGCAACGTTTAATTTCTACAGGATCATTCATATAGATATATATAATAGTCATATAGACGGTTATTTAATGAAAATGTTGGAATGTCTACGATTTCTAAGCCAGTAACAAATACTTACATCAAAGAATATATATATATATATATATATATATATATATATATATATATATATATATATATATATATATATATATATATATACAGGGTGGGCAAAAATAAGGGTCCTATTTTTAAAAATTCATAACTTTTTTATTTATTGATTTTTTTTTTTTTTTTAGAATAAGTAAAGGACCCCTTGCGAAGCAAGCATGAGCCGTATTAGCCCTAAGAAACGTACCCTCATTTAGAAAACATTATTTTTGCTTAAAAAACTCAAAACAGTGTAAAAAACAATACTTTAGTTTTTGTAAGTTTTAAGAAGTGTTTTTCGGCTAAAATTTGTTTTGTTTCTTTCAAAAAATCTCGGAAGGGTCAGTCTACACACACATAAAGTTTGGTGAGTTTAACTTTTATTTTGTGGAAGTTATTCAAATTCAAGTTATTCAAATTTAAAGATAGGACCCTTATTTTGGCCCACCCTGTATATATATATATATATATATATATGATAATTTTATTTACACTTCAAATATGATCTGAGGTTAAGATCGGATTCTAACTCTGCCTGATGAGATCTCAGTTTATAGTAACTGTTGATCGATAACATCGACATGTCAGTGTCGCAGATTTTGTACATGTCTGTGTAAATAAAATTATCATATATAAAGCTCTATTTTGATATTGAGCACTTTTTATAAACCCGGTTAAAATTCTCTGGATTACCACACTGTGGATATTTTTTACCTGGATTATTACCATTATTATAATATATATATATATATATATATATATATATATATATATATATATATATATATATATAGAGAGAGAGAGAGAGAGAGAGAGAGAGAGAGAGAGAGAGAGAGAGTCACATTGATATACGTATATGAACGCAAAGCATTATGCTACGTCTCAGTTTTCTGGTTCGGATTAGACTGTAGTATATGTTCTTTATTCGGCCCGAGGAGAGGATCAGATTCTCTTCGACTAGACCTATTTTGATGTTTTCCTCAATCAAGCCTGCTTGTCATGGGGGATGCCTATCGCTCAGTTTACCACCCACTTAATATATATATAAATTAATATTTGTGAGTTCTTATCAATATATATATATATATATATATATATATATATATATATATATATATATATATATATATATATATACATGTATGTAAGCATACACTTCTTTTAATATGCTAAAATGTTTTAAATTGCAAGCTCAATGATGTTGCACTACAATCGTTAGAACATATATACTTTATGGCTGCATTCCAATAACATACATCAATCTAAAACCATAATTTCCGTTTATTGCTACAATGTATTTATTTTTATATTTCAGTTAATACCTGTATTTCGTCTTCGTCTCACAAACAAACACATATAATTATTTTTTCCATAGTTAATCCTTTTTATACATTTTACGCACGTTTCACTGCAAAGTCAATTAAAATATATGGTGTTTCGATAACACTGCTGACCATCAGAGAAGTAGTTAATTTTATGGTAATAGGAAATATTATTCCAATAACATGAACAATCAAGATTGAAAGGGTTTAAGAGGGCTTGGCTAAAAATAATTGTATGCCGAAACACATGAAAATAACCCATACGAAGAATTGGTAAAAAAATCCAAGACCACGTGCAAAATACAACGACGACAGGAATGATAAATCTACAGTGCGCTTCGATCCTTCATTTGAAAAAATTATCTAAAATGTACTAAAAAACAAAACATACGCTAAAATGACCCAAGGAAATGAAAGTCAGAAACACGCACGCATCCTGAAAATATTCATATCTTAGGCCCAAAGAAGTAAATTATATATAAAACACACACACCTACGTGCGGGCGCGCGAATGCACAGAGACGCCAAACTGTTACAAATGAACTCATTTCTTCAAACGAATAGAATATCCGAAGAGAGGCAAGATGCTCGAAACGCGTTAACACATTTTTAAATGTGTAAATGTTGGTAGCTTCACTTCATTAAACATATACACTTTTCTCTCGTTTGACCCGCACTACCTTTAACTCTCTCTCTCTCTCTCATATATATATATATATATATATATATATATATATATATATATATATATATATATATATATATATATATATATATATATATATATACCGGTTCAGTAAATTAATTAATTTCTTTTTAATCGTTTTCTCTCGTTTTTTTTATATTTGTTTAATCTCATTCGACCCTCCAAAAAATGTCCCAAACGTCCGTATTCCTCGCCGTTATCAAATTTTGTACCACGAAAAATTTATTTAAATATATATATATATATATATATATATATATATATATATATATTGTGTGGCATCCATTTTTGCAGATTCTCTGCACAGGCGGACTTTTCTCTCTGGTGTTGATTAGTTTTGATAAAGGAAAGTTTCTTTACCTGAAATATTTAATAATAGAGTTTTATAATCATCCGGACATCACACAAACAGCTAACACCACACTTGCTGTTATGTGAGATTTTAAGAAAAAAATAAATAGTAAGTCACATTTCGAATTCGATTTATTATTTTTGTTCCTTCCAGCTTACATCTTACTCGGAATTTGCATTGCCTACAGCCTTTTAAATACATACACACACACACAAATATATATATATATATATATATATATATATATATATATATTAGAAATTATATTTTATGTTTGAAAATTTTATTTTTGTATGTGATTCATAATATTAAAAAAATGTTTTTATATGAACATAGATTATTAGGTATACAATGTATTTTTATTTTATTTTTAAACTTATAATATGGTCTCATTCCTTTGTTTGTCTTTACTTCAGGTTGACCAACATTAAGATTAATGTCCAGCTAAAGCATTAAATCGTCTAATAACCTCCGTTAATTGCCATTAATTTCAATTTGCTTAGCTAAAGTGCCGTTATTAATTCACATGGTTGTTTGCCAAAATGCATTTTTTACCTCAGAAATAAAATCTCTTTAATAAATAAAGTACTCTAACGTTCGCTTACTCTCTCCACGATCACTCATTCTATCTTTCTCTTTCCATCTCTCTACGTATATATGTATAATTGATAAATATTTTATAAACATACAACGACAACTTGTATAATCCTCATTAAGTCCCATCAGTGCAGTTATGCACTGCTGCTCTGTCGGCTAGTGGACAAGAGAAGGAAGTGTGACGGTTTTTTTTCTGTACTTTTCTGAGTATCTTGAAGAAAAGTGGTTCTTGATAGCATTTATTAGTTGAATCGGAGCAATTGAGTACTCTTCACTAATTTACTTAGGAACATCTTTTAATAAATTAATATAAATCCGGCAAGTTTAAATAGTTTGGTAGAGAGCACATAGAAGTAAGAATAATGCAACAGTTCTAAGTTAGCGGAACTCAGGTGACGCACCTGGGACCAGGTGTTTCTCTGTTACGTGGTAAGGATCGCGGACCTGTACGGTTACCATTTGTGTGATGTAGCGAGTGGGTAATATTCTCAGCAGTGGGCGATCCCCTTTAAAATATATATTCATGTATGTTTTTTGTGTATCTTATTTGGGGGATTTATTATCTTTGTATTTGACTACATCTTATAGTCCCACAGTTTTGCAGGTAGGGCCTCGTGAAGGTGTCGTTTTAGTTGCACATACTCCACGTGGTAATCCTAAATCGCCACTGATCTTGTCTTGACTATGCTTAGCATCGATAAAATTTAACGATCAAACGAGAAACTCTGTCAACCTAATTATAGCCATCTGATTAACAAATAGTAACTGTCAACCCATTGTTCAACAGGCGTGCCCCCTCTCTCCCCCCCTTTCAATCTCTATTCCGGAGACTCACAATTCTCGCGAAGAATATCCATTCTAGAATGATACAACTCAGCCTATACATAAACTGCTACTTACACTACTCAAACAGTTACGCACATTTTAACGTGTTACTTTTTTAGGATTTTGGTCAAGTGTAAGAGATGAACGATTTGAACAGTTTTAAACATCTCGAACGTACTGGGGAAGATGCGCACATATCAGTCATTGCCAGGATATAATATCTCGTGGGTAAGTAGGTTTAGTAAACCAATAGACATCTGCGGAAAAATAGTTGACAATAAGCCAGGATAGAAGTGCCATAATTAATGCCAACAAGCAACGTTTTGTGAGATTAAGCAAATGAAATAGGGACAAAGTAAAACAAATTTTGGAGTAAAAAAAGGAAAAAGCGATTCATATGGACTTTGCTGTGAGTGCATTTGTCTTAATTAGCTGTCGATCAAATCAGATATAGCAGGTGCGTTTGAAGGTGCGACTAATTATAACAGCATCAATCAAGAATAAAACGTTGCCATATTCAGGTCAAATGGATACTTGAACACAGACAGAACTTCGAGGCGTCTACGTGTTGTTTCCAAACACATTCCGACTACCCTTTCAATGTCTAACACTAGTAAGACTACTACTGACGCGTTGCCTGCTCAGTATTATTGTTATCATGTTTATTAATTGTACTATTATTATTATTATTATTATTTTTATTATTATTATTATTATTATTATTATTATTATTATTATTATTATTATTATTTATTAATTTTGAAATTGGAATTATCATTAATGTAATACATATTATTGGTCGTATGAATAGTAGCACACATTATAGTAGTAATAGTACAAGTAGTAGTAACGTTAACTAGTATTCGACCATTCTCGTGACAACAACCCTACCAAAGAGTTTAGTACGCTTCGCGCCTCTTAAGTCAAGAAAGGGATGCATCGCTCTCTTCTCTGTCTTACCCCCCCCATTTTTTACCCTCCTCCATACATGAGAATATTTTTAGTAAGACGAAAAAAATAATTTACCCCCCCCCCATAACATTTTTTTTTACCCTCCCGCATACATAGTTAAGAAAAGAAAAACAAATTGATGAGGCGCCTCGGTCATATCAAAGTACTCATGTTTAAATATGCTATTGAAGGCGCCTACGTCATATCAAAGAACCAGTTTTGTTATTCTTCCAAAATGGTTACCCATTTAGTAATGCGAATCAGTGGCGATTTGTGATCAGCGTGCGCGCACCCTGGCCGTCGGAAATTAACTTCCTTCACTTAAGATTGCGTAAGCATGAAACATCGAGGTCTGTCGGTAATGCATAATGAATATTTATTTATAAATATTATTATAATACATGATTATATATATATATATATATATATAGTACTGGATAAATAAAATAGTAGTATAAATAACATTCTTCTTTTTTCTTCTCATCGACATATGCCTTTTTACATACCCATCTCTCTCCAGCGTGTTAAGATGTTTTCTTTTTTGTCGTATCTCCTTCATACATTTCTTCGCATTTCATCATTTATTTCTGATTTATCTGTTAATTTCCTTTAATCGTCTGCCTCATCTTTTTCATTTTTCTCACGTTGTCATCGTTTCTTGTTCTTTTTCATCGTATTCACATTTATTATCTTCGTTCTCGTTTCATCCATTACGACAGGTGATTATATCTGTGAGAGTTTGCGTCACAAGAAGATTGCATACTAAATCGTTCTCATTTGTAATCGATCGAGCTACAATGTAAGCAAGTTGCACGGAATTTGATTAACTCTTACGCAACGGGTCGTCAAACAATTGTCGCGTGTTGTTGAATGCTCAGGCATTCCACGACGACCACTGCACGCATCCCGATAGAACACGCACATCTATATAGTTCTAGATGTATTATGTCTGATTCCGTTTTTTCTTCTCCTATCGACCATAATGCATTTTCTATTTATGTTAGTGCTATGTCTGTTTGTCTGTCACTCTTTCCTCCTCTCTCTCTCTATCTCTCTTTTATCACCCTTATTGTTCTTTGTCCTCATGTACTTTTCGCTATGTATCATCTTCATGACATGGTTATGTTATATTATACATAAATGAGTATTAGACATCTATGAAAACGTAAGCTTACAATATTCAACATGCTACTTAAAAATATTTTGAGGTGTTTTTTTATTTATATCTCGTTAAGTTTCATGTTTTATTTTCTGCAGTTGATCAAAATTAAAACAAGATATACGCCTGCAATTGCAGCCAATCATTGATTATACAATCAGTAGAATACTAATTCGGGTCCTATTGTATCAGTTGGTAACATAGGTTTTGTATGTATTTGAATTCTCTGGAATCTAAAACAAAATGTTAATTTTCAATGCAACTGAATAAAAGTTATATATAAATTGCGGCACAATATTGGATTCTTCCTGAATTCTTCTAAAGCCAAATACCAGCTTTTTAACACCGCAATAAACACGAATTTCTATTACTTAGGTCATTGACGGCGGCAACGGGGGGCAGGGGGGGGGGGCTCCAGCCCCCTCACTCTTTGACTTGCCCCCCCCCCCCACTTTACGGTCATCTATAATTAAGTTGATATGCATGTGTTTAACCGACCCCCAACTTTTTAGGAGAGACCCCACCCCACGATTATAACTGTCCCGCCGGCCCTGTAGATGGTTTACTAAAATAACCTGTTCAGATATTGAACTATCTACGAGGATACACTGACTTTTTCATGGTATCAATACGCGTATTGGCAAAACAAGCACGGAGTTTCATACAAGATTTCGAGAACTGCAATGAAATATGAGATACATCTTAAAGTTTTCAAGGCATCGGTCAACTCAATGCTACTCTACGGATCAGACAATGGACACAAAATGTTTCTAGATCAAATAAAATTGATGTATCATGTCTTTAGAGCGTTACACGTCAACAACAACATATCGTGGCGAAACAATATAACACAGAAAATTATGTATGATGGCCTTCCACGAATATCTGCAGTTGTTAAACGCTTAATTTTGGCGCGGGCTCGATATGTATCTCGACACAAAACCAAAGAAAAGTTATACTGTGGTATCTAGAGGTCAGACGAGTAGACCGGGAGTCCTATATTACTATGAACACTCTTCTGGAATAAGACACTGTCCTCTCGGGATTGTAACTTCTGGCTGCAATAAATGAGCAAGCATCATGACGCACGAAGTTCGTGTATATTTCACCATCAATTGATGGATGATCGAATAAGTATCACATTTGGAGACACGCGCAGGTTATGCCACACAGAAGTAGAGATTGTCAGACATCTGACACCCAGTTGTAAGCTTCTGTTGGAATCGGCTACTATACACTGCGATACAATGGAGTGTGTAAATAACTGCACTTGACCATGTGTGAAATATTGAATACACTATGTAGCAGCAAATCCTGATAACATATACCAGAACGAACTGATGAAAATAAGTTATATACTATCTACTAAGTCTATGCACAAATACATAATATAAAACAGAGAATTTAAACCTGACATAGTCATATGAAACAAGACGGAGAGAATATCAACGTTAATAAAAATAATTGCTCCTAATGATGCTAACTTAAACATAAGCTGAGAGGGAGAATATTACTAACTAATAAGGTCTTATGAACGCCATGAATAGAAACTTAAATCTTATCAAGATATCCACAACACTTGTAATCATAGGAGCGTGCAGCCTTATAAAAAATAATGTCAATAACTCATTGTGCAAGATAAAGGCACACAATTTGGTCTTAAAGGCAAGCTTTTTTATGAAATAAATACTCGTTGCTCTTGTAGGGATAACGCATTCAATCTAAGTATATTATTTTCTTACACTTAGTCCTATATTACAAACACACCATATGAATTGAAGTACGAATAACGTAAGTCTGTGTTTTTTAGATGCATATAATTCAACTGTGTTTATCGATGGCAATGTTATAACGCACTTCAACGGAATACACCAACGTAAATTATATATAGACTTGACACACGAAAATGCTCTTTCAAACGTTAAACTCAAACTTGAGCACGCATACGTAAGAATATGCGATTCCAAACTTGGCACTCTCATAGCACGGGAAATTATATTTTAAACATACATCCAACATACATATTGTAAACAAGAGACTGCGAAAGCAATCAGAATGCAACCTCACACTTGATTCAGAGAGACAAACGACAGAAAAATGTAAAACTTAAGACTAGCATACACACGACTATTGTATCTCAGACTTCAGTCAAGCATATTAAAGAACATGATGGGGGTAGACTTTTTAGTCAGCCAGCCTTGGCGGTCCTTCCTATTCTATTTGACTCTTGAACTGCTTAATCTTTAGAAAGCCTGTTGGGAGCCCAGAAGATTGAACGCCTGTCTTAGGGCTTAGTTTGTCTTGGAGTGATTCTACTTTTCTCTAGTATGTCCTTATTATGATAAGCGTTTTTCATCACATGGTGCCATCCTTTATCTGCAACGATTTCCATAAAAGTAAATTCATACTGAATTACAAACTAAAATACTACTTTGAATTTGAGACTACCACATCAACAAAAATGCTATTTCCAACATGGGAGTGCAATACCAAAGTAAATGGTATTTACTTTGGTATTGCACTCCCATATTTGAAATATCATTTTTGTTGGTGTGGTAGGCTCAACTTCAAAGTAGTATTTTCGTTTGTAATTCAGTATGAATTTACTTTAATGTGATACTGTTATGCACAATACACATGCTATATCTTACATGGGAGTGCAATACAAAAGTAAATTGTATTTAACATGTGATACTGCTTGCACAATTAAAGGTTAGTTTTGACTTAATCGTGACAGACCGACTTGATAGTTTCCTAAACGTGAGGGCAACTAAAAAAAGATGAGTCCATCTCAGCGTTTAACGCTGACAATGATATTTTTGATCTCATTTATTCTAATATTGAATATCGCAGCAAGAAGATCGATATTCCATTACAACTAGTGGAAACTGAGTACACATCGTTACTGGAACGGTATCCACATTCATGATGAAATGGAATGTCACAATTGCAACCGGCCGTTACAGTGGTAAAAGGATGGGAAAGTATGGACACGTAAATAAGACAGGTGTATACTGACTATAGAATGCAAATTACATAGGCGTTATGAATACGTTCAGAAAAGCAGCGCACTAAATACATACATAAACAGAATTGATACAAGATTGTAATATAATCAATTGTATATACACATATTTATATATATATATATATATATATATATTTATATATATATATATTAATGTATCAATATATATATATATATATTAATATATCAATATATATAGTATATATAGATATTAATATATCAATATATATATATATATATATATATATAGATAGATAGATATATTAATATATCAATAAATATATATATATATCTTTCTCTCTCTCTCCTTCTCTCTCTCTCTCTCTCTCTCTCTCTCTCTCTCTCTCTCTCTCTATATATATATATATATATATATATATATATATAAGGATTCAATGAATTAGAACATTACAATTGTTACAAGAATTAGAACATCAAGTATAGTATCGCGTAGGGTCGTTATTTATTTTATTTTATTAATTAACAAAGCTACTCAAAAACGTCTTCATCAGCGCCTTACAGAAATTCAAGGAAAACATAACAAGCTCGTTGTAGAGGAACAACTATTAATAGAAAGATCCACAGAGACAAATATAAGAAAAAGAAATGAGTTACAAATATAAAAAATGAAAATAGAAAGATAACATGATGTTAATTATAATGAAACAATATAAAAATAAAAATAAAAATAAGAATAAAAAATTTAAAAAGAATGTGAAAAAATAAAACTATATGAATAGGGAAAAATAAAATAAGAGGATAACAAAAAAATTAAAATAAAGCAAATAAAATAAAATGAAAATAATATTCAAAAATATTTAAAAAATAAAAAATATATAAATATATATATATATATATATATATATATATAAACTAATTAAATAATAAATAAATAAAAATAGTAAACGAATAATCTATTATATAAATCCCACCTGTCTGTATGTATGTATGTATGTATGTAAAGCTTCTCCTCCGAAAGTACCCAACACACGGTCACACGGGTGACATCATTCCGACCGGCCAGCCCAGGCGCGTCTAATATCTCGGAACCGGAAAAAAAAATTGACTCTTCCGGGGTCGACTGAACACTTTTCTCCAATGGGGGGTGGCTTTTAACTCCATTTTTCAACGTTATTTATACTAATTTGAGAAGAAAAATAATGAAAAGTCACGATAAACTAGATATGACGTCAGAGTAAGGGAGTGGCGGGTAGAAATTCACTCACACTACAACCATTTTTTTTCTTTCTTTCTTCTTCCCCTCTTACTCCCACACTTTCTTTCTTAATTATTAATAGACGCTAATATTCCTTCCCCCTCCCTTCCTCACTATGGCCGTTCTGTTATCCTGATATAATACTTCCAGGAGGCCAAATAGGGGGGGGGGGGGATTGTCGGCATTCACCGATGTGCGTGCCACAGGCCAAATCTGGGGGGAGGGAGTGTCGGCATTCGGCGGTGGGGCGCCTCAGGCCAAATCTGAGGAGGGGGAATGTCGGCATTCGCTGGTATGAGCGCCTCAGTCCAAATTTGGGGGAGGGGGAGTGTCGGCATTCGCCGTTATGAGCGCCTCAGGCCAAATTTGGGGAGGGGGAGTGTCGACATTCGTCGGTGTGAGCGCCTCAGGCGAAATTTGGGGGCGGGGGAGTGTCGGCATTCGCCGGTATGAGCGCCTCAGGCGAAATTTGGGGAGTGGGAGCGTCGGCATTCAGGCCGAATTTGGGGAGGAGGAATGTCGGCATTCGCCGGTATGAGCGCCTCAGGCGAAATCTGGGGAGGGCGAATGTCACCAGTCGGGCCATCTTCGTTACCCTTTGGACTATTTTGCAGATGAAAAGGAGGGAGGATACCTAAGTAATTTCAGTAGTGCTCAGGAGGCCTCCTTGATTTTCAAAGTACTCGGCGTTGTCCGGGAGAAAAGTGCTCAATATCCTAGATAGAGCTACTGTAGTGATAGCTTTGGAAAATATTTTAACGCCATCTTCGTTACCCTTTGGACTATTTTGCAGATGAAAAGGAGGGAGGATACCTAAGTAATTTCAGTAGTGCTCAGGAGGCCTCCTTGATTTTCAAAGTACTCGGCGTTGTCCGGGAGAAAAGTGCTGAATATCCTAGATAGAGCTACTGTAGTGATAGGTTTGGAAAATATTTTAACGCCATCTTCGTTACCCTTTGGACTATTTTGAAGATAAAAAGAAGTGAGGATACCTAAGTAATTTCAGTAGTGCTCAGAAGGCCTCCTTGATTTTCAAAGTACTCGGCGTTGTCCGGGAGAAAAGTGCTCAATATCCTAGATAGAGCTACTGTAGTGATAGGTTTGGAAAATATTTTAACGCCATCTTCGTTACCCTTTAGATAATTTTGCAGATAAAAAAGAGGGAGGATACCTAAGTAATTTCAGTAGTGCTCATGAGGCCTCCTTGATTTTCAAAGTACTCGGCGTTGTCCGGGAGAAAAGTGCTCAATGTCCTAGAAAGAGCTACTGTAGTGATAGGTTTGGATAATATTTTAACAGCATCTACGCTGAAAAGGATGGGGGTATCTATAGGAGTGATTTCAGTAGTGCTCAGGAGGCCTCTTTGATTATCAAAGTACTCGGCGTTGTCCGGGAGAAAAGTGCTCAATGTCCTAGATAGAGCTACTGTAGTGATAGGTTTGGAAAATATTTTAACGCCATCTTTGTTCCACTTTGGACTATTAGGCAGATCAGAAGGAGACAGGATACCTAAAGGAATTCAGTAGTGCTCAGGAGGCCTCTTTTATTTTAAAAGTACTCGGCGTTGTCCGGGAGAAAATTGCTCAATGTCCTAGATAGAGCTACTGTAGTGATAGGTTTGGATAATATTTTAACAGCATCTACGCTGAAAAGGATGGGGGAATCCATAAGAGTGATTTCAGTAGTGCTCAGGAGGCCTCCTTGATTTTCAAATTACTCGGCGTTGTCCGGGAGAAAATTGCTCAATGTCCTAGATAGAGCTACTGTCGTGATAGGTTTGGAAAATATTTTAACAGAATCTATTTTGCAGATGAAAAGGAGAGGGGGTCAGAAAGAGTGACTTCTGCGGTATTGCACTCGGGGAGTTCTTCTGCGGTATAGGAACTTGAGGCTTCTGCAGTATGGCACCAGGTGAGTGCTTCTGCTGGATAGAAGCTTGAGGCTTCTGCGGTATGGCATCAGGGGTGCTATTGCGGTATAGAAACCGGGGGGGGGGGGTGCTTCTGCGATATAGGAACCTCGGGTTTCTGCACTATGGCACCCGGGGGGTGCTTCTGCGGTATGGCACCCGAGTGGTGCTTCTGTGGTATAGAAACCAGGGGGGTGCTTCTGCAATATGGCAACCAGGGGGCTACTTCTGTGGTATATCAACCGGAGGGTGGTTCTGCAATAGGGAACCATGAGGTGGTATGGCAATCAGGGGGGTGCTTCTGCCGTATGGCACTTAGGGCGGGTGCTTCTGCGGTATAGAATCACGAGGCTTCTCGGCGTTGTCCAGGAGAAAAGTGCTCAATATCCTAGATAGAGCTACTGTAGTGATAGGTTTTGAAAATATTTTAACGCCATCTTCGTTCCCCTTTGGACTATTTTGCAGATGAAAAGGAGGGAGGAAACCTAAGTGATTTTAGTAGTGCTCAGGAGGCTTTCTTAATTGTCAAAGTACTCTACATTGTCCGGGATAAAAGTGCTCAATGTCCTAGATAGAGCTACTATAGTGATAGGGTTGGATAATATTTTAACAGCATCTACGCTGAAAAGGATATGGAATCGATAAGAGTGATTTACGTAGTGCTCAGGAGGCCTCCTTGATTTTCAAAGTACTCGGCGTTGTCCGGGAGAAAAGTGTACAATATCCTAGATAGAGCTACTGTAGTGATAGGTTTGGAAAATATTTTAACGCTATCTTTGTTCCCCTTTGGACTATTTTGCAGATGAAAAAGAAGGGAGGATACCTAAATGATTTCAGTAGTTCTCAGGAGGCCTCCTTGATTTTCAAATTACTCGGCGTTGTCCGGGAGAAAAGTGCTAAATGTCTTAGATAGAGCTACTGTAGTGATAGGTTTGGATAATATTTTAACAGCATCTACGCTGAAAAGGATAGGGGAAATCGATAAGAGTAATTTCAGTAGTGCTCAGGAGGCCCCTTGATTTTTAAATTACTCGGCGTTGTCCGGGAGAAAAGTGCTGAATATCCTAAATAGAGCTACTGTAGTGATATGTTTTGAAAATATTTTAACACCATCTTCGTTTCCCTTTGGACTATTTTGCTGATGAAAAGGAGGGAGATTACCTAAGTGATTTCAGTAGTGCTCAGGAGGCCTCCTTGATTTTCAAAGTACTCAGCGTTGTCTGGGAGAAAAGTGCTCAATATCGTAGATAGAGCTACTGTAGTGATAGGTTTGGAAAATATTTTAACACCATCTTCGTTCCCTTTTTGACTATTTTGCAGATGAAAAGGAGAGGGGGGCAGTAAGGGTTATTTCAGTAGTAGCTTCTGCGGTATTGAACCTGGGGAGGTCTTCTGCGGTATAGGAACCTGCAGCTTCTGCGGTAGGGGACCAGAGGAGTGGATCTGCGGTATAGGAACTTGAGGCTTCAGCAGTATGGCAGGCGGGGGAGGGGTGCTTCTGCGGTATAGAAACAGGGGGTGTGCTTCTGCAGTGGGGGGAGGGGGTGCTTCTGTTTGTATTGCACTCGGGGGGTGTTTTTGCAGAATAGGAACCTGAGGCTTCTGCGGTATGGCAACCAGGAGGCTGCTTCTGTGGTATGGCACCCTGGGGGTGCTTCTGCAGTATGGCACCCAGGGGGTTGCTTCTGCGGTATGGCACCCAGGGGGGTGCTTCTGCAGTATAGAATCACGATGCTTCTGCGGTATAGCCACCAGGGGTGGGGTTCTTCTGCGGTATAGGACCACAAGGCTTCTGCGGTATAGTATTCGCACTGGGCCGGTGATAGATGTGTATTTCGCATTCGCACTTGGGATGCGATAGGTACGTATGTATCATTCACACTGGGGCAGTGATAGGTATGTATATAGCATGCATACCGGGGCGGCAATAGGTACTTTTATAGTATATGCACCGGGGCGGCAATAGGTACATATATAGTATGTGCACTGGGGCGACAGTAGGTACGTATATAGTCTGCGACCATTGTGGCGATACATACGTATATAGTATGAATACCGGACCGGAGATAAGTACCTATATAGAAAGCGCAGATAGAGGTGGTACTTTTTATAGAAATATGTCATACTATTGCCCTGGAAAACGTAGGAGAAATGGTGGGGAAGAAGCAGCTTTCGCAAAAGGCAAAATGAG
This sequence comes from Sepiola atlantica, assembly GCA_963556195.1. NCBI lineage: Eukaryota > Metazoa > Mollusca > Cephalopoda > Sepiida > Sepiolidae > Sepiola > Sepiola atlantica. The sequence continues at coordinate 195,075,266 of OY744515.1, forward strand.
AAAGGGGCGACCAGGGAAGAGAAAGGTAGAAAGATAAAGAGACGGCTATAGAGGAGGAGGGAAATAGAAGTTTGAATATAAAGATGTTACACACGTGATTTCTCTTCAATTATATGTTTTTATGACCCCGAGCAACGCCGGGTAGCCCTGCTAGTATGGAATAAAAGTCAAAATAAAAAACACAAAAACAAAAATAACAATAAGTAGATGATAGTAAAAATAAAAAAATCTAAAATAAGAATATAAGATAAAATATAAAAGAAATAAATGATATAAAAATAAAATAAATGAAATGAAATAAAAGTAAGAAATAAAATAAAATAAAAGTAAAATAAATATAGTGAGTGTCAAAATAACTCAATGAAGTGCTCGATTACAGAAGAGAAAGAGTAAAATAAAAATAATTTATATAAAAACAATATGTATCGCAGTTTCATCAGGATTAACTGATCTTTTTTCATTTAAAAAAAAAGTCTATTTAAGTAAGCGTATTGGATAAAAAAACCAATAGGAAATGGCGTTTGTGTTCATCGTTTTTTTGTTGCTGTTGACGATGAACCCAAACGTCATTTCTCTTTGTTTTTTTTATCTGATTTCGGTACGCTGACGATTCCTCTTGGAGTATAGACTTTTTTTAAATTTAAAAAGTCAGTCTATCTGGATGAAATTGCATTACGATTCTGTAAAATGTTACATAGAGTTTTTACATGAATTATGTGTATTTTATATATATCAGGTTATCTCGACATATTAGAGTTCATTAGTATAATATTTGAGTAAGATCCTACTTTACACCAAATGTGTAATATTAACGGTAAGCATTTTACGATTTCAATATTTATAAATATAATCTACACATACTACACTTTCACTTTCTTGAACTACTTATTATATATATATATATATATATATATATATATATATATATATATATATATATATATATATTGTATTACCAATTGTTTTATATTTCTGAAAAACATCTTAATTTTAGGCTATAATTAGTATATTTCTCAGATATGGTATATTAAGACTGTTTTTATAGTATTTTAAGTCTATATTTATGTTAGGCGTTTTTATGGTAGCATTACACTTTTGCATGTCTATTAAACAGATTATATTGTTGCATAGAATTATATTCTTACTTAATATTCAATTGCAAGACTGAAATTAAGATTCCCTTTGCAACATTTCGAAAACAAAGAAATTGAGTAGAGTACGGTTGTTTATTATCTACAACCGACCACACAAAGCATATATATATATATATATATATATATATATATATATGTGTGTGTGTGTGTGTGTGTGTGTGTGTGCGTGTGGGATGTGTTTGGGGGTGGCGGTTATGTGTGTCTCTGTTTGAAAATATATGAGAATGATAGAACCGTTTGTACATCAAGCCATTAAATGAGTTATGTCTTTTATGAGATCGATGTTAATACAATTAAAGAGAAGCACAGGGAAAACAAAAGCTTATTGTGAATTTGATTAAAACAATGATAATTAAGGTTTGGTCATTTCAAAGTATCCCCAATAGTATTACTCATACTGTAGTCACTGATTATCGATCTATCGACATCGTAAAATATGTTTCACTCATAGTCTAAAAGAAAATATAGTTGAACGTCCTATTGCAAGATATTACACATGTGCCCAGGGCTTAAAATGTGTAAAATACATGTTGTTTCGTAGATTTCCCAGTCATTATGTTGCAATTTTTCGTCTGGTTATCCTTTGGTTTGTGATGGACCAGTGGATTAGCTCTCACTTTCATAATATCAACGTGGGCAGACAGAAACGAATTAATAACATCATCCTTGGTTTTACTCTAACCCATTGTGTTCTGCTACGACAAGAATATTACTTTGTGTTTCAAAAACTAATCAAAGGTTACAGCAAAAACTAAAACGCTTTACATGAATGAATTAAATCGATGTGTTTTAAGATCATACTACTACAGGGTGACCCCCCCCCAAAAAAAAGGGCCCCAAATCTAATTAGGCCTCGTTTCTTAGTGTTTCGTCCGAATGAAATGAATTTTGGTCATAACTAGTTTATTATATTCAAAACATCACATTAAAACATTAGGGTATTTGGCCTTTTTTTCTCCGTTCTACAGCATGTGTTCTAGATTGGCGGTATTTAGGCCCATGCATTTCTTGAGGCGCAGAACGAAGTTGTCAATGACGTTCTTACAGACTGAATTGGGAATGACTCTCATCTCCTCCCTGATGGCTTCTTTGAGTTCCGTGATAGTTCTGGGTTTATCTGCGTACACTCTGTCCTTATGATAGCCCAACAGGAAAACATCTGGCGTGCTTCGGTCCTGGGTATGAGGTGACCACTAAAAATTAGTCTTGAGACTGATCACTCTGACTTCGAAGTTCTCTTTCAGCCAATCTCGGGGCAGGTTTGAGACGTGAGAACTTGCTCCGTCTTGCTGGAACCAGAACTTGCTCATGAGCGACAGGTAGATGGTCTGAAGCTCACTCTTCGCCAGATTCTTCGATTAAGATTGGTCCGATGATGCCTCTGACTGAGATTTCAGCCTACACCGTGCACTTAGGAGTGTGCATGGGGCTTGGTGGCTACTTCATTGGGTCTGGAGGACCCCCAAAAGACATTTGTCTTGGAGTTCGCCTTTCCGTCAAGATGGAAGTGGGCTTCATCTGAGGTCCAAAGGAGTGTAAGGAAACCTGCAGCGTCTGTATTCTATATGGGTAAGCCCTGATATCGTTCACCAGCACTCTCCTGCAAGTCTCACGGGAGATACCGAGGGACTGACTTTGCTTACGCACAGAGCCTTTCGGACTCCGCTTCTTGGGACGTCCCAAGTGGCTTGGACGGTTTTCACTGGCAGCGTTGAGGTTCTCCACGGTCCTATACTTCTCGAAATGGTCCACCGAGTTCTGAATTCTGCTTTTGGATGGAGCCTTTTCACATTCGAACTGATGCCTGAAATTGTCCTGGGTTTCCTTAAACGAGCCTGTCTTGTAGTAAAATTTAACACAGTGTATTCCTTGTCCCAGCACCCACTGAGGTATTGGTGTACTCACGGTCGTTGATTCTTCCATGTCCTGTAGAATAAGGCCAATCGGTGAATAAATAAAGGAGATATCACATGAAGTGTACACGGGGCCCGTTTTTTTTTTGGGGGGGGGGTATATCAAACAGGAGTGTGATATCACGCCTGTTTAGAGACGCTTACGTCATCACATTTTAAAAGTAGTTGGATCTTAAGCATGCAGAGTGACAGAAAAATGTGGTTTAATACTTAAGCTCTAAAACTCATTGAAAAGAGACTATTGACTAAAATTGAAATAAAAGATGCATATATATATATACAATCACAAAAATAAGGGGTATTTCTCATCTCACAAATAGCTGTTGAAACTGGCCTCATCCGTTAGATTGTGTAGATGTGTGCTGAAAGTAACTCGTGTCTAGATGTCTTAATCGTGCCAGTGGTTTAAACAAGTATCAAATTGATGATCAGCAAGGATAGCCACGTATACGTATGTGGATGATTATAAAATATTTATTCACAAAAAAATATATTTAAAGTCCCATTTCGGAAGCAGCTTTAAGAGAAATTATATAAAAGCTAAATCAATGTTCCTGTATACGTGATGTTTTGTAGAGAGGTAAATACCGCTTACTATGTTGTACGCTTAAGATGACATTAATAGAGATTATTTATCTCCTCGCGCATGAATAGATTTTATAAAAAAGTTACTCATGTCCAGGGGATTCGTATTGTGCGACCGGATTGAACAGTTATATCCTCACAGAATATTCAAGCAAGTATGAAACTTAAACGTATTTGAATAGCAGTTAAATATGTATTATTGAATAATGATATGTATATATATATATATATATATATATATATATATATATATATATATATATAGTGTATTAGAGTGAAATAAATTACAAAAGTAAATCAGAGTATGAGAGCCCTATGTAAAAAGAGTGAAATTAATTCCAGAAAATGATTCTGTGTGATTTATATATATATATATATATATATATATATATATATATATATATATATATATATATATATATATATATATTTATATATATATTGATAGAATATGAAGATTAAGTGATAAAAGGGTAATGTAGTGATTTAATCGTGTACACATTCCTGGATATTAGTTAATGTTTCATTGATTTCATCATCTACAGGAATTAACATATTTACTTCATACTAATTCCATTTTCCAGCAGTAAGCTTTTGTACGAACCTTATAAGATCATGCTAAATTGTGTAGTGATTAACTTCTTTTAATCTATGCGATACTTAGAACATTTTATAATGGGAATTTGATAATATGGCTGCTAAAACGTGCGTAGATGTCACTCTTAATGCGTAAAGTTATAATTACACACAAGCATAGACTTATCTACACAAGCATGGATACATACACACACACACACACATATATATATATATATATATATATATATATATATATAGTTGTGAGTTTGATTGTGTTTTTGTGATTCATTAAGCATACAGACGTGCCTGTAATGTTTTTTGTGCAACATTCGAATTTAATTGGTTTGAAACTTTCGCAATTATCGCTTTTGTATGTTTTAAACATCTTTATTTTATTTTTTGTTGTTTTCCCTATCTTCATTTTTACTTTCATCACATTTTACAACTTTCGCCTTAATTAAAACTTCCGTGATTTAAAAAATACAAATCACTAGTAAATGAACAGTTATTGCAGAAAACATCACATTTTCCTATTCCTTTTCTTTGAATCCGTAATCCTATATAGCAGGAGAATAGGAATATCACTAGAAAGAGAATATCTATATACGACTGTAAAACCCTCCGTCTATGATGACAGAATTAAGTTATAATTCGCTTGTATTCGCATGAATATTATTATTCATATGAAATACGGGCTGTATCAGTCATTAAAAGTAAAAGAAATAAAAAAAACATTCAACTAAGCAGTTATATGAAACAATAATAAAATAATGAAAAACGTATTTATCGGTAAAGAAATAAAAATGGAACAAAGTTGCTCTCAATTTATTGAAATACATACTTGAAATTGATTTTTTCTGCAGCTTTATTCTCTTATTTTGTGTGTGTATATATATATATATGTATATATTATATATATATATATATATATATTATATTTATATATATATGCATATGTGTATACCTGTATATTTATATAGTTACATATATATATATATATATGTATATATATATATATATATATATTAATTCATTCATTCATTATTTTATGAATTAATGTTAAGTACATACACTGATCTAATAGATACGTATATATATATATATATATATATATATATATATATATATATATATATATATATATATATATATATATATATATACATATATTATTATTTTTTAATACAAACATCTACCACATCTGCGACACTGGAATGCCGATGTTATCGAGCAGGACCTCTTATAAACTGAGATCCCATACGGTAGAGTTAGAATCAAATTTTTACCTAAGATAATATGTGGATTAATGAAATTGGAAAAAATCAAAGAAAACATTTGTTTTTGATTTGGAATGATCCTTTATTTTATATATTATAATTAATCTTACATGAAAAATCGGATATATATATATATATATATATATATATATATATATATTTGCTCAGTATTATTGTATAGATGGTATTTGCTGATGCTACCTTTAGTGTGTATCCTACGATTATATTAATATCAGCTTATTTTGAAAGCAGGCCAATACGTAACAAGTTATTATCGCGTATCTTTCCCAGTTCTTCTGAATGTCAATTCAATCTAATAATACAAAACAAGCAGTAAACATATAATATATGTGAAATGTTATTGTCATATTTTAGATGTGTTGTACTTTCTCTGCGTATCATTTTTTTTCTATTTGATCTTATTTTCTGTTTGCTTCTTATGATCACTATTCGGCTTTTTGTAATGATCTTTGTTTATCTTACGTAATGATATAATGTGCCTTAACGAAATAAATGTCACTCTATATTTTGAATACTACATTTGGGTATTGTTCAAACGTATCCGAAGTGAAATAATATTCATGGCATACGTTGTCTGAAATGCATGATAACTATATTACTATTTAACCAATACCACAAACTTTTTTTATTAGAGATGACAACGTTATGTTATAACCGCCGACCGGACATGAAAATAATGTTAAAATTCACAGGGAACTACATTAATATGTAAACGACAAATACACCATTGACGAACAAGGTTTCTAGATTAAGGATAACATATGTCACATCAGAATACAGAAGAGTAAGGATTGCTTAAGAATAAAATAATATGCACACTAGTATATACTTTTATTTTTTATTATTTAGTCTCAACTTATTAAATTAAACAACCATTAGAGGATAACACTTTATTAAACACAATGATTGTAAGCTTTAAGATATTTAAATTCGAACATTTAATTTGTATGTAAATGAATAAATCTATTTAATGTCCTATTTATCATGAAGAATTACGATTTGTGAAATATTTTTGTAGAAAGAACCGTACACCATTTCCTGCCTATATTTAAATTTCATGTTTGGTTTTTCAATGTCTTTACACATTTTGTTCATCCAATTTATATCTTTTAAATTTATGAAAACTTCTAAATATGAATATAAATATTTAAATCAAAGAAAATTTTCTGGATTTATGAAAACCTATGTAAAATGTAGATTTAAAAAATTAAATTTTATTTTTAGAAATAGATTCAAGAATTATTTTTCGTCATCCTTTTATACACTTCGTAACATTGATCAAGTGTATGGATTGCGTTTGATTAATTATAGAGGCCATTTATGATGAGCATTTCTTCAACTTAGTTATGAAGACAACAACGTTTTTATACATTGCAAATCAGGCCGACAATCATGTGTTTCAGAATCGAGAAGCCATTAAAAAGGTGTGTGAATTGAACTTCCGTGTGAGGCTCGGCAGATGAAAAAATAAAATGAATCAGTTTCCGTTGACGGAGAAGAGGTGTTCTTGTTGTGAACGTCTTACAAGGACGTACAGATATTTAGTTTAGTTAGGTAGTTTTAAGTTTATAATGGTTGAGTAGAGGGAGACTAACAACCACCACGAAACTCGCCTGTAGAGAGAAGAAGAGATAATATCTTACCAGATAATAGCGTACGTGATGCTTAAAATACTATATTTTGCTTTTAAATCAGAGAAATCAGTAATAACATATCCTGTAAGGATATCAGCTTTTCTTAAATAATATATCAATCTTATAATACAGAACCAAGAGTAATAATGTGCTATACTTGTAATTTCATTGGCAGATCCGACAAAAAATTATAACATTTTTTGAAACGATATGTAATATTAAAATCACTTGTGTGTGTCCTACTTATCAACGCCGACATATTTCCATTTCTTGCATTGTGATAGCCTTCTTATTCTCCTCTATGTACATATTACACACAATGTTTCAAGCAAACTACATATCTGTATATATATATATATATATATATATATATATATATATACATATATATATATATATACAGATATATATATATATGTATATATGTATATATATGTATATATATATATATGTATATATATATGTATATATATATATATATATATATATATATATATATAATCAAGATACACATATAAATAGCAACATAAGAAAAAATAAATCTGCCTGAACAAATGAAAAGTGTCAATAGTATTTTAAAAATACATCGTTTAAGTATATAGTTAGATATTCAATTGTTATAAATGAATACACATATTTGATGCATTCTTTTATAATATATGTGCTATATTGCGAAAAGTTGCATGCAAGCATAGATTTAGAAAATAAACTGCTATTCTTAAAAATGGCAAAAATGTAATATTTGCATTAGTTTCGACTCGCCACTCAATATTAGTTCGATATTATAAAGCTTAATAAACGGTGATAATTGCGGTGCTCGCCCTGTTTGATATAAGTGACTTGGAACCCATACTTGCATGTGCTTTTAAATCCGAAAAGGGGAGTAACTCTCTTAAACGTACAACTATAGGAATATGCAGAGGATCTGCCCAACAATGCTATATAGAATGAGATCAAACCCCAGACGAATTTGTTCGTACATCCTTCAGGCGAAAAACTACGAGATTTGTGGTCTATTTAGGTATATTTACGTTCTGAGCATTCGCAAACAATTCATCATCACCCTAGGAAATTCATGCATTTAAATATTCTAATATCACATATGTAGTCTCTGAATTAAGAAACCGTTTTGTCTATGCTAGATTTGATGTTCATAGATTCGCACGTTTTTTTCTAACCGATCGGTGTAACTAATAAAAAGCTGTCATATTTAATAAAAGTTTACTGTATTTGGTAAATATTATGCTTTCATCATTCGTTTCAGACCACATACATCGTATCAAGTATTTCTCTTCATAGCGGTTATGAACTTAACAGATAGCGTTATATAAATGGCGTTAATGCACAATATATAAACACCTAAGATAAACAAAATGCATAACTTTTAAACCTAAGGATCAATAGAGCTTCTTTAATTCGAAGGTTTCCACAGCCCCTATACGTGGCCAAGAAGTTAACTTTGATATGTCTGTTAGTGTTAATGCATGTTTTAAGGTGTTTGAAGAATGGTGATGGTTGTGTCTGTGTGTGTTCCTTAATCCTGATATGTAGGGATCTTATGGTACTACCTATGTAAACTATGGTACACTCTAATTTGTACACCGTATACATGCGGTGACAAATGTCCGTGGAATTCATTGGACAGTTCGCCAGGTTGCACTGTGTTTGGTTATATTGGTGTTTGCGTGTAGCTAGCTGATTCCTTTGTGATGGACCCGAATTGACAAGCTGTATTTTAAAGCCCTCTCTTCTAATGGCCTTGCGGATTGCTGTTATGATTTTATCACTGAGATGAGACAGTTTAAAGAAGTAGGTGTTTGGTGTAAAGCGTCTCATTCGTTTTTTAAGGTTCTCCAGGTGCCTGATAGTTGTGTTGGAGCATCCATTGAAGTCCAGCACCTGATGGAATTGCCTAGTGCAGGCAGTGTTGTCTGCCAATACACTACACTTGTCCTGGATGCGTGTTATTTCATTCAACGCATATCCTATTTTGGCTCTTAGAGGAAGTGCCGACTGGTAATGCAAAAATATGTTTCTGTTAGCTGCCTTCCTGTAGAATTTTGTTATAAGAGCTCCCTCATCAGAAATCCTAAGGTTAAACTATAGAAGTGATGGGGATCCAGAAGCATCAGGGAGCTCAACAGTGAACCGTATACATAGGTCTCATACGATAATGTGGTTTAGATATTCTTAGCTTCTTCTCGTTACTAAGTTTGGATCAGAATATAGTCGACGTATCTCGAAAGGAATATAGCTGAGTAGCAGGTGTTAAGGGCTTGACGCTCCAATCTATCTATGTACGAGATGGCAAGTAATTTTGTAGAGACTGGATCTCATTGGAAGTCCTGTTATTTGTATGTAAGTAAGGTGTCCGAAGGTGAAATATGTATTGTCAACTATTATTTGCAATAGTTCGTGAATATCAGTGGTTGTGAGACCAAAGCAGTAAAGGTGTTGGAAGATATTCTGTCAGTAATTAAATCGACCGCTGGATGTGCAGGTACTATGGTATAAAGAGCGACGACATCTAGGTGTATTGGTTTTGTCTTAACTATTGTGGTTGAAGTTTGTATAGACGGCAGATTATCTCATCAGCACTATTGACGTTCCTAGGCAAGATAGAGAGTAGGAGTTTAATTAGTTGAGAGAGGAGCCATCAGATGTTGTATAGAGGTCCGTCAACTAGATAAGTATATAGATAAAACAAAATTTTAAAAAATGATATTCGTATATTAATAGAATAACACACTGAGTATATAGATACACATTAACTCTTCTTCCTCTACAAAATATTAAAAGTACCCCTCAACATAAGTTCTATAAAAAAGGGGCAATAATGATCTTTAAAAAATAGATATATTTATTAAAAAAAGAATGATAATAAAATAAATGAAGAAACAAAAATATTAATAAATATACGAGTAAAAACATGTAATGATAGAAAACTAAAATAGAATAACAAACTGACTATAAAAATGCACTTTTAGCTTTCTATAATTGAATGATATATATCCAAAAGTAAGCTTAAAGATTTAAAAGTTTCAAAATTCTTAAAAATAAATTATATATTGAAGATTTAAAATGTAGTGACATATTTGTAGTGGTATGTATATATATACATATATATATATATATATATATATATATATATATATATATATATATATATATATATATATATATATATATATATATATGCATGATCCGACGTTTCGTAGATCACTCTTATTTGCTTGGTGAATAGTCGCCGAATTCCGCTATTTACAGTTAAAGTTCTTTATTTTCTAACTAGTTGACAGTGGCCTGCGGGTAAGATCTTACACTACGAATCAATGGTGATTTGTGTTCAGGGATCGCGCCCACCGACCGTTGGGAATTAGTTCCTAGACTGAAGATTGCGTTAGAATGAAACATCGATGTCTCTAGGTATTTAAATATTTATTATTTATTCATAAAAATATTATTGTTTATCAGCCCCCTCCCACGGAGGCTGGGCACTTTTCGAGGAGCTTTAATAACAAGCAGTACGAATAGCTATACGCATGATCCGACGTTTCGTAGATCACTCTTATTTGATTGGTAAATAGTCGCCGAATTCTGCTATTTACAGTTAAAGTTCTTCTCTATTTACTAACTAGTTGACAGTTACCTGCGGGTAAGATCTTCGACTACGAATCAATGGTGATTTGTGTCGAGGTTCGCGCCCACCGACCGTATGGAATTAGTTCCTAGACTGAAGATTTCGTTAGCATGAAACATCGAGGTCTCTAGGTATTTAAATATTTAATATTTATTTATAAAAATATTATTGTATTTATATATATATATATATATATATATATATATATATATATATATGTTTGGGTGCATGCATGTGTGTATCTGTTAGTACACATTGTTATAAGGGAGATGATTCATTACTATTAAGCAAGAGGTGTCCCTCTTTCTCGGAAGAAACAATATTGATTAAAACTTAAATTAAAACAAAAATCCTTAGTGAATTAAACTCTGAATTTTAAAAACATTTTTACTAAAATCATAACAGCATTAAAAAGCTTCAGAGAGAGTGGATGATGATAATAGTGAAGATAAATAAAACAAGAATTAAGGAACATATTTAGCCGTTAATCATAAAAACAAATTTGAGAAAACAAATTCAGAAAACCAAAGTAAATATTGTTAGAAAAATATAGAATTTGTTTTTAGAATAAGATAGAATAAGATAACAATAGTATATATAAAAAACCAATTAAATAAATACTATTAGAAAAAAAATAATTGAACATATATATATATATATATATATATATATATATATAGATAGCACTTCATCGGGGGAGTCAAATATGAAATATTCAGAAGAAACAAGTAATTAAAATAAAAAAATTTAAAAAACAATCAGTTACATGTTTAGTTTTATTACATTTGCTGCGGATATTAATAATTACTGCGTTATAAGCAATATTGCAAGCCCACACGTGTTTTGAAACACCCACCATTTGACAAAGAGGTATTCCTCGAAATATTTTATGAAACACAGCGACACACGTTATGTCACAGTGTTGAAGTGTTGCTTAATCAAGTAAGATTTGCTATAAAGACAACACATTTAAAACAAATTGAAAAAATATATTTTTAAAAATCACTTGTTTTTTTTTTCTTACTTTTCAACGCCGACCTATTTCTATTTCTTGCATGGTGATAGCCTTCTAATATTCCCCCTCTATCTTTCTCTCTCTCTCTCTTTCTCTCTCTCTCTCTCTCTCTCTCTCTGTATATGCATATATATATATATATATATATATATATATATATATATATATATATATATATATATATATATGATCCGAGTGTTAAAATAAGTTTAAAACATCGTGTACACTTTTTCCCTTTAAAAATGAAACTAATGAAGTTTTATGTTTTACATTTATCTTTTAATTAGCGATGCAACATACGCGGTTAATCATTAGTTTCACCGAAGATAATAACATTCAAACACATCTAAATGGTAATTAAATATATATAGTTACTTGATTTTCTATCTTACATACGGCATATACGCATTTAGGGTTGATACAATGCCTAAATTACACCTAGTGCACATAATTCCTTTTTGTATAATTAGATTAGCACAGGTTTCTCTTGTACTTCAAATGGAGTGGAAAGTTTTGTGAATTTCTTTAGCAACGCTATTTGTACTGCAATCCTATAGATCTGATTGGATTTGAACGCAGCATCTAATACTACTTAACCTATGTGTATGCCAATACTGTTCAGAAGGTAAACATGCCGAAACGATCTTAGTCCTACATGTATAGTAAAGTTTGCTTATATATAACCAATAAGTGTTTGCGTCGTTATTATTTCTTTTTGTATGTACATGAATTAAATCATTACCTACGGCTGAAAATATGTCAATTCTCCCTCTCGCTCTCCTCTCTTACTCTTCGTATATATCTATATATATATATATATATATATATATATGTATATATATATATATATATACATACATATATATATATACATATATATATATGCATATATGCATATATATATACATATATATACATATATATACACATATATATACATATATATATATACATATATACATCTCAATATATATAAGGCAAAAATCTGTGATATGTATGTAACGCTAAGGCTTTTAAAATACTAAACAAACACCTCCGAATTTGGTATTATTTAAACCGGCATAACCTCGAGAAAATAATATCGAAAAATTACAAAAAAAGATTCATTTTTAAGGGGTCAAATAGCCATTTTTTCGTTTAATGTGATCACGATTTTTAATGTTATCTTGTGCACATGACGACACATAGATAGGTAGATGACGTCATAGTGATAGGTTCGGATATTATTTTATGCTATCGTCACGTTATTATTGTTTTTTTTGCGTTTTTCTTTGGACTATTGCCCTGATAAAAGGGAGGGGAATAAGCGAGAGTTATTTTAGTATAGCTCTGTGTGCCTCCTTGTATTTGGCGATTGAAAATATGAAGAATACCATGTGAGGATTGAAAATGATTTATAATATAAGGGGATTAAAAATGATGAAGAATATGATGAAGTGATTGAAAATGATGAATAATAGGGTGAGAGGATTGAAAATGATGAAGAATATCATGAATGGATTGAAAATGATAAAGCATATCATGAGGGGACTGTAAATAATGAAGAATATCATGAGAGGATTGAACATGATGAAGAATACCATGAGAGGATTGAAAATGATGAAGAATATCATGAGAGGATTGAAAATGATGAAGAACATCATGAGAGGATTGAAAATGATGAAGAATACCATGAGGATTGAAAATTATGAAGAATATCATGAGGGGATTGAAAATGGTTAAGAACATCATGAGAGGATTAAAAATGATAAAGAACAGCATGAGAGGATTGAAAATGATGAAGAATACAATGAGGGGATTGAAAATGATGAAGAATATCATGAGGGTATTGAAAATGATGAAGGATACCACGAGAGGATTGAAAATGTTTAAGAACACCATGTAGGGATTTTAAATGATGAAGAATATCATGAGGGGATTGAAAATGATAAAGAACATCATGAGAGGATTGAAAATGATGAAGAATATCATGAGAGGATTGAAAATGATGAAGAATACCATGAGAGGATTGAAAATGATGAAGAATACCATGAGAGGATTGAAAATGATGAACATCATGAGAGGATTGAAAATTATAAAGAATATTATGAGGGGATTTAAAATGATGAAGAACATCTTGAGAGGATTGAAATTGATGAAGAACATCATGAGAGGATTGAAAATGAAGAAAATCATGAGAGGATTGAAAATGATGAAGAATACCATGAGAGGATTGAAAATGATGAAGAATACCATGAGAGGATTGAAAATGATGAAGAACATCATGAGAGGATTGAAAATGATTAAGAACATCATGAGAGGATTGAAAATGATTTATAATATCATGAGTGGATTGAAAATGATGAAGAATATCATGAGAGGATTGAAAATGATGATGAATATCATGAGGAGATTGAAAATGATGAAGAACATCATGAGAGGATTGAAAATGATGAAGAACATCATGAGAGGATTGAAAATGATGAAGAATACCATGAGAGGATTGAAAATGATGAAGAATACCATGAGAGGATTGAAAATGATGAAGAATACCATGAGAGGATTGAAAATGATGAAGAATAGCATGAGAGGATTGAAAATGATGATGAATATCATGAGAGGATTGAAAATGATGAAGAACATCATGAGAGGATTGAAAATGATGAAGAATATCATGAGAGGATTGAAAATGATGAAGAATACCATGAGAGGATTGAAAATGATGAAGAATATAATGAGAGGATTGAAAATGCTTAAGAACATCATGAGAGGATTGAAAATGATGAACATCAAGAGAGGATTGAAAATGATGAAGAATATTATGAGGGGATTGAAAATGATGAAGAACATCATGAGAGGATTGAAAATAATGAAGAACATCATGAGAGGATTGAAAATGATGAAGAACATCATGAGAGGATTGAAAATAATGAAGAACATCATGAGAGGATTGAAATTGATGAAGAACATCATGAGAGGATTGAAAATGATGAAGAATAGCATGAGAGGATGTAAAATGATGATGAATATCATGAGGAGATTGAAAATGATGACGAATAGCATAAGAGGATTGAAAATGATGAAGAATATCATGAGAGGATTGAAAATGGTGAAGAATACCATGAGAGGATTGAAAATGTTTAAGAACACCATGTGGAGATTTAAAATAATGAAGAACATCATGAGAGGATTGAAAATGATGAAGAATACCATGAGAGGATTGAAAATGTCTAAGAACACCATGCGGGGATTTAAAATGATGAAGAACATCATGAGAGGATTGAAAATGATGAAACATATCATGAGAGGATTGAAAATGATGAAGAACATCATGAGAGGATTGAAAATGATGAAGAATACCATGAGGATTGAAAATGATGAAGAATATCATGAGGGGATTTAAAATGGTTAAGAACATCATGAGAGGATTGAAAATGATGAAGAACATCATGAGAGGATTGAAAATGATGAAGAATACAATGAGGGGATTGAAAATGATGAAGAATATCATGAGGGTATTGAAAATGATGAAGGATACCACGAGAGGATTGAAAATGTTTAAGAACACCATGTAGGGATTTTAAATGATGAAGAATATCATGAGGGGATTGAAAATGATAAAGAACATCATGAGAGGATTGAAAATGATGAAGAATATCATGAGAGGATTGAAAATGATGAAGAATACCATGAGAGGATTGAAAATGATGAAGAATATCATGAGAGGATTGAAAATGATGAAGAATATCATGAGAGGATTGAAAATGATGAAGAATATCATGAGAGGATTGAAAATGATGAACATCATGAGAGGATTGAAAATGATGAAGAATATTATGAGGGGATTGAAAATGACGAAGAACATCATGAGAGGATTGAAAATGATGAAGAACATCATGAAAGGATTGAAAATAATGAAGAACATCATGAGAGGATTGAAAATGATGAAGAACATCATGAGAGGATGGAAAATGATGAAGAATACCATGAGAGGATTGAAAATGATGAAGAACATCATGAGAGGATTAAAAATTATGAAGAACATCATGAGAGGATTGAAAATGATGAAGAACATCATGAGAGGTTGAAACATGATACATTATATATATCTATGATACATGATACATATCTATGATACATGATACATATCTATGATACATGATACATATCTATGATACATTATACATATCTATAATACATATCCATGATAGATATCCATGATACATGATACATAACACGTATATATGATACATGATACATATCTGTGATACATGATACATATCCATGATACATATACATGATACATATCCATGAAACATATACATATATATATCCATGATACATATACATATCCATGATACATATCCATGATGCATGATACATAACACATATATATGATACATATCTATGATACATGATACATATCCATGATATATATACATGATACATATCCATGAAACATATATATATATATCCATGATACATATACATATCTATGATACATGATACATATACATGATACATATATATGATACATATCTATGATACACATCCATGATATATATCCATGATACATATCCATGCCACATATACACGATACAGGATACATGATGAATATCTATGGTACATAACACATATCTATGATACATGATACATACCTATTATACATGATACATATCCATGATACATCTCCATGATACATATCTATGATACATATCCATATCCATGATACATATCCATGATACATATCCATGATACATATCTATGATACATGATACATATACATATCCACGATATATATATATATACTTATACATGATACATATCCATGACACATATCCATGATACATACACATGATACATATACATGATACACGATACATATACATAATACATATACATGATACATATACATGATACATATACATGATACATATCCATTTTTTCAACGTTAATCAGTAGTAATTTGGAAATTATCCAATGTATTTATGTAATAACTTTATAAAAATGCTGACTCACTAAACATGCTCCATAATCCCTTGCCGGATGTACCCGGTCTTGCCCTTAATTGTGTCTGGTTGTATCAGGTCATCCCATAACTTCTGTCCGGATGCATCAATAACAACATAGGAAGGCTACGTTAGGTGCAGTGAAACAAGGGTGTCTCAATCACATCCGTACCTGACAACCGGTAAGAGTTATTTTAGTAGTTCTCAGGAGGCCTACTTGATTTTCAAAGTAATGTAGGTGCTTCTGAAGTATAACGGTCCCTAGAAATATTGGTGCTTCTAAAGTATAACGGTCCCACAGGAATGTTGCTTCTAAAGTATAATTATCCCCAGGAATGTTGATGCTTCTAAAGTATAACGGTCCACAGGAATATTGGTGCTTCTAAAGTATAACAGTTCCTAGAAATATAGGTGCTTCTAAAGTATGACGGACCCCCCAGGAATGGTGGTGCTTCTAAAGTATAACGGTCGCTAGAAATATAGGTGCTTCTCCACTATTGGGACCAGGGGTGCTTCTACAGTATAGGATCAGCACCAGGGGTGCTTCTACAAGTTATGACCTGGAGGCTTTGCAGAATAGGGACAATGGGTGCTTCTCCAGTATAGGGACTAGGGGTGCTTCTCCAGTATAGGGACCACGGGTGTTTCTACAATATAGGACCCAGCACCAGGGGTGCTTCTACAATATAGGACCCGGAGGCTTATGAAGAATAGGGACCATGGGTGCTTCTGCAGTATAGCGGCCAGGGGTTCTTCTACAGTATAGGACCCAGCACCAGGGGTGCTTCTACAATATAGGACCCGGAGGCTTCTGCAGTATGGTTCTTTGATATATTTTTTTCTTTCTTTAACTGAAAATATTTAAGTGTGGGGAAGGGTAAAAAAAAATGTTCTTTCGAGGGGGGGAACTTCTTTTTTTTCATCAAAAATATTTATATGTATGTGGGAGGATAAAAAAAAAATTGGGGGGGGGGGTAAATTTTTTTTTCATTTAAATTAAAAATATTTCTAAGTATGTGGGAGGATGAAAAAAAATGTTCTTGGGTGGTGCAAAAAAAATATAGTAGGCGCACCAGGGCGGCGATAGGTATATACATAGTATGTGCACTGGGGTGGCGATAGGTACGTATTTAGCATTCGCACCGGGGTGGCGATAGGTACGTATTTAGCATTCGCACCGGGGTGGCGATAGGTACATATTTAGTATTCACACCGAGGCAGCGATATGTACATATGTAGTATGTACACTGGGTCGTCGATAGGTACGTATATAGCATGTGCACATGGGCGGCAATAAGTATGTATACAGCATGTGTACCGGCCGGTGATAGGTATGTATTTAGAATGCGCTCCGGGGCAGCGATCGGTACATATATAGCACGCACAGTGGGGCGGGGATAGGTACTATGTAGCACGCGCAACGGGACGGCGATAGGTACGTATTCAGCATTCGCACCGGGTCGGCGATAGGTATGTATTTAGCATTTGCACCGGGGCGGCGATAGGTACTTATTTAGCATTCAGGGGTGGCGATAGGTATGTATATAGCATGTGCACATGGGCGGCAAAAAGTATGTATATAGCATGTGCACCGGGCCGGTGATAGGTATGTATTTAGCATGCGCTCCGGGGTGGCGATCGGTACGTATACAGCATGCGCACCGGGGCGGCGTTAGGTACATATATATAACGGGCACCGGGGCGGCGAAAGCTATGTATTTAGGATTCGCACCGGGCAGCGATAGGTACGTATTTAGCGTTCGCACCAGGGCGGCGATATGTACATATTTAGTATTTGCATTGGGGCAGTGATAGGTACTTATGCAGTATGCACACCGGGGCGGCAATAGCTATATATTTAGCATTCGCACCGGGGTGGCGATAAGTACGTATTTAGCATTTGCACCGGGGCGGGGATAGGTACATATTTAGCATTTGCACCAGGGCAGCAATAGGTACTTATATTGTATCTGCACCCAGGGCGGCGATAGGTACTTATATAGTATCTGCACCGGGGTTGCGAAAGGTATGTATATATTATGTGCACTGGGGCGGCGATAGGTACGTATGTTGTATGCGCACCGGGGTGGCAATAGATACGTATATAGTATGAACACCGGGGCGGAGATA
This sequence comes from Sepiola atlantica, assembly GCA_963556195.1. Taxonomy (NCBI): domain Eukaryota; kingdom Metazoa; phylum Mollusca; class Cephalopoda; order Sepiida; family Sepiolidae; genus Sepiola; species Sepiola atlantica. The sequence goes on from OY744515.1 coordinate 195,094,202, forward strand.
AGTACCTATATAGAAGGCGCAGACAGAGGTGGTACTTTTTATAGAAATAAGTTATACTATTGCCCTGGGAAACGTAGGATGAAATGGTGGGGAAGAAACAGCTTTCGCAAAAGGCAAAATTAAAAAGTAGCAGTGAAATGGGGCGAACAGGGAAGAGAAAAGTAGAAAGATAAAGAGACGGCTATAGAGAGAGGGAGAGAAATTGAAGTTTGAATATAAAGATGTTACACACGCGATTTTTCTTCAATTATATGTTTTTATGACCCCGAGCAACGCCGGGTAGCCCTGCTAGTCTCTTATATAAAGGGCAGTTGTCTGTATGTATGTATGTCTGTATGTGAAGCTTCTCCTCAAAAACTAAGCGGCGACATGTCAAAAAGTGTATATCTTCAGCACCGTACATATCCTGGGATCATAATATCTCAAAATCGCAAATAACGATTCACTCGCTGACAGTCAACCGGACCACTTTCCGACAAAAGGTAGCAGTTTTTTCGTATTTTATTCGACTTTTTCAACGTTATTATGTACTAAATTTGAAATAATCTAATGTATTTATGTACTAATCCGATAAAAATGCAGAGTCATTGTAAACATCCCATAATCCCTTGCCGGATGTACCCGGTCTTGCCCTAAATTGTGTCCGGTTCTATCAGATCATCCAATAACTTCTGTCCGGATGCATCAATAACAACATAGGAATCCTACGTTAAGAGTGTGTAGTGAAACAAGGGTTGCTCAATCACATCCGCACCTGTCCCATAATCCCTTGCCGGATGTACCCGGTCTTGCCCTAAATTGTGTCCGGTTATATCAGGTCATCATGACGTCAGAGAGTGGCAGTTTTCCTTTCTGTCATTTTTCCCTCTCACACTTTCTTTCTTAATTATTAATAGACGCTAATATTCCCCCCCCCCCTCCCTCCCTGTGGCCGTTCTGTTATCATGATAGGAATTACCTCCTCCTTTCAGGCCAAATTGGGGGGGGGGTTTACGGTATTCGCCGGTGTGAGCATTACCTCCTCCTTTTTTGAGAAGTGTAGAGGTAGGGTAGTATCGGTTCCGTTGTCATGATGCACTGATCCCATGCATTACCTCCTCCTTTTTTGAGAAGGGTAGATGTAGAATAGTATCGGTTCCGTTGTCATGATGTGCTCATCCCATGAATTACCTCCTCCTTTTTTGAGAAGTGTAGAGGTAGGGTAGTATCGGTTCCGTTGTCATGATGCCATAATCCCATGCATTATCTCCTCCTTTTTTGAGAAGTATTTAGGTAGGGTCGTATCGGTTCCGTTGTCATGATGCCCTCATCCCATCCATTATCTACTCCTTTTTTGAGCAGTGTTGAAGTGTGAGCGCCTCAGGCGAAATCCGGGAGGGGGAATGTCGGCATTCGTCGGTATGAGCGCCTCAGGCGAAATCTGGGGAGGGGGAATGTCGGCATTCGCCGGTATGAGCGCCTCAGGACTATTTGGCAGATCAGAAAGAGAAAGGATACCTAAGGGATTTCAGTAGTGCTCATGAAGCCTACTCGATTTTCAAAGTACTCGGCGTTGTCCGGGAGAAAAGTGCTCAATATCCTAGATAGAGCTACTGTAGTGATAGGTTTAGAAAATATTTTAACGCCATCTTCGTTACCCTTTGGACAATTTTGCAGCTGAAAAGGAGGGAGGATACCTAACTGATTTCAGTAGTCCCCAGGAGGCCTCTTTGTTTTTCAAAGTACTCGGCGTTGTCCGGGAAAAAAGTGCTTAATGTCCTAGATAGAGCTACTGTAGTGATAGGTTTGGATAATATTTTAACAGTATCTACGCTGAAAAGGATTGGGTAATCGATTAGAGTTATTTCAGTAGTGCTTAGGAGGCCTCTTTGATTTTGAAATACTCGGCGTTGTCCGGGAGAAAAGTGCTCAATATCCTAGATAGAGCTACTGTAGTGATAGGTTTGGAAAATATTTTAACGCCATCTTCGTTCCCCTTTGGATTATTTCGCAGATCAGAAGGAGAGAGGATACCAAAGTGATTTCAGTAGTCCCCAGGAGGCCTCCTTGATTATCAAAGTACTCGGCGTTGTCCGGGAGAAAAGTGCTCAATGTCCTAGATAGAGCTACTGTAGTGATAGGTTTGGAAAATATTTTAACGCCATCTTCGTTCCCCTTTGGACTATTTCGCAGATAAGAAGGAGAGAGGATACCTATAGGATTTCAGGAGTGCTCATGAAGCCTCCACGATTTTCAAAGTACTCGGCGTTGTCCGGGAGAAAAGTGCTCAATGTCCTAGATAGAGCTACTGTAGTGATAGGTTTGGAAAATATTTTAACGCCATCTTCGTTCCCCTTTGGACTATTTCGCAGATCAGAAGGAGAGAGGATACCTAAGGGATTTCAGGAGTGCTCATGAAGCCTCCTCGATTTTCAAAGTACTCGGCGTTATCCGGGAGAAAAGTGCTCAATATCCTAGATAGAGCTACTGTAGTGATAGGTTTGGAAAATATTTTAACGCCATCTTCGTTCCCCTTTGGACTATTTCGCAGATCAGAATGGGGAGAGGATACCTAAGGGATTTCATGGGTGTTCATGAAGCCTGCTCCATTTTCAAAGTACTCGGCGTTGTCCGGGAGAAAAGTGCTCAATATCCTAGATAGAGCTACTGTAGTGATAGGTTTGGAAAATATTTTAACGCCATCTTCGTTCCCCTTTGGATTATTTCGCAGATCAGAAGGAGAGAGGATACCGAAGTGATTTCAGTAGTCCCCAGGAGGCCTCCTTGATTATCAAAGTACTCGGCGTTGTCCGGGAGAAAAGTGCTCAATGTCTTAGATAGAGCTACTGTAGTGATAGGTTTGGAAAATATTTTAACACCATCTTCGTTCCCCTTTGGACTATTTCGCAGATCAGAAGGAGAGAGGATACCTAAGGGATTTCAGGAGTGCTCATAAAGTCTCCTCGATTTTCAAAGTACTCGGCGTTGTCCGGGAGAAAAGTGCTCAATGTCCTAGATAGAGCTACTGTAGGGATAGGTTTAGAAAATATTTTAACGCCATCTTCGTTCCCCTTTGGAAAATTTTGCAGCTGAAAAGGAGGGAGGATACCTAACTGATTTCAGTAGTCCCCAGGAGGCCTCTTTGTTTTTCAAAGTACTCGGCGTTGTCCGGGGAAAAAAGTGCTCAATGTCCTAGATAGAGCTACTGTAGTGATAGGTTTGGATAATATTTTAACAGTATCTACGCTGAAAAGGATTGGGTAATCGACAAGAGTTATTTCAGTAGTGCTCAGGAGGCCTCTTTGATTTTTAAATACTCGGCGTTGTCCGGGAGAAAAGTGCTCAATATCCTAGATAGAGCTACTGTAGTGATAGGTTTGGAAAATATTTTAACGCCATCTTCGTTCCCCTTTGGACTATTTCGCAGATCAGAACGAGAGAGGATACCTAAGTGATTTCAGTAGTCCCCAGGAGGCCTCCTTGATTATCAAAGTACTCGGCGTTGTCCGGGAGAAAAGTGCTTAATGTCCTAGATAGAGCTACTGTAGTGATAGGTTTGGAAAATAATTTAACACCATCTTCGTTCCCCTTTGGACTATTTCGCAGATCAGACGGAGAGAGGATACCTAAGGGATTTCATGGGTGTTCATGAAGCCTGCTCCATTTTCAAAGTACTCGGCGTTGTCCGGGAGAAAAGTGCTCAATATCCTAGATAGAGCTACTGTAGTGATAGGTTTGGAAAATATTTTAACGCCATCTTCGTTCCCCTTTGGATTATTTCGCAGATCAGAAGGAGAGAGGATACCGAAGTGATTTCAGTAGTCCCCAAGAGGCCTCCTTGATTATCAAAGTACTTGGCGTTGTCCGGGAGAAAAGTGCTCAATGTCCTAGATAGAGCTACTGTAGTGATAGGTTTGGAAAATATTTTAACGCCATCTTCGTTCCCCTTTGGACTATTTCGCAGATCAGAAGGAGAGAGGATACCTAAGGGATTTCAGGAGTGCTCGTGAAGCCTCCTCGATTTTCAAAGTACTCGGCGTTGTCCGGGAGAAAAGTGCTCAATGTCCTAGATAGAGCTACTGTAGTGATAGGTTTGGAAAATATTTTAACGCCATCTTCGTTCCCCTTTGGACTATTTCGCAGATCAGAACGAGAGAGGATACCTAAGTGATTTCAGTAGTCCCCAGGAGGCCTCCTTGATTATCAAAGTACTCGGCGTTGTCCGGGAGAAAAGTGCTCAATGTCCTAGATAGAGCTACTGTAGTGATAGGTTTTGGAAAATATTTTAACGCCATCTTCGTTCCCCTTTGGAGTATTTCGCAGATCAGAATGGGGAGAGAATACCTAAGGGATTTCAGGAGTGCTCATAAAGCCTCCTCGATTTTCAAAGTACTCGGCGTTGTCCGGGAGAAAAGTGCTCAATATCCTAGATAGAGCTACTGTAGTGATAGATTTAGAAAATATTTTAACGCCATCTTCGTTCCCCTTTGGACAATTTTGCAGCTGAAAAGGAGGGTCGATACCTAACTGATTTCAGTAGTCCCCAGGAGGCTTCTTTGTTTTTCAAAGTACTCGGCGTTGTCCGGGAAAAAAGTGCTCAATGTCCTAGATAGAGCTACTGTAGTGATAGGTTTGGATAATATTTTAACAGTATCTATGCTGAAAAGGATTGGGTAATCGACAAGAGTTATTTCAGTAGTGCTCAGGAGGCCTCTTTGATTTTGAAATACTCGGCGTTGTCCGGGAGAAAAGTGCTCAATATCCTAGATAGAGCTACTGTAGTGATAGGTTTGGAAAATATTTTAACGCCATCTTCGTTCCCCTTTGGACTATTTCGCAGATCAGAAGGAGAGAGGATACCTAAGTGATTTCAGTAGTCTCCAGGAGGCCTCCTTGATTATCAAAGTACTCGGCGTTGTCCGGGAGAAAAGTGCTCAATGTCCTAGATAGAGCTACTGTAGTGATAGGTTTTGGAAAATATTTTAACGCCATCTTCGTTCCCCTTTGGAGTATTTCGCAGATCAGAATGGGGAGAGGATACCTAAGGGATTTTATGAGTGTTCATGAAGCTTCCTCGATTTTCAAAGTACTCGGCGTTGTCCGGGAGAAAAGTGCTCAATATCCTAGATAGAGCTACTGTAGTGATAGGTTTGGAAAATATTTTAACGCCATCTTCGTTCCCCTTTGGATTATTTCGCAGATCAGAAGGAGAGAGGATACCTAAGAGATTTAAGTAGTCCCCAGGAGGCCTCCTTGATTATCAAAGTACTCGGCGTTGTCCGGGAGAAAAGTGCTCAATGTCCTAGATAGAGCTACTGTAGTGATAGGTTTGGAAAATATTTTAACGCCATCTTCGTTCCCCTTTGGACTATTTCGCAGATCAGATGGAGAGAGGATACCCAAGGGATTTCAGGAGTGCTCATAAAGCCTCCTCGATTTTCAAAGTACTCGGCGTTGTCCGGGAGAAAAGTGCTCAATGTCCTAGATAGAGCTACTGTAGTGATAGGTTTGGATAATATTTTAACAGCATCTACGCTGAAAAGGATGGGGTAATCGATAAGAGTTATTTCAGTAGTGCTCAGGAGGCCTCTTTGATTTTGAAATACTCGGCGTTGTCCGGGAGAAAAGTGCTCAATATCCTAGATAGAGCTACTGTAGTGATAGGTTTGGAAAATATTTTAACGCCATCTTCGTTCCCCTTTGGACTATTTCGCAGATCAGAAGGAGAGAGGATACCTAAGTGATTTCAGTAGTCCCCAGGAAACCTCCTTGATTATCAAAGTACTCGGCGTTGTCCGGGAGAAAAGTGCTCAATGTCCTAGATAGAGCTACTGTAGTGATAGGTTTGGAAAATATTTTAACGCCATCTTCGTTTCCCTTTGGACTATTTCGCAGATCAGAAGGAGAGAGGATACCTAAGGGATTTCAGGAGTGCTCATGAAGCCTCCTCGATTTTCAAAGTACTCGGCGTTGTCCGGGAGAAAAGTGCTCAATGTCCTAGATAGAGCTACTGTAGTGATAGGTTTGGAAAATATTTTAACGCCATCTTCGTTCCCCTTTGGACTATTTCGCAGATCAGAAGGAGAGAGGATACCTAAGGGATTTCAGGAGTGCTCATGAAGCCTCCTCGATTTTCAAAGTACTCGGCGTTATCCGGGAGAAAAGTGCTCAATATCCTAGATAGAGCTACTGTAGTGATAGGTTTGGAAAATATTTTAACGCCATCTTCGTTCCCCTTTGGACTATTTCGCAGATTAGAAGGAGAGAGGATACCTAAGTGATTTCAGTAGTCCCCAGGAGGCCTCCTTGATTTTCAAAGTACTCGGCGTTGTCCGGGAGAAAAGTGCTCAATGTCTTAGATAGAGCTACTGTAGTGATAGGTTTGGAAAATATTTTAACGCCATCTTCGTTCCCCTTTGGACTATTTCGCAGATCAGAAGGAGTGAGGATACCTAAGAAATTTCAGGAGTGCTAATGAAGCCTCCTCGATTTTCAAAGTACTCGGCGTTGTCTGGGAGAAAAGTGCTCAATATCCTAGATAAAGCTACTGTAGTGATAGGTTTAGAACATATTTTAACGTCATCTTCGTTCCCCTTTGGACAATTTTGCAGATGAAAACGAGGGAGGATACCTAAGTGATTTCAGTAGTCCCCAGGAGGCCCATTTGATTTTCAAAGTACCCGGCGTTGTCCGGGAAAAAAGTGCTCAATGTCCTAGATAGAGCTACTGTAGTGATAGGTTTGGATAATATTTTAACAGCATCTACGCTGAAAAGGATGGGGAATCGATAAGAGTTATTTCAGTAGTGCTCAGGAGGCCTCTTTGATTTTTAAATACTCGGCGTTTTCCGGGAGAAAAGTGCTCAATATCCTAGATAGAGCTACTGTAGTGATAGGTTTGGAAAATATTTTAACGCTATCTTCGTTCCCCTTTGGACTATTTCGCAGATCAGAAGGAGAGAGGATACCTAAGTGATTTCAGTAGTCCCCTAGGAGGCCTCCTGGATTATCAAAGTACTCGGCGTTGTCCGGGAGAAAAGTGCTCAATATCCTAGATAGAGCTACTGTAGTGATAGGTTTGGAAAATATTTTAACGCCATCTTCGTTCCCTATTGGACTATTTCGCAAATCAGTAGGAGAAAGGTTACCTAAGTGATTTAAGTAGTGCTCACGAAGCCTCCTCGATTTTCAAAGTACTCGGCGTTGTCCGGGAGAAAAGTGCTCAATATCCTCGATAGAGCTACTGTAGTGATAGGTTTAGAAAATATTTTAACGCCATCTTCGTTCCCCTTTGGACAATTTTGCAGATGAAAAGGAGGTAGGATACCTAAGTGATTTCAGTAGTCCCCAGGAGGCCTCTTTGATTTTCAAAGTACTCGGCGTTGTCCGGGAAAAAAAGTGCTCAATGTCCTATATAGAGCTACTGTAGTGATAGGTTTGGATAATATTTTAACGCCATCTTCGTTCCCCTTTTGACTATTTCGCAGATCAGTAGGAGAGAGGATACCTAAGTGATTTCAGTAGTCCTCAGGAGGCTTCCTTTATTATTAAAGTACTCAGCGTTGTCCGGGAGAAAAGTGCTCAATATCCTAGATAGAGCTACTGTAGTGATAGGTTTGGAAAATATTTTAACGCCGTCTTTGTTCCCCTTTGGACTATTTCGCAGATCAGAAGGAGAGAGGATACCTAAGTGATTTCAGTAGTGCTCATGAGGCCTCCTTGATTTTCAAAGTACTCATGAGAGGATTGAAAATGATGAAGACTATAATGAGGGGATTGAAAATGATGAAGAATGTCATGAGAGGATTGAAAATGATGAAGAATGTCATGAGAGGATAGAAAATGATGAAGAATAGACTGACAGGATTGGAAATGATGAAGAATACCATGAGGGGATTTGAAATGATGAATAATATCATGAGGGGATTAAAAATCATGAAGAATATCTTGAGAGGATTGAAAATGATGAAGACTATCATGAGAGGATTAAAAATGATGAAGACTATCATGAGAGGATTAAAAATGATGAAAACTATCATGAGAGGATTGAAAATGATGAAGACTGACATGAGAGGATTGAAAATGATGAAGACTATCATGAGAGGACTGAAAATGATGAAGACTATCATGAGGGAATTGAAAATGATGAAGACTATCATGAGGGGATTGAAAATGATGAAGAATGTCATGAGAGGATTGAAAATGATGAAGAATATCATGAGAGCATTGAAAATTATGAAGAATAGACTGACAGGATTGGAAATGATGAAGAATACCATGAGAGGATTGAAAATGATGAATAATATCATGAGGGGATTGAAAATGAGAAGAATATCATGAGGGGATCGAAAATGATGAAATATACCATGAGAGGATTGAAAATGATGAAGAATATCATGAGGGGATTGAAAATAATGAAGAATATCATGAGAGGATTGAAAAAATGAAGAATATCATGAGAGGATTGAAAATTATTAAGAATATCATGAGCGGATTGAAAATGATGAGGAATATTACGAGAGGATTGAAAATGATGAAGAATATTATGAGGGGATTGAAAATGATTAATAGTATGAGGAGATTAAAAATGATGAAGAATATTATGAGGGGATTGAAAATGATTAATAGTATGAGGAGATCGAAAATGATGAATACAACGAGGGGAGTTAAAAAGATGAAGGATATCATGAGGGGATTCAAAATATATAGTATGAACACCGGGGCGGTTATAAGTACCTATATAGAAGGCGCTGACAGTGGTGGTACTTTTTATAGAAATAAGTCATACTATTGCCCTGTGAAACGTAGGATGAAATGGTGGGGAAGAAACAGCTTTCGCAAAAGGCAAAATTTAAAAGTAGCGATCAGGGTAGAGAAAAGTAGAAAGATAAAGAGACAGCTATAGAGAGAGAAGGAGAGAAATAGAAGTTTTAATATAAAGATGTTACACACGCAATTTTTCTTCAATTATGTTTTTATGACCCCGAGCAACGCCGGGTAGCCCCGCTAGTATACATATATAGGCCAAATTGGGGGGGGGGGTTACGGTATTCGCCGGTGTGAGCATTACCTCCTCCTTTTTTGAGAAGTGTAGAGGTAGGGTAGTATCGGTTCCGTTGTCATGATGCACTGATCCCATGCATTACCTCCTCCTTTTTTGAGAAGTGTTAAGGTAGAATAGTATCGGTTCCGTTGTCATGATGTGCTCATCCCATGAATTACCTCCTCCTTTTTTGAGAAGTGTTGAGGTAGGGTCGTATCGGTTCCGTTGTCATGATGCCCTCATCCCATGCATTATCTCCTCCTTTTTTGAGAAGTGTTGAGGTAGGGTCGTATCGGTTCCGTTGTCATGATGCACTCATCCCATGCATTATCTCCTCCTTTTTTGAGAAGTGTTGAGGTAGGTCGGGGAAAATTTTAGGGGTCATGACGAACTTTTTAGGGGTCAGGCCAAATTTTTTTCTTTTTTTTTGTTTTTTTTTGTTTTGAAGTCAAAATATTTCTCAGGGTTGGGGGAGAGTGAAAAATTAGGGGGCTGGAGAGATTTAGGGGTCGGGGAAAATTTTAGGGGTCAGGACGAACTTTTTAGGGGTCAGGCAAAATTTTTTTGTTTTTTTTTGTTTTGAAGTCAAAATATATCTAATGGTTGTAAGAGAGTGAAAAATTAGGGGGCTGGAGAGATTTAGGGGTCGGGGAAAATTTTAGGGGTCAGGACGAACTTTTTAGGGGTCAGGCCAAATATTTTTCTTTTTTTTTGTTTTTTTTTGTTTTGAAGTCAAAATATTTCGCAGGGTTGGGGGAGAGTGAAAAATTAGGGGGCTGGAGAGATTTAGGGGTCGGGGAAAAATTTTAGGGGTCAGGACGAACTTTTTAGGGGTCAGGCCAAATTTTTTTGTTTTTTTTTGTTTTTTTTTGTTTTGAAGTCAAAATATTTCTCACGGTTGGGGGAGAGTGAAAAATTAGGGGGCTGGAGAGATTTAGGGGTCGGGGAAAATTTTAGGGGTCATGACGAACTTTTTAGGGGTCAGGCCAAATTTTTTTCTTTTTTTTTGTTTTTTTTTGTTTTGAAGTCAAAATATTTCTCAGGGTTGGGGGAGAGTGAAAAATTAGGGGGCTAGAGAGATTTAGGGGTCGGGGAAAATTTTAGGGGTCAGGACGAACTTTTTAGGGGTCAGGCCAAATTTTTTTGTTTTTTTTTGTTTTGAAGTCAAAATATATCAAATGGTTCTAAGAGAGTGAAAAATTAGGGGGCTGGAGAGATTTAGGGGTCGGGGAAAATTTTAGGGGTCATGACGAACTTTTTAGGGGTCAGGCAAAATTTTTTTCTTTTTTTTTGTTTTTTTTTGTTTTGAAGTCAAAATATTTCTCAGGGTTGGGGGAGAGTGAAAAATTAGGGGGCTGGAGAGATTTAGGGGTCGGGGAAAATTTTAGGGGTCAGGACGAACTTTTTAGGGGTCAGGCCAAATTTTTTTGTTTTTTTTGTTTTGAAGTCAAAATATATCTAATGGTTGTAAGAGAGTGAAAAATTAGGGGGCTGGAGAGATTTAGGGGTCGGGGAAAATTTTAGGGGTCAGGACGAACTTTTTAGGGGTCAGGCCAAATTTTTTTGTTTTTTTTTGTTTTTTTTTGTTTTGAAGTCAAAATATTTCTCAGGGTTGGGGGAGAGTGAAAAATTAGGGGGCTGGAGAGATTTAGGGGTCGGGGAAAATTTTAGGGGTCAGGACGAACTTTTTAGGGGTCAGGCCAAATTTTTTTGTTTTTTTTGTTTTGAAGTCAAAATATATCTAATGGTTGTAAGAGAGTGAAAAATTAGGGGGCTGGAGAGATTTAGGGGTCGGGGAAAATTTTAGGGGTCAGGACGAACTTTTTAGGGGTCAGGCCAAATTTTTTTGTTTTTTTTTGTTTTTTTTTGTTTTGAAGTCAAAATATTTCTCAGGGTTGGGGGAGAGTGAAAAATTAGGGGGCTGGAGAGATTTAGGGGTCGGGGAAAATTTTAGGGGTCAGGACGAACTTTTTAGGGGTCAGGCAAAATTTTTTTCTTTTTTTTTGTTTTT
>OY744515.1:195110233-195155233 GCA_963556195.1 Sepiola atlantica
ATATTTCTCAGGGTTGGGGGAGAGTGAAAAATTAGGGGGCTGGAGAGATTTAGGGGTCGGAGAAAATTTTAGGGGTCAGGACGAACTTTTTAGGGGTCAGGCCAAATTTTTTTGTTTTTTTTTGTTTTGAAGTCAAAATATATCTAATGGTTGTAAGAGAGTGAAAAATTAGGGGGCTGGAGAGATTTAGGGGTCGGGGAAAATTTTAGGGGTCAGGACGAACTTTTTAGGGGTCAGGCCAAATTTTTTTCTTTTTTTTTGTTTTGAAGTCAAAATATTTTTAATGGTTGGCGGAGAGTGAAAAATTAGGGGGCTGGAGAAATTTAGGGGTCGGGGTTTAGTTTAGTGGTCAGGACGAACTTTTTAGGGGTCAGGCCAAATTTTTTTGTTTTTTTTGTTTTTTTTTGTTTTGAAGTCAAAATATATCTCATGGTTGGGGGAGAGTGAAAAATTAGGGGGCTGGAGAGATTTAGGGGTCGGAAAATTTTAGGGGTCAGGACGAACTTTTTAGGGGTCAGGCCAAATTTTTCTGTTTTTTTTTTTGTTTTGAAGTCAAAATATATCTCATGGTTGGGGGAGAGTGAAAAATTAGGGGGCTGGAGAGATTTAGGGGTCGGGGAAAATTTTAGGGGTCATGACGAACTTTTTAGGGGTCAGGCCAAATTTTTTTTTTTTTTTTTTTGTTTTATTTTGTTTTGAAGTCAAAATATATCTCATGGTTGGGGGAGAGTGAAAAATTAGGGGGCTGGAGAGATTTAGGGGTCGGGGAAAATTTTAGGGGTCAGGACGAACTTTTTAGGGGTCAGGCCAATTTTTTTTGTTTTTTTTTGTTTTGAAGTCAAAATATATCATGGTTGGGGGAGAGTGAAAAATTAGGGGGCTGGAGAGATTTAGGGGTCGGGGAAAATTTTAGGGGTCAGGACGAACTTTTTAGGGGTCAGGCCAAATTTTTTTCTTTTTTTTTGTTTTTTTTTTGTTTTGAAGTCAAAATATATCTCATGGTTGGGGGAGAGTGAAAAATTAGGGGGCTGGAGAGATTTAGGGGTCGGGGAAAATTTTAGGGGTCAGGCCAAATTTTTTTGTTTTTTTTGGTTTTGAACTCAAAATATTTCTCAGGGTTGGGGGAGAGTGAACAATTAGGTGGCTGGAGAGATTCAGGGGTCGGGGAAAATTTTAGGGGTCAGGACGAACTTTTTAGGGTTAAGGCCAAATCTTTTTCTTTTTTTTTGGTTTCGAACTCAAAATATTTCTCAGGGTGGGAGAGAGTGAACAATTAGGGGGCTGGAGAGATTTAGGGGTCGGGGAAAATTTTAGGGGTCAGGACGAACTTTTTAGGGGTCAGGCGAAATTTTTTTGTTTTTTTGTGTTTTGAAGTCAAAATATTTCTCAGGGTTGGGGGAGAGTGAAAAATTAGGGGGCTGGAGAGATTTAGGGGTCGGGGAAAATTTTAGGGGTCAGGACGAACTTTGTAGGGGTCAGGCCAAATTTTTTTGTTTTTTTTTGTTTTGAAGTCAAAATATATCTGATGGTTGTAAGAAAGTGAAAAATTAGGGGGCTGGAGAGATTTAGGGGACGGGAAAATTTTAGGGGTCAGGACGAACTTTTTAGGGGTCAGGCCAGATTTTTTTGTTTTTTTTTGTTTTGAAGTCAAAATATATCTCATGGTTGGGGGAGAGTGAAAAATTAGGGGGCTGGAGAGATTTAGGGGTCGGGGAAAATTTTAGGGGTCATGACGAACTTTTTAGGGGTCAAGCCAAATTTTTTTGTTTTTTTTTTGTTTTTTTTTGTTTTGAAGTCAAAATATTTCTCAGGGTTGGGGGAGAGTGAAAAATTAGGGGGCTGGAGAGATTTAGGGGTCGGGGAAAATTTTAGGGGTCAGGACGAACTTTTTAGGGGTCAGGCCAAATTTTTTCTTTTTTTTTGTTTTGAAGTCAAAATATTTCTCATGTTTGGAGGAGAGTGAAAAATTAGGGGGCTGGAGAGATTTAGGGGTCGGGGAAAATTTTAGGGGTCAGGACGAACTTTTTAGGGGTCAGGCGAAATTTTTTTGTTTTTTTTGGTTTTTGAAGTCAAAATATATCTCATGGTTGGGGGAGAGTGAAAAATTAGGGGGCTGGAGAGATTTAGGGGTCGGGGAAAATTTTAGGGGTCAGGACGAACTTTTTAGGGTTAAGGCCAAATCTTTTTCTTTTTTTTTGGTTTCGAACTCAAAATATTTCTCAGGGTGGGGGAGAGTGAACAATTAGGGGGCTGGAGAGATTTAGGGGTCGGGGAAAATTTTAGGGGTCAGGACGAACTTTTTAGGGGTCTGGCGAAATTTTTTTGTTTTTTTGTGTTTTGAAGTCAAAATATTTCTCAGGGTTGGGGGAGAGTGAAAAATTAGGGGGCTGGAGAGATTTAGGGGTCGGGGAAAATTTTAGGGGTCAGGACGAACTTTGTAGGGGTCAGGCCAAATTTTTTTGTTTTTTTTTGTTTTGAAGTCAAAATATATCTAATGGTTGTAAGAAAGTGAAAAATTAGGGGGCTGGAGAGATTTAGGGGTCGGGGAAAATTTTAGGGGTCAGGACGAACTTTTTAGGGGTCAGGCCAGATTTTTTTGTTTTTTTTTGTTTTGAAGTCAAAATATATCTCATGGTTGGGGGAGAGTGAAAAATTAGGGGGCTGGAGAGATTTAGGGGTCGGGGAAAATTTTAGGGGTCATGACGAACTTTTTAGGGGTCAGGCCAAATTTTTTTTTTTTTTTTGTTTTTTTTTTTGTTTTGAAGTCAAAATATTTCTCAGGGTTGGGGGAGAGTGAAAAATTAGGGGGCTGGAGAGATTTAGGGGTCGGGGAAAATTTTAGGGGTCAGGACGAACTTTTTAGGGGTCAGGCCAAATTTTTTTCTTTTTTTTTGTTTTGAAGTCAAAATATTTCTCATGTTTGGAGGAGAGTGAAAAATTAGGGGGCTGGAGAGATTTAGGGGTCGGGGAAAATTTTAGGGGTCAGGACGAACTTTTTAGGGGTCAGGCCAAATTTTTTTGTTTTTTTTGTTTTTTGAAGTCAAAATATATCTCATGGTTGGGGGAGAGTGAAAAATTAGGGGGCTGGAGAGATTTAGGGGTCGGGGAAAATTTTAGGGGTCAGGCGGAACTTTTTAGGGGTCAGGCCAAATTTTTTTGTTTTTTTTTGTTTTGAAGTCAAAATATTTCTCATGGTTGGGGGAGAGTGAAAAATTAGAGGCTGGAGAGATTTAGGGGGCGGGGAAAATTTTAGGGGTCAGGCCAAATTTTTTAGGGTCAGCCCAAATTTAGGGGCGGCGATATGTCTGTATTTAGCTTCCACACCGGGGCGGCGATAGGTACTTATTTAGCATTCAGCAGTGGTGATAGGTACTTATATAGCATGTGCACATGGGCGGTAATAAGTACGTATATAGTATGCACACCGGGGCAGTGATAGGTATGTATTTAGCATGCGCACTGAGGAAGCGATCGGTTCATATATAGCACACGCACCGGGGCGGCGATAGGTACGTATATAGCACGCGCACAGGGGCGGCGAAAGGTACATATTTAAAATTCACACCCGGCGGCGAAAGGTACATATTTAAAATTCACACCGGGGCGGCGATAGGTACGTATTTAGCATTCGCACCGGGGCGGCGATATGTACGTATTTAGCTTCCACACCAGGGCGGCGATAGGTACGTATTCAGAATTCAGGGGTGGCGATAGCTACGTATATAGCATGTACACACGGGCAGCAATAAGTACGTACATAGCATGCGCTCTGCAGCAGCGATCAGTACATATATTGCATGCGTACCGGGGCGGCGAAAGGTATGTATTTCGCATTCGCACCGTAGTGGTGATAGGTACGTATTTAGCATTCGCACTGGGGCGGCTATAGGTACGTATTTAGCATTCGCACCAGGGCGGCTATAGGTACGTATTTAGCATTCGCACTGGGCTGGCGATAGGTACGTATTTAGCATTCACACCAAAGCGGCAATATGTACATATTAATTATTCGCACTAGGGCAGTGATAGGTACTTATGTAGCATGCACACTGGAGCGCAATTGGTATGTCTTTAGTATTCGCACTAGGGCAGCGATAGGTACTTATGTAGCATGCACACCGGGGCGCAATAGGTATGTATTTAGCATTCACACCGGGGCAACGATAGGTACTATTTAGCATTCGCAACGGGGCGGCGATAGGTACTTAAATAGTATCTGCACCGGGGCGGCGATAGGTACGTATATAGTATGTGCACTGGGGCGGCGATAGGTACGTATATAGTATGCGCACCGGGGTGATGATAGATACGTATATAGTATGAACACCGGGGTGGAGATAAGTACCTATATAGAAGGCGCAGATAGAGGTGTTACTTTTTATAGAAATATGTCATACTATTACCCTGGGCAATAGGAGAAATGGTTGGGAAGAAACAGCTTCTGCAAAAGGCAAATTTAGAAAGTAGCGGCGAAATGGGGCGCCCAGGAAAGAGAAAGGTAGCAGATAAAGAGACGGCTATAGAGAGAGGGGGCGGACATAGAAGTTTGAATATAAAGAAGTTACACACACGATCTTTCTTCAAATATATGTTTTTATGACCCCGAGCAACGCCGGGTAGCCCCGCTAGTCTCAATATATATAAGGCAAAAATCTCTGTGTGTGTATGTCTCACTAAAACTTAAAAAATACTATACAAACACCCCCAAATCAGGTATTATTTTAACCGCCATAACCTCGAGAAAATAATATCTAAAAATTAAAAAAAAAGATTCATTTTTAAGGGGTCAAATAGCCATTTTTTCGTTTAATGTGATCACGATTTTTAATGTTATCTTGTGCACGTGACGTCACATTGATAGGTACATGACGTCATAGTGATAGGTTTCTATCTATTTTTCATCCTCTATTTGTATACATATTAAATAACGTCTCAATAAGTAAAGTGCTTCTAAAGTATAACGGTCCCTAGAAATATTGGTGCTTCTAAAGTATTATGGTCCCCAGGAATGTTGGTGCTTCTAAAGTATAACGGTACCCAGAGGATTGAAAATGATAAAGAATAGCATGAGAGGATTGAAAATGATAAAGAATAGCATGAGAGGATTGAAAATGATGAAGAATAGCATGAGAGGATTGAAAATGATGACGAATAGCATGAGAGGATTGAAAAAGATGATTGAAAAAGTCTGAAGAATATCATGAGAGGATTGAAAATGATGAAGAATAGCATGAGGGGATTTAAAATGATGAAGAATATCATGAGGGGATTGAAAATGATGAAGAATAGCATGAGGGGATTGAAAATGATAAAAGAATATCATGAGAGGATTGATACATATACATGATACATATACATGATACATGATACATGTCCATGATACATGCTCATGATACATGCTCATGATACATGATACATATCCATGATACATGCTCATGATACATGATACATATCCATGATACATATACATATATATGATGCATATCCATGATACATGATACATACTTATGATACATGATACATACTCATGATACATGATACATATCCATGTTACATCATACATATCCATGTTACATCATACATATCCATGTTACATCATACATCCATGATACATGATACATATCTATAATACATATCCATGATACATATCCATGATACATATGCATGATACATGATACATATCCATGATACATATCCATGATACATATCCATGATACATGATACATATCCATGATATATATCCATGATACATGATACATATCCATGATACAGCACCGAGGGTTCTTCTACAGAATAGGACCCAGCACCGGGAGGGGGCTTCTTCAATATAGGGCCCAGAGGCTTCGGCATTGTCCGGGAGAAAAGTGCTAAATGTCTTAGATAGAGCTACTGTAGTTTTTCTCTTCGGACTATTGTGCAGATGAAAAGGAGGGGAGATCGGTAAGAGTTATTTTAGTAGTGCTCTGGAGGCCATCTTGATTTTCTAAATACTCGGTGTTGTCTGGGAGAAAAGTGCTCAATATTCTATTTTGCTTGCGGAGAGGAGGAGAGAGAGCCCCGGGCAACGCCGGGTACCCCTGCTAGTCTATTATATAAAGGCCAGTTGTCTGTATGTCTGTCTGTTTGTCTGTTTGTTTGTATGGCCAGCTACTCCTCAAAAACTACTCGGCAAACTGTCGACAAGTCGACATCTTTAGGACCGGACAACACCTGGGAGCATAATATCTCAAAATTACGAAAAAAAAAAATGCCCCCGGGGGTCAACGGGGCCAGTTTTCGGGGGCGGGTCTGGTTTTTTGAAACTTTTTCAACGTTATTTACTGGTGATTTTGAAATAAGCCAATGTATTCATGTAACAACTTGATAAAAATGCACTGTCCGGTTGTATCAAGTCATCCCATAACTTCTGTCCGGATGTATCAATAACAGTGAAACAAGGGTTGCTCAATCACATCCGCACCTAGCAACCTAAACTTCTATCTTTTAAAATAAAAATAGTTCTTTGGGGGGAGGGGGGGAAGTTTGGGACGCGGGTGGGGTGGGGGGCGGGAGAATGGGGGGGGCGTGTGGTGGTGGTGGTGGGGGGTTATGGAAATTATCAACATCTTCATCCTCCTGGGCGGGGGGTTCTTCTGCAGTATAGGTACCAGGGGGGGAGGCGCTTCTACAGTATAGGACCTACGGGCTTCTGCAGTATAGGAACCAGGGGTGCTTCTACAATATAAGACCCGGATGCTTTTGCAGAATAGGGACGATGGGTGCTTATGCGGTATAGGGACCAGGGGTACTTCTACAGTATAGGGACCAGGGGTGCTTCTACAGTATAGCCACCGGGGCGCTTCTACAGTATAGGACCCAGCACCGGGGGGGGGCTTCGTCAATTAAGGACCCAGAGGCTTCGGCGTTGTCCGGGAAAAATGCTCAATATCCTATTTTGCTTGCGGAGAGGAAAGGAGGAGGAGGGAGAGCCCCGGGCAACGCCGGGTACCCCTGCTAGTCTATTATATAAAGGCCAGTTGTCTGTATGTCTGTCTGTTTGTCTGTTTGTTTGTATGTCCAGATACTCCTCAAAAACTACGCGGCGACATGGCAAAAAGTTTACATCTTTAGGACCGCACATATCCTGGGATCATAATATCTCAAAATTACAACAAAAAAAAATGTCCCCGGGGGTCAACGGGGCCAGTTTTTGGGGGCGGGTCTGGTTTTTTGAAACTTTTTCAATGCTATTTACTGGTGATTTTGAAATCAGCCAATGTATTCATGTAACAACTTGATAAAAATCCACTATCCGATTGTATCAAGTCATCCCATAACTTCTATCCGGATGTATCAATAAACGTGAAACAAGGGTTGCTCAATCACATCCGCACCTAGCAACCTAAACTTATATCTTTTAAAATAAAAATAGTTCTTTGGGGGGAGGATGTTTGGGGGGGGGAGAATGTTTGGGACGCGGGTGGGGTGGGGGGAATTTTGGGGGTGCAAGTGGTAGGGGTGGGGGGAATTATCAACATCTTCATCCTGTGGGGGTGCATATACAATATAGGGACCATGGGTTCTTATGCAGTATAGGGATCAGGGGTACTTCTACAGTATAGGGACCAGGGGTGCTTCTACAGCATAGGACCGCGCATCGGGGGTGCTTCTACAGAATAGGGACCATGGGTGTTTATGCAGTATAGGCACCGGGGGTGCTTCTACAGTATAGGATCCAGAGGCTTCTGCAGTACAGGCACGGGGGGTGCTTCTGCAGTATAGCCACCGGGGCGCTTCTACAGTATAGGACCCAGCACTGGGGGTGCTTTTACAGTATAGGACCCAGCACCGGGGGGGGGGGGCTTCGTCAATTAAGGACCCAGAGGCTTCGGCGTTGTCCGGGAAAAAGTGCTCAATATCCTATTTTGCTTGCGGAGAGGAGAGGAGGAGGAGGGAGAGCCCTGGGCAACGCCGGGTACCCCTGCTAGTACATTATATATACATAAATATAAACATATATATATATATCTATCTATCTATCTATCTATCTATATATATATATATATATATATATATATATATATATATATATATATATATATATATATATATATATATATATATATATGATTTATTATTTCAAGTCGATACGCATATTACATGTAAGGTAAATGAAAAATTCGACAAAACGCGACCGGAAGGTTAGTGGAGAAATATATATCTTAATTGTAGAGTTTACGAATCAAAATATTATACGATAGGGACTGATAAAAATATTAACCGTGAGACATATTAGATACCTATATGTTATTACAGGTTCTATTGGAGAGATAACAACAAAATAATAATAAATACGGAGTTTTATTCATTTACATTAGTCGCCTTTGTTTTTCATTGTTTTTATATTAGTATCACTAATGGGAGACTACTATATCTTATTATATATTACGCGTTTACTAGCGATGAACATGACGTTATGAAAGAAAAAATGGATTGGGTGTATTACGTCGAACATTTGGGACATTTAGATAAATTAATAATTATAATATAGAAAAAGTATTGTTAGGCTGTGACCGCGTTCTAAAATATATATCTATATTATGATTTAGTAAACGTTTGTTTCTCTTATACTTTTTCACGGTGTTTGAATCGAACAATGTGCATTCTTAATTATTGGTCAGATTAGCATTGCATACTAACCATACATGTAAAAGCTCATTATTATTGCCGCGCTCTTAACTTTAAAAATTATCGTGAAAAACACAAGTATGAAAATAGTAAACGGAGACTACAAATATTCGAAGATTTACACATAAAAATATCCTATACAAACTATTAAAATATAATTTCGATAACAGTAAGAACGTCTTCACATTCTTTGAATACTGATACTATGTTAATACTACAATGTATCAGACTGTTCCCGCCCAAACTATATGTAATCATCTTTAAATACATGTTCTTTACTCGATATACACCCTCTGCAAATTGCTCCACAAGGAACCGACAATACTATCGTATCCTACGAGTACAGCATATACATATGCCAGTGCAAACTTGAAACTCATAACTTTATCAGAAACAAGTGATCTGTAATGTATATATATATATATATATATATATATATATATATATATATATATATATACATATATATATATATACATATATATATATATATATATACATATATATATATATATATATACACACACATATATATATATATATATATATATATATATATATATGTGTGTGTGTGTGTGTATACTTTTGTAATGGTTTTTATTCATAATGTCAATAAAAAATACTGTAGTGCCAATCAGTCTAATACCGCATTTTATTTAACTATTCATAACACACTTTATGAATAAAAATGTATACATATATATATATATATATATATATATATATATATATATTTCTACTTCTGTCCGTGTGACGATATTGTGGCACCATTTTTTACATGTACTATTAGTTAATTGTTGTGATATTTATCAAGTTAATGCCCACCTTTCTGTTCATTGGAGATAATTGCAATTTTGAAACAAGTGCTAGCTTCCAGACAAAATCGGCATTCGACTGACAAATGCAATCTCGTCTGTCTTCTTTGCGAAGTAATGCGATTGTTAAGTATTTCCCAAGCATGACTTGCAATGCAGATGTGATAAAACCGTTGCAAATTACGTTTCCCACGCCCATCCCCAGGGAACGCCAAGATTAAGCTTTAATTAAACTTATAATTGGTTGTACTTCTCTGTTATTTCATTGACACGAACCTATTGCTCAACACACATCTGATACCGTTACAGTAATCGTACGTGTCTAAATTATTTTTAAAATACATGAGTTCCTTGGGGAAATACATCGTCTAAAGTCAATGCTACTTTAAGAATTATTTTTTATGAAGTTAATTATTAACCCTTTTTTTAGCGGAAACATTCACATTTTTTTGTAAAAAAAGGCATGCAGACCTATACACTAAGGTGTTACCCTGATTTGTACTAAACTTTCATTTTACTTTATATATTGGCTATTCACGTGGAGCATGTTATAAACTCTAAAAATCATGTATTCAAGTAAATGAGACATGAATATACGGAGATGATATATTATGTTATATAAATATTAGACCTTCATCCCTTTCATTACTCCTTCCTATATTTTTAATGTTGTAAATATTTATTTGTCATGATACCATTGCTCCAGGCCAGCAAAATATACAACAAGAAGGAGAATATATTTGATAGCATACATCAACTATATTTAACGTGTTTCCGTCGGCATAATACACCGCAGCGTGCCCAACTGAGCTCAACGAAATTTCTAGTAACAATCGGGGAAATAAATACATGAATCCATTAATATGCATACACACACACACACACACACACACACATATATATATATATATATATATATATATATATATATGAATAAATGACAGAGAGTACGCTTTTTCTGGCACAGAGGTTCAAGTCAGGATGCACAATTTCAGGTTAAATTAAGTTTTCACAAACCACCCACTATCTTCCTTATATACTACTCATGTATATGCGATGTAGGTCGAAACGTGAACTAATCTGCATATTTGTTTTGTAAAATAAAAACATTTTTATTAATAAACTAGTTTTTTAATTTAATTCAATTTAATAATTGTTATGATTTTACTGATTCTGTTTCACAATATCGTTTCATTTCATGGATCCATACAAAGCTTTTGTGTTTAAATGTTTTTTTTTCTTTAGAGGGGTCGACTAGATTTTAAACAAGATTCGATGTATTTTTAATTTGTTAAAAGTAACAATATTTTGTTTTGTGATAACACAAATGTTATGGATAAAATCTTTCATTATTGTAACTTATTTAACATTGATTTTAAAATAATGTTTCAAGTATTTCAACAAGCGAAATTGGCGAAGCGATACAGAGCTAAGTAATCCAGCTAGTATATATATATATATATATATATATATATATATATATATATATATATATATATATATATATATATCATGGACTCTCCCGTCGATTTCAACGTATGAGGTCTTGACAACTCGAAATTTGTTTAGTCTACGATGGATGTAGCATGCTTACATTTACTCAATCGTAAATAGCATTTGAGTCCTGCAAGAGATTTGCAAACCAGCCCACAATGGATGCAAGAAGGAAGATCTTGAGAAAAATCGGCTGGGATACTTGTAGATGTTTTTGTTCTTTCGCGTCTTTCGCGCTGTTGATCAATGGCAGTTACAGAGAACCGCCTGATGCCCCTCTGGCAGTCAGATCGCCATTCCTTCCGTCGAGAAGCACGCTGTTCAAAATCACGATAAGCAATATTGATAGATGTCAAATTCATCTTCAACTTGTCCTTAAAGCGAAGCAGCGGTCGACCCACATTTCGCCTTCCACTGTTGAGCTCGCCGTACATCAGTTGCTTTGGTATCCTATCATCTTCCATACGTAAGACATGTCCTGCCCAACGCAGTTGTGATTGCATCAAAAAGATTTACATTCCGCCAATACCGCAGCATGTAAATAGGTCCGCATTAGACATCCGATTTCTTAGGGTGACTCCACAAATCGTTCTAAGGCAATTGTTGTGAAAGACATCAAGCTTCTGAATATGGCTGCGATAGACTGTCCATGATTCCGATCCATAAAGCAGTGATGTTAGCACAACTGCTCTATACACAAGTACTTTTGTTCTCAAATTATCCCCCTGTCCTTCCATAACTGATGACGCAGTTTTCCAAAGGCCGTGGTTGCTTTCGCAATTCTGTTAAAGATTTCGTCATCAAGGGAGGCACTCCAATTTATCTTACTCCCAAGATAAGTGAAGTTTTTCACATATTTTAGATCTTTACCGTCCACTTGGATTGGAATATCTGGAAAACAGTGTACTGGTGGTCGTTGCTTTACTGGTGGCCGTTGCTTCACACCCTGAACTTGTTTAGGCATGAGGCGAGGTTGGTGAATCACTTCTGTTTTCTGGATGCTGATTGTCAGACCAAAAGCCTTGCAAGCAGTCGAAAACCTGTCCACAAGCAGTTGCGCTTCCTCTCGAGATGTTGCACAAAGTGCAGCGTCATCTGCAAACAAAAGATCCCTGATGACAGTGTGTCGAAGAAGGGTCTTGGCTTTGAAACGTCTGGTTGAAAAGACCACCAAATTTAAACTTCACCCCAGTATCTATATCAGCGAAAGCATATCTCAACATAACTGAAAAGACCAAAGCAAATAGCACAAGTGCCATTACGCAACCCTGTTTGGCACCATTTGTCACATTGAAAGGTTCTGAAGACTCTCCATTTGAAACAACCGATGCCTTCATTCCATCATGGAAAGAAATAATTACATTCAGCATGTTGTCAGGTATTCCCAGCTTGTCCAACACTTTCCAGAGGGCTTCGCGGGTTACTGTGTCAATGGCCTTTGTAAGGTCAATGAAAACCATATACAACTCGTCGTTCTTGTCCGGAACTTTCTCGGCAACCTGGCGGAGGAAAGAGATCATATCGACAGTACCCCGACCAGCACGGAAACCGCACTGAGATTCGGGATAGATATCATCAACAAGGTGTTTAATTATTCTGTTGAGAATAAGCCTTGTCAAGACCTTCCCTGCAATTGACAAAAGTGAGATGCCTCGATGGTTGTCACATATGTTTCTATTGCCTTTATTTATATACAAGTGTTGAATTAATGCATTTTTGAAATCCTGAGGGACATTTCCACCTTGCCAGATATTCACAAAGAGACTGTGCAGCTTCTTCACTAGTGTCTGGCCACCGTACTTAAACACCTCAGGAGGTAAGGTGTCTTTTCCTGACCTTTTGCCTGACGACATTTGCCTAATAGCAACGAAAACTCCATGTATTGCTGGAAGGAAGGAGAGTTCAGGAATCTCAGGTCGTTTAGTGATATATGAAAGTATTTCTTCATCAGTTGTGGAAGTATTGTTTAGGACAGCTTCGAAGTGCTCCTTCTCGCGATTCAATATATCCGCTCTATCATTTATCAGTGTGCCATCATTTGCAGATACGGGAGAAACGCCAGATTCGTGCGGTCCAAAAACTTTCTTAATACCTTCATAAAAAACTTTCAAGTCTTTTCTGTCAAATGCTTCTTGCATTAATTTGGTATGTGAGGACCACCATGCCTCTTTCATCTGCCGTAACGCTTTCTGGACTTTACTTTTGCATTCTTTGTACAATTCTCTGTTTAGTGTTGAGTTCTTATCATCAATCCAGGTTTTATGAGCCTTATGCATTTCATTGATCAACTCCTGGGCCTCAACATTCTGGTCATCGAACCAGTCCTGATGCCTACGGACAGGTAACTCCAAAACCTCCAATGCAGATGTGTGAATTACGTCCCCCAAGGATTTCCAGGAAGATTCGATATCATCGGTTATCTCAACAGAATCCAATGAGCGATCCAGACGGGCCGACAGTGCTGCCCGCTGAACGGTATTCTTTAATGGTAGAATGTTTATATATATATATATATATATATACATATATATATATATATATATATATATATGTATATATATATGTATATATATATATGTATATATATATGCATATATATATGCATATATATATGTATATATATGTATATATATATATGTATATATGTATATATATGCATATATATGTATATATGTATATATATATATGTATATATATATATGTATATATATATGTATATATATGTATATAGATGTATATATATGTATATATATATATGTATATATATATATGTATATATATATATATATATGTATATATATATATATAGGCCACCTGTTCCTCAACTTACTAAACAAACACCCCCACACACACCCTGTACACACATTTAAACATAAATTCTAGGAAGGTTTGCTACTCTATTGCCCCATCCATAAGAAAAACCATCTATGCGGAGCCCAAAGCAATTGCAAACGCGGGCTGCGCATGCCAGGACAAAAAGAACGGCCCATTGGAGAGAAATTGCATAATCGATTGCTCGTATTTGAAGCCATCGTCACAAACCAGAATGCGGGTAGAGCAGAAAAATACATTGGCATGACGCAGGGAAGCTGCAAACACCTCCAGATACAAGAACAAGGCAAATACAGCACTCGCCATCCAGATATGGCAACTTAAAGATGAAAATACGCTTTTTACCATCAAATGGAAAGTCATTGAGAGAAACCCATCCTTCTCATCAGCCATAGATAGATGTTCTATGTGTGACACTGAACAATAACATATATTAAGGGCCATCATTGACCCAACTACAGTCTGTTTGAATATTCAAGATGGCATATTTAAGGAATGCATCAACAGGAGACAAGCACTACTCATAAACTGAACTTACCGATACACATAAAGGCTAAGCTACGCCAATCTCTGTCAAATACATACCCCAATAATTGTCCCATTAAATACCGACTTCAACTCAGGAAAATTTCCCTAACTACCACTCCTCATAAAGATAAATAAAATTTTAAAAATACGAACAAATATCTTAATCAACCCATATCTACACTACCTTTTTTATAACTTTCCTAAAAATATTTCTCCACTCATTAAGAGGGTTACACCCCCATTCCCCATTATTATGTCTCCCATAAGTCCCCACCATCTCTCGGGCATAATGCTAATCTCCCATATCTCCCAAACAGATCCAATCTTGCCGACCCAATCATTAGCCTTATCTCTTAAAAAGTTGTAATCAGCATACCAATGTCATCACCCTCAGAAGCATTCAGTATACATTATTTATTAATGTTAAATCCACAATACAAATCATTCAAAAACGCTGCAGAGTAACTGCCCGTAGCTCGCACTGATGATATCTTTATTTAAATACTTTTGGGATTGATATAAACTCATGTATCCAGGGTTTGAACTTGAATTTAATGAATGTTGTTCCTTTAAACCTTTTTACCTCTCCATAAGTATAACCCTTACACCCATTTTCTGTCCCAAATTTATTTTAGAAGACACATCATTAACCCCGAAACAGTAACGACCAAATATACGATATTCATAATATTGGCTCACAGAATATATATAGAAACATTTTTTTAATTTTTTAATTTTTTATTTTTATTTAATATCTAATTTAATCTTATCCGGTTTAAACCTCAATTATTAATTTCACTCCTACCCTTTTATTCAAACCTTACTACACTTTCCTTACACTAAATTTAATAAACATAACACTCTAAGCAAATAACGAACCAAAAAGAAAGTGTCATGTGATTTGAAATTTCCGAAACAAATGACAACAAAGGCTGAAGAGAACCGGATGGCCAAGTCCTTCTGTGGCTGAAACCGACGGTAGAAATATTGTACTATTTTTTAATATATATATAAATATATATACACGTATATCAATATATATATATATATATATATATACATATATAATATATATATATATTTATAAATATTTATACACATGTATCAATATATATATATATATATATTAATATATATACACACATATTAATATATATATATATACATTATCATGTGTATATATATATTTATATATATACACACATATTATATATATATATATTAATATATATATACACATATAAATATATGTATTAATACACATATATATTAGTATATATATATTAATATAATATATATACACATATATTTATATACATATTCATATATGTTCATATATAGATATATATACATATATATATATATATATATATATTCATATATGTTCATATTGGTATATATATATCTATATGTATGTATATATATATTAACATATATATATATATACATATGTTATGTATATTAATATCTTATATATATATATTAAAATATGTATTCATATATGTTAATATACATATATATATATTCATATATGTTCATATTGGTATATATATATTAATATATATATATATATATATATATATACATACTTGTATGTATATTAATATTATATATATATATATATTTATATATATATATATAAATATAAATTTATAAATATATATATATATATATTAGTATATATATATATGAATATATATTTTTATATATTAATATATTAGTATATATATATATTTCAACACTACATCTATATATATATATATATATATATATATATATATATATATATATATATATATATATATATATATATATTAGCATCCTATTAAAATTACTTACCGCTAATCTCACTTATTTCCTTCTCCATAATTATTAGACTAGACCAAATTAAATCAGCCAATATTTGAAATTTAACTTATAAAAAATAATTAGAAGAATAATAAATAAAAGTTATAAATAAACGAAGAACTGTTTCAATCGTCACATTTCAAAATGTAGACGTCCGTCTTTTTACGTGAACGGTTTGCCGGCGTATTTTTTAAGAAATTCGATTCTTTCACTCGCTTTTCATTCATTTTTGTCATTAAAGACCTGAAGATGATTCCGGAGAGAATCGGAAACGTTAGTCAAACACACGGATCTTACATTCATTAATTCCATTTCAACGTCAAAAAGATCATTCGACGAATGGAAAAAATAAAAAAGGAATCACTAAACAGAAGAGTTCTGTCGTTTCAACAACCCATGCATTAATATATATATATATATATATATATATATATATATGTGTGTGTGTGTGTGTGTGTGTAAGCTTGAGTAGGATCGCGTTAGCTTTTATTAATGTTGAAAAATGCAGACTGGGTCAGTGGGTCAAATATTTATGAACAGCTAATTTTTAAATCATACTTGCCCTCAAATTGAACTAAATATATGTACCATAAGCATTGATGCCCAACTTTCGCAGTCACAGTGCAGATCTTTATTGAACAAATATATCGTGTTTCCATGATATGATGAAAAACGACAAGACACATAACCGCTTCAGAGATTTAGGCTGTACACTTGTCAAATAACTGCCGCAGTTCATGAGACAAGATATGGTATTTTAGCTATATTTTCCACGATCTAAACATACTAGTATATAATGACAGATATCTATATGCATGTCTTCCTGAGGTAACACTTTTATGTAATTAACCTAATTAGCGTTTTCGATAGTTCATTTGTAATACACCTAATGCCGTGCATACCGAACTACACGTTAATTTGCAGCTTGCATCTAGGTGGTTTCAGGGCCTGCATTTTGAAAGTTCACTCATGTTAGGCTGTATGTATTCCAGCAATATTCTACCGATCTCCACAAAGTCGAACTTACTGGACAATAAATGGTAAACATTTGGCTTCATATATATATTGGCTGTCATTTTAAAAAAATACCAAAACTGTTGACAAGCTACGTATATGTCGTTGAGATACGACATTAGGTATGTCATAGAAAAAGCGAACATTCTCACCTAAAAAAAAACGGGCGTATTCTTTTTAAAGCAATATCTAGTTAGTAATGCATTATATGTTTTTTGATAGTATATTTTGTTGCATGTGGGATGTTATGTATGTTATATTGCAGAATGATATATTAGTCCTTGTAATAAACTCATGCAGTTTTTGAATCCAATTATCTTCGAAAAAAAACTCACACTTGGCACATATACACTTGTTCTTTTATCAAGCTGCAGAAAAGCGCACGTCTTTCAGTAAGAATGTGTATATTTTTTTCGGTTGTTCTTCGCTTCAAAAGTTTTTTATGACCTGTCCACTCTCAGATTAAATGCTTCAATTTCGAATCTAAATTTCCCTTGGGAAGTAAAATTCCGATTCTTTTATTATTCAAGCGGGAACCTCCCACGTGTATTCTTGAGGAAGAAATTTACAATTGTAATATTTGAACAGAAATAAAACTTGCATATGTGGAAACCTGTAAGGAGATCATATGTAAAAATAAATGCAGTGCACACACACACACATCTCTCACACTCTCTCATATATATATATAGATATATATATATATATATATATATATATATATATATATATATATATATATATATATATATATACATGTGTGTGTATGTGGGCATGTGGGCTTTTGTGTATATTTTAGCAGCGATCTTTTATTAATACATGTTTGGTTTAAGGGAAAACTTGACTTAACAAAAAAGTGTGTTTAGTCACATAGCCACAAAGTACCACCAGCATCAAGTGCTTGACCACGGTACATGCGAGTTGAATTTACTATCAAGTATTGGCAGTTCCTATTACCACTAGAATATAGCGTTAAATTGCTTGTCCGCTGGTTGGAAAAGGTATACATAATTACTGATTATCGATACTTTTAAATACTACATGTATATATATATATACACACGAAACAAAACTTAGATTTTGTATAGGGAACGTTTATGTTTTTGTCTTTTAAGGGAAGTGGGATCTGATCAACTCTGCTGGGAAGCCATGAAATTAAATACTGTCTTGTTTTTAAATTCTAATAATGACTGGAAAAATTAAATTGAGTTACATGAGTGATTTTCCACTGAACGACTTCGGACGTCAGGTTGTTTGTTTGTTTGTTTTTTTCTCTTTTTTTTTCCTCATATAGTTTTAATGGTTGAGATACTTCCTAGACTAATATATATATATATATATATATATATATATATATATATATATATATATATATATATATATATATATATATATATATACAATTAGGAGGTTAAAAAGAATAATAAAGTATTGTTTAATTCGAAATATAATTAAGCATGAAGCCGATAGAAGCTAGACAATGCAAATATAACGCGTTTTATTTCACTTTATTTTTTGCGGCGATAGATGACTTAATCAAAGAGGCATTTTCGTACATTTTACGTGGCATTTTGTTGTAGTCGATACGCAAGATATTTCAAACAGTATCAGGACGACAGTCTCTAGTACAATAATGGTCATGTGTGGCAGCATTAATGAAAATGAAATTATGAATACTTTTTTTATTTGATGAAGTATTGTTATTATATTAACTATGATAAAAAAATGAAGACGTTAGAAGCTATGACATTAAAATATATATGTCTGTATTATAATGTTAAACTTTTGGTGGTAGATAACCTCATCAGAGGAAATAAGAACATTTCCCTAATCTTTTAAATTCACTTTTCCTGCTTTTAATAGATACACGGAATATTGAGGAATTCTTGCATAATGAATATAGCTTTTGAAGGTTTCGCAGGAAAAAGGATTGTTCGAACTGAAGCGTAACTGAACATCACCCACATCTGGACGTGTTTAAAATGTAATCGTCTGCCACTTCAAAAATGTTGTTTGTGTACGTGTTTTACTGTTCTATTTAGAATTAATCATTGAATAACGAAACAAAAGGATAAGAAGAAAAATGTGATAATCTCAAACGACGCAAATGTCGAACTCCCACGGGAATGGCAATTTGCAAACAGCAAATTTGAGTCAAGATTTCGACCACTTGTGTTAAATGCTTTCGTGGATTATAGGCTTAAGGATTATCAGATGAAAGATTTGCAAATACTGAAATCAATAATGAATGCTTTTGCAAATATACAAAGTAAAATTCACTTCAAACGTTTACTGATTCGTCCGATGAAGTTTGTTTTCTCCAATGTATTGTGTTCTTGTATCTATATAAGAGGTTTTGTATGCCAGCCGACCTCTATTTACTAACCGCCCAACGAATGCAAAGTGAGACCCACAGTCGGTGTTTAATGTGGAAAAATCTAATTCTTTCAAAACGTTAACTTTTGATTGGAATAACATACCAATTTATTCAGTCTACATATATTTTACCTTCACTGACCAAGGATAGAAAATATGATATGTAAGATCAGAACAAATACTACACATTGATCGTAGACCAAAAGGCAAGGAGCGTCTCGAACCTGAATTTGAAATAGAGTTTACGTCTCTAACCGCGCAGAATGAATACACATTGCTGTGTGTGCTGCTTATGTTCGTGTGTTGCTCGGTCATGCTTATATCTACCATAGTATGTTATTTGGTATGTCACACTTACATGCAATTTGCTTTACTCTTTACACCGTTAGGTTTTAAAAAAGATTTAAAACGCGAACCACACATATTTAATGAAGGCATTCTGAAAAAAAAATCAAACAAGTTTCAAATTACTGTATTCTCTATTTTACATAATCAATCATACGCTAATCGTAATTTAAGTCCGTACGTTCTCACCTTCTGAACATTTTTTTTAAAGATGGGATCACAGATACAATACTTTAATGTTATCGGATGCCGCTATTGAGTTGAACGTGTGACTCGAACTAAACTCTACGCAAATGGTAGAAGATGGGTTTCTCCAACGATAGAGCAATAATATCGCTCACGTTCGCGCCTTATGTTCATAGAATCGAAATTTGTTACAAACTCGTAACAAGACTTTGAAAATAAAAACACATAACCAGACATATGTTAAAACTAATGTTCATTGACGAGTATCTTTTTGTTTGAACAAAGGGAGAGCACTAATATCGTAGGATCGGCGTTTCAGCTGGACGCCTATAGAATTTAAACAATCCTACAAGGCTTGTATAGATAGAGAATGATAAGGACGGCAGAAGTATACAAGAATTAAAGGTCACACCACTGGAATTTCAACGGGTCCGCAGGTCTATATAATAATAAGCTAAAGTATTTTATGTCCGCTTCTACGTTATCACATTTCAAACACATCCTAAAAATAAGATCGTCTGATCAGAAAAGATAGTTATTGTTGAATTATGTGATTTCGCAAAGAAGAAATACGCACAATTTACCTATTTTAAAATGAATTATTCCCAAATCAAATTATATTGCCTTGTCGTCTAAAAACTACAAGTGAAATGAATATATTTCAAACATCGACATTCGTGTTACAAATTTCATAACTTTTTTACAGAAAAACATAGAAAATATTTTTGAAGAAATTTAATTGCTACAATTAAAATAAATTAATAAAACAGGGAGCTATTCGTTAAAAATCACGAATATTAAGCAGTCAATGACAATTATCTGTACGGAAAAAGAAATAATTTAATTTCCGAATAGTATGAAACCTGACAAACATTTTTAATTTTATTTCAAATTGTTAAATCAGTAAATGACACAGTTTAAGAGAGAAACCACCGTTGACTTTCCGTTCGGTTCCGCTGCAACTTAAGGTAGAATGAATGCATCTTATAAATATCCGTTATTCTTGTCTATCGAGGAAATTTAACGCAACTATTCATTTTCTATTCTATAATCGATTTAATTTCATTTGCACTTAAAAATAGCGTGGATTTCTATAGATCAAGTCGTCCATTTTCCCGATGTTCTCTTTAAAAATAGGATAATCAAAATAATCCAAATTTAAAAACAAAAAGGAAAATTAATTTTGGAAATATCAACATAAAAACAACAATGTTCATTGTATTTCAATTGTTTTCACCATTCAACTATAAATCTGTCGAATCTCTGAATGACACATCCTGTTCTATTTTAATCCGAATGGACAATCCCTTTAGCGAAATATTCGTTCTCTCCATAATTTTTTAAATACTTACATATAATAAAATCATATGTTCTGTTTCGCTATAAATATGTATGAATCGCTTACATGTAAGTCCAGTTTAATACAAATAATAGTAAAATGAAAAATATACTATTTGAAAAACGACTACGGATATCTATATCTATCTATCTATCTATCTATCTTCATAGTTTGCGCTAGTAGTATTATTAAGCTAGATATAAACAAAAAATATCACGAATTGTTTCTATTTATCTTCCTCCCACAAGGTAAGATGTGACACAAGGTCGGGAAAGTGGGATTTGAAAAACCAGCGCTCGAGAATTTTAGCACTCCGGCCATTAAAAATTGCCTGGGCAGCCCCGTCGGCATTGTCCGGTAGGGGGTCCTCAGGCGATTAGCAATAAACTAACTCCTTCTCAAAGGGTGAGAAGGAAAAGCCTGGGAGAGTGTTCCTCCTAGAACTGCACAGGAAAGACCAACGGATAGACCGGCGTAAATCAAGACACGAAGGCCACCACAATACCGCTCTATGGGGTGTAGTATCCATCGGAACAGACACCAACTCCGGGTTGAATTGTCAATATCCAGACTCGTTGACTAACACATCAATAGCTAAGTAATATTACACGCGCAAGCAATAGCATAACAAATCAGTCACTTACATAGCATACTATCTAGCGTCAGCCATAAATTTCTAATATTAAAACATGAATGCATTTTTGTAAAAAAAGAATTGAACCATATTCGCTTGTTGACTGTTTATTTTATTATTAAGATTTCGTCTCATTGTTAGGTGTGTAGGGGGACTGAATGGCTAGAATAACCGCTGTTCAAGTCAACTGCCTAGTTTCGAGCCCAGGTTGAACTATTTACCTGTCTAGCAGATGTGGTGGGTCGTAATACATCAACCGTGTATGTCTTTCTTCCTGGGTGGAGGACTGTGTTAAGTGAAATATCAAACTACAATCAGCGATAATTAAATACTTCCTAAAAACAAATGAGGCTACTTAACAATTTGTATATGAACATTCGCATGTCAGCACCTTATGGCTTATGCCTGTCGGCCGAAACGTTACTCGCCGACTCTCAATTTAAGGGTTCAGTTTCGATTCCGCTTGAGACACTTGCCTGTGCTGTCAACGTACACTGAATATATATATATATATATATATATATATATATATATATACATATATATATATATACACACATATATATATATATATATACATATATATATATATATATACATATATATATATATACATGTATATATATATACATATATATATACATATATACATATATACATATATATATATATACATATATATATATACACACATATATATACACATATATATACACACACATATATATATATACACACATATATATATACACATATATATACACATATATATATATACATATATATACATATATATATATATACATATATATACATATATATATACATATATATATACATATACATATATATATATACATATATATTTATGTATATATATATACTTATATATACATACATATTTACATATATATATATACATATATATATGTATATACATATGTATATACATATATATATATTTACATATATATATTTACATATATATATATACATATATATATATACATATATATATATACATATGCATATACATATATATATATATATATTTACATATATGTATATATATATATATATATATATATATATATATATATATATATACCCGTCCCAAGACGGGTAAACTGTAATTAATTAATTCAACTGTAAGTAAACTGTAATTAAAGAGTTTGCCCCATTTTTGTGCCAGCTTACTGTAGTAAAACTATATAATAATACTTAACCCCTGTCTGCAATCATTATTCAACTGTTGATCCTAGAAGATGTCGAAAATATCAGGCTGAACCGTAATATGGAGTAAGGAGAAAAGGAAATGTACAGAATATTTCTTAATGGATATCTTTCAACTATGGATCAGAATAAATGCAACGATGATATATTTGAATTTCTAAATGAGAATGTGTTCCTATATAATGCGCTCCAAAAGCTTTTGAACACTCCAAATGAATTGAAATGTAAAGCATATTAACTAACTCATGTCTAATACATATCATGCACATTTTACATATCTGTATTTTCATGTAGAGCTTTTATTTACTTGGTACTCATTTGCATGGATTAAATTAAACCAAATACAACCATCATTACCACAAGTTACGCCTAGTAGTTGAGTTATAACATGTATAATCATCGATTAATTAATTTACGAGTGCATTGTGTACTTGAAAATATATAAACATATACACACACCTACCATAATTGATATAGACAGAACAGTTTTGCACCAGTTTGACGTCTGTTACGAAAATTTAATTCGTAATATTATTCCGCGAATACTTATGTCAAGTATCCTCATTAAGTATCTGATCATAATCTATTACATGTTTGTAATTCTTGAAAATGTTTATAATTTAAGGCTTAAACGTCACTAGTATTAACACAATTGAAAGTCTGTAAATTTTGCTTAATGTGTATCTTTACTATAGATCTAATTAATGCAAATACGGAATATTTTAATTTTTAAACGCGAAGTTGTGTATACATATATTGTTCTGTCTAAAATACGTAAAAATACTACAAAAACTTTTTTCAAGGAATATTTATTCAAGATGTTTAATAGCAATTGCTTACATTTCACAAACATCGGAAGGTGCTGATTTTTTATAATGAGTCTATTTTTTTTATGTTCACCTTTTTGATCAAACAAAAGTCAAATAAATATAACCAGCACATGTGTTTCATTATGATCTGTTTATTATTTAAAGGGTTAATCCTGCACACACAATTATTTATTTATATATATATATATATATATATATATATATATATATATATAGTAAGTTATGAAAAATATAGTTATGGCAATTAAGCTACACAGAGGCTCCCGCGTTTCATCCCCGGGGAAAATGTTCTGGCTAAAATGCATGGAGTTAGTTTTGCCGGATGTTTTTATATACACGACTAGCTAGTAAAACTTACAGAGTATTAATTGTTCTCTTAGCTAATTGTTAGACTTCTAACAGACAAAGGTTCGGTTCATTTTACTTCATATTTACTATTCTATTGTTCCGTTTTCTATATGACGGTTCATCTCGGCTTATTTGGTGTCGTCTAAGTTAATCGTTGGCTTCTTATAAGCAACGGTTCGGTCCATTTACCTCCTATTTCTAATTATATTTTTATGTGTTCTATAGAGTGGCCTATCCCTGATTTTTGTTGTATCAATATAATGGGTGACCTTATTTTTACACGTGGTTTTTGTATTTCTATTTTAGGTTTTTGCTTTTAATTTTTTTAGTTTAGTTTAGTTTTTTTTACTTATTAGTGTTTTTATTTATTTATTTATTTATTTATTAATGTACTATTAGCGTAAGGTACATTTTCTTCTGTGCAGTCAGCTGTCTGCTATCTCACTTCTACACTTTAATTGATTTTGGGGAACTTTAAAGTTTAACATTTCAAATTCAACATTAAGCCATTATTTACACGGGTCGTCTAAGTTTCTACTTGTACTGGCCTGTCGTATTATGTTCCATTAAATTATTTGTGAGCGTCCATTTTCTTTGAGCTCCCAATAATGTTTTGCTAGTGATGTTTTGTATTCGACGTTCTTTGTTTTTAAATGCACATTTAGTTGTCGTAATATCTGGTTTTAAAATTAAGGGAGGTCATACTCACCTATTACTTTTTGTTATTCGGGCTTTCCTTGGCAAACATTGTGGGTTGGTAAAATACGTTTAGTTAGGCATTAATTTTGTTATGAAGAAAGTGTACGATTAATGCAGTTACATCTTTTCTATGCATTGCTAACTTTTTCATTTTTATTCGGGTGATTAATATTATGGCTTTTGTTATTGCTATTTGTAATGCTTATATTATTGCTCTTCTTTGTGTTATATTTACTGGGATGGGATCCTTTATTTAGCGAGAAGAACAAAAATAAAGTGTGATATAATAACTTTTAAAGACTTTGAGCTGAGTCAAATAAGGAATAGTAAAAACTCAGGTGCATCCGATTTTCGTAAAATTTGCAGAATATCTGCCAGACATTAATTAGTTAATATTCTCTAAATTAAAGTTTATTCGGAGGGTTTCAAAGTTTTTTAGAAGTCATTATAGAAGACAATTTTTAAATTAAAAATATCATATTTGCATTGACTTTGCTCCATGATTATTAGACACCAATCAGAAATCCTTGCATGAATTGCATTTTCTTTCTGAATACCTATCGAAAGTGTATGTACGCTTCATTAAGCGTATAGTGCATTAGCTTTTTCTTAAATATCCATTAATAAATATGTATTATAATTAATTACCATTTTTCTACATACTTGTTTAAATAAAATATACCACTTTGTAAAATACAATTGCATTAAATCTCGTAAATATAAAAAATATACTTGAACACACTTAGTTAAAGGTCATGCGATACTCAACGTTACGTAACGAGTCTTGATTTGACAACATCATAAATCAGCAATTTCTGTCAACCACTCAAAACGCAAGATATATCTACTTCCAAATCTGGATCTTAGTATAAACAACACACACAGTTTCTAATTACCTTTCTTCTTTTTTCTTAACAGAGGAGGCATCGGTGTACGACACAATGGTGGCCGGGCAACTTTTAGACGCATTCCTTCGACAAACGCAACGAGCGCATTCACAAACTTCACACAGCTAGCGAAGCAAATACACGCTGTCACAAACGCATATAGAGAGTTCATACACACAGTCTTACTTACACACATGCCCGTCAATATTCACACGCACACACATCATGTATTCCATTTACAGAAATGTAAATGCATGCGGCGCCAGCGCCAATGAATATGATAGAAAAATACTACTTCACTTAGCAAGGTTCCTTTGGAAATTTTGAACTCTCATTTCTTTACGAAATATTATCTTCCGTTTTCTTACAACTTTTCAATAGAAATCAATTATGTTGTATTGATAGATGTATTATTCTTAGGGATATTGTATTTCCTTTACAAATGCATCGTACTTTTGGTTTACCAAAGGTCAACTTATATAAGTGGTTGCAAGATGATAATATATTCGCGTCCTGTAAATACGATATATATCTGCCAAACAAACGAAAATAGTGCAGGTACACGAAATACAACAGGATTCCGATGTGTATAAATAATGGAATAGCATAAGATATGGATCGCGAAAGAATGTGATTCTTGAGAATCCGACAAGGAGACATTATACAAACAACAAAAGATCAATTAAGGGTACTCACCGAATAACTCCCTAAATGCTCAACAGAGCAAGGTAAAATTGCCGTTGTGCCGGCTACGTATGTTACATTCATAACGGGCAGGTGAAAATTGGGTTCTGAAAAAAAAATACAATAAAATAGGGAATTAGAAAAATATATAATTATTAAAAACAACAATCATAAATATTTTGCTTGTACCCTTCACTCTATACATAAGAGTGTATTTATTTGTGCCTGTATATATATATATATATATATATATATATATATATATATATATATATATATATATATATATAATGAGTGATGGAAATAGAAATTGCAAAACGAACAATATGTATTAAATAATGAAGTAGTTTGTAACAAAGAATATATAAATACCAATGCTTTATTTGTCCTTCCTTACACCATTGACTACAAAAAATGATTAGAATATACAACGGAATATACACAAATGCAAAAACAATAAAATGCAAAATTGTTGAGCTAAGTGATTCAACTTCCAGAAGTGGTCTTCTCATCAGTCATTTGATTTTATTATGGCACTATATCGTATATTGAGTATTGCCTTTTCAAGATAGGGTTAATTAAAAGATATGCTTTATATTTATTATCTGTCTGTATATATATATATATATATATATATATATATATAAATATATATATATATATATATATCTTTAGTTATATATTTTTTTTAGTATTTTTATTATCATTTTTTTATCATTCATTTATTATTTTAATTATTTTACCTCAATTATTAGGGGTATCTATTATTATTATTATTATTATTATTATTATTATTATTATTATTATTATTATTATTATTATTATTATTATTATTACTGTTATATTTAACGAATATATTTATTTATTCATAGTAAGCAAATTAACTCCAGACAAATTATAAAGACAATATAAACCCAGAATCGCGACACATTTGATCACCGCCCCACCACCACAACAATCAGACCAGTTTGCCCGCACGCATACACGCATATACACAATATTACAGTTCACTTGGAAAAATACATTTATAAACTCGACTGTTTTTTTGACACTTGATTCGTGCATGTCTACCACCCCTCCTTCCCTCTCGATCTGAATCAACAGACGCCCACTCTTTCTCCTTCTTTTCCTCTATGTGCCTACCTTCCCACCACCTCCGCCCTCATCATTATTTGTTCCTCTTTCCACCTTATATTTTTATTTATTTATTTGCCCTGTTTGTTTCAGATTCTAGATTTTAGATTTTTTGTTTTCTGTTTTTGTTTCTTAGATTTTTTAATTTTTAATTTTTAATTTTTTAACGGCTTTAATTTTTGAAATGTTAAATTTCTTTTCTTTCTTCTTCTCTTTCTCTATCCCTCCACTTCATTCTCTCCAAATATGATCTGAGGTTAAGATCGGATTCTAACTCTGCCTGATGAGATCTCAGTTTATAGTAACTGTTGATCGATAACATCGACATGCCAGTGTCGCAGATTTTGTAGATGTCTGTGTAAATAAAATTATCATATATATATATATATATATATATATATATATATATATATATATATACAGAAAGAGGGAGAGAGAGAGAGAAAAAGAAAGACACATTAATTATTTTTTAAAAAGCGAACAAATCCTTTGCAAGTATTAAAGGGAATTTAGAAAGAAAATAGTCCGGCAACACTCTGTTGACTTATATCTATTTTAAACACGGCGAAGTTTCCGTTTTTTGATTCAGATTTAATTGTTCATACTTGCTTTAATAGTTCCCGTTTGATGGGTTGTCTACCTTTATGTAATTCATCGATTAAAACGTAGCGTGTGTGAATGTTAATATTATTATTTTCTTTGCCATCATTATTGATAGCGTGTGAGCACTCGTCTCTCTATATCTCTCTCTCTCATATATATATATATATATATATATATATATATATATATATATATATATATATATATATATTTCTATGCATAACATTCTCTTTTAAAGTAATCAACTGATCATTATTTATTGTGAAATATTTGTAGACGCAAACTGTGGGTAATGTAGAACTTTTTTTGTATCATTTACGGGTTTGAGTTTAGATTCACACAACACTATTTTCAAATAAGCAAGAAATTAAAGATCGGTCTATACCTTATTTTGAGTTATATAATAAAAAAACGTAACAGTGGGCTGGTACACGCGCATACGCGTCAATAATATATGAATGCGGAGTAAACTCATCATATTAATACTTATAGAATACGT
The DNA here is from genome assembly GCA_963556195.1 of Sepiola atlantica. Taxonomy (NCBI): domain Eukaryota; kingdom Metazoa; phylum Mollusca; class Cephalopoda; order Sepiida; family Sepiolidae; genus Sepiola; species Sepiola atlantica. The sequence continues at coordinate 195,139,229 of OY744515.1, forward strand.
ATTTATAAAACCCTTCTTGGGGCGAGCATATATATATATATATATATATATATATATATATATATATATATATATATATATATATAAAGTGGTGTACTAAAAGCGAACAGAATATACCTTGCTCTGAGCAATTGACTTGAATTTTGATTTGGCTTTTGCTTCTCTAATTCCTTTCCATTCTTCTTTACACACACACACACACACACACACACATATATATATATATATATATATATATATATATATATATATATATATATATATATATATATATATATATATATACAGTAATCAAGGTAAGGTACACACCCACAGGATGAAAATAGAAATAATGTAAATCGGGCTTATAAAGTTTAACGAATATAAAATATTACCTAAAAAAAGGATAATATTCGTATTATCTCCAATAAGATGTCAGCTTTTGACAGCTATTGATTGAAACATCGACATGCCAATGTCACAGATTATGCATATATATATATATATATATATATATATATATATATATATATATATATATGTAGCAAGAATGGACGAAGGGAGGATACCTAAAGCACTGATGTACAGTCAGTTAGCTTGTGGTAACAGGAATGTTGGTCGGCCCTTGCTGAGGTACAAAGATAAATTGAAAGATGCACTGACGGCAATTGGAGTACCCCCAAAAAACTTTGAAGACTGTACAAAAGACAGGAAGACATGGCGAGCAGCTTGTTGCATTGGACTGGAAAGATTCAACGAGACCTGTGTGGATAATATGAGAACTGCCAGAGTTAGGCGAAAAGCTAGAGAGAGTGCTCCACACCTGGCATCCGATTACTCACACTCTGGCACTGTCTGCGGCTTTCCTTGCAGGTCTCTTGCCGGACTCAGGTGTCATGAACGATCTAAACACAAATGAAAGTTGTTGGAACCTCATACGTCGCAATCGACGGGAGAGTCCATCATATATATATATATATATATATATATATATATATATATATATATATATATATATATATATATATATATATAAGTGTGTGTGTATGTATATATATATATATGTATATATATGTATATATATATTCATATATATATACACTCACATGTATATATATATATATATTCAAATGTATATATATATATATATTCATATGTATATATACTCACATTTATATATATATAAAATATTCATATGAATATATATGTATATATATATATATTCATATGTATATATATACGCATATGAATATATATATTCATATGTATATGTATGTATATATATATATTATTGTGTATATATATATGTATATATGTGAATATTTCATATATATATATACACATATATGTATGTATATATATATATATATTCATATGTATATATATCTGTATATATATATTCATATGTATATATATGTATATGTCTATTCATGTATATATATGTATATACATATATATTGATATGTATATATTTATATATCTATTCATATGTATATATATATAGGTATATATATATATATATTCATATGTATATATATATAAACATAAATATATATATATATATATATATATATATATATATGTAAAATACATCTTCTTTTACGAAATGTATATATATAGATATATATATATATATATATATATATATATATATATATATATATATATATATATATGTATATGTATATATATATATACGCATATATATGATAGATAATTGTTGGGTGTTTAAGCATTGCTTAAAATAGTAACACAAGGTGTTAATAAAGAATAAGGCAATACATAAAGTCGGATTGATTTAAAGCTGAAAAGAACCAACATAGACAGTTGAAGGTAGAATCTTATAACTATCAATTTCTTTTTCTTTTCAACCCTACATGAAAAACAAGTATGGTATAAAATGTGTATAGTATGATGATGATCGGACATTATTCGACAGTTTGGATGAAATCACATCCTGTTACAAAATTAATAAAATAAAAATTGGACTATGGAAAATCTAGCGAGATAGATGTAGAAAAGTAGAAAATGACAACAAGATTAGGCGCGCCGATGGATGTTGTAGTACTGCATACAATAATACATCAATCAATTTTGATATCTTATTTTCACATAGGTATGGTACGCGAAAACGGGGTACTATTAACCTTATTAACTGGGTATTATACATCAGTAACTGATTGTTTTCTTGTTGTAATGAAATTGTATTTATTAACTTAGTTTATTTTTAAAAACTTTTTTTTGATTACCGTATATGTCAGTGTGTTTTCTCAAATTAAATTATTGAATTCATGGATTCTGTTACTAAGTAAATGTTTATATTACATTAGTGATGTATACAGGTCTAACTAATAAAATACATTTGACACAGAGCTGTGTAGTTATGGGGACGATGTCATAAAAATTGATTATTTAGATTCACTCGCCAAAATCTATATAATGTTTCCCTCCGACGGAGCGTACACGTACAAGACAAGCTGGGTATTGGTAGAGGCAAACAAAATTAATTATAATATTCTATTTAATTTTAAATATTTGAACAAATATATTTTGATGGGGGTAATTTATTGGTTTATTCATTAATTAATGCAGGGAATAGAAGGAATTATTTTAATACGACTATAGGAATAAAATAATATAAGGGTTGTCTCACGTCTAAGGCTTCGTTACTCGTCTTGTATCAGGTGCTATACTGAGATAGAGTAGATACATTCTCAGTGAGAAACAAGTGCAAGACAGTGAATGTAATCACAATTTAGTGTATTATACATACATATAAATTATGACTAATAAAATGGTGTGTGCGGGTTTATGTGGGACATTAGCGTTATTGATGTATAGGAAGCACCACAATACCCTATCACCTACTAATCAAGGAACGCATAAACGCCCATATAGCATCCTTCTACAAGCACATAACTTAATGCTATATTACACACCGCATCATCCCAGTCTCTATCCTTGCCACAGTCAGAATATTGGGGAGCGAAGAATCCCGTAATCGATCTTTATCTCTATACTGTACCTTCGCTCAATCACCGTCACGCACTCAATGTACCCTTCATTTTATTATTTACGCTATCACCAACATACATATTCTCATATTAAAAACCCCTTGTATTTGTGTTTGTATGACTTTACATATATTGCACTTGTGAACCACTTGACTTTCCTAAAACTGTTTTTCACTAAGACGTACTTAATTTCATACATACTCACTTATCTCTCTAGTCCTTGTGTAAATGTATTTACTAGTCTATCCATAAACCGCCATGAAAATATATAAAATAATATAGAAATGTGATACTTAGAAGGCAACACAATGCTGAGGTGTGACGGATAGACACACATTGGAGCACATAACACATATAATGGTAAAACAAGTTAAATAGTTTCACCCTTAATACAATGTATACATACACACCTATATATTTATTTATTTATTTATTCACAAACACGCATATATCTGTTTATCTACACAATGTTACAATGTTATGTAATACTTGTATGAATATGGTTTGGTGGAAACTTCGTATGCTATAATATTGCGGGAACTCTTCTTTTAATCAGAACCGTGCTAAACTCAGGTCCAAGCGTGCATATGAAAGCGCAATGAGGATGCAGTCTCGCAGAAATAATGGTTAAATTTAAAGTCTAACGAGATTGAACAAAAATTTTTAAAAATAAGTAAAGGTTATTGTTAAATTTTATTGATCGATTTTTAATTTATTTATTTATTTTAATTAATTTTTTAAATATATATATTTTTTTTGTTTTTAGAATCTTTTCTTTTTTGTACTGAATTTAAAATTAAAATGTATCAAGTCTATTCGTTTAAATCAATATGTCGGTGTATACTGCCATTAAACATTGTATTATATAATGCTCGTTTTATATTATTGCGTATGTTAATATTTAGTTTATTTGTGTCTTTTTTATTTTTAAGATAAGTATATTTGATTATTTAATGTAATTCAAGCTTGTATTATCCGTTCATTTGTCGCTCATATCATATGAAATAATATTTAACATAAAATCTATTAACATTAATTATTTTTATTTTTACTACTACTAATACCAAGCTGGCCTATAAAGTGTGTACTTTATTGGATACGAAGTTTAAGCAACTTAATCTAAAAAAAATGATTTGCAAGAATGTGCCTCTTGAACAACAAAATTCTGTTTCAAGTCTGAAATGACATTACATCTATTTTGGATTTAAAAATTAAAGGTAATGATTTGAACTCTGATATTCAATGATTTAAAATAAGTCTTACTTAGAGTTATATCTTTTGCACTTTTCATTATTTTAGAGTTGACATTTTAATTTGGAATTAGATACCATTTCATCAACTGCTATTTAATTAGACATAGCCAACAAATGACTTCAATTATTTAAACCTGTGCACATCACGGATCTTTAGTTTGTAACATAATTCATTAATTCAATAATTAAATTTAAGAAAACCTACAAGTCATGAACTTACTTAAATATACGATGACAAAAAAAAGGTTTGAAAAATTAAAGGACATAAATAGAATTAAATTATTACTGCCAATATAATATCCAGTTACTTTTATATTATACACGTATTATTGAATATCATATCCATGTGAATGGTATAATATTAAAATGTAGTGATGCACGATTTGCTGCAGCACTTTCCAACTCTATATGCCAGCCTGTTCCTGTTATTATTTTCTCTTTTAGAGACTCATATTGCAACATTTCTGATAGTCGAACTTTTGTTTTGTCTTATTTCTTGACAAGGGGTGATCTCACTCAAAATAGCAAATGATATCCAATCATACAGTTAATACCATACTTGCATTTATTATATGAGCTTGAAATTAAACATAAATAGACAATTGTACAATCTCACTTGTTTATCTTTATTTTCCCCAGCTTCTAATCGGTTCGGCTGTGTACATTATCTGCAGTATTATCAATACTTTATATATATATATATATATATATATATATATATATATATATATATATATATATATATATATATATGCATAGATATATAACACTATGTATATAACTATATATATATATATATATATATACATATGTATTTATCTATCTACATGTATACATCTATATATATATATATATATGTATATATCTCTCTATATATGTATATATCTATCTATATGTATATATGTATATATATATGTATATATATATGTGTATATATCTATTTATATATGTATATATCTATATACATCTCTCTCTATATATATATATGTATATATCTATATATATATGTATATATATAACTATATCTATATATATCTATATACATATATATCTGTATATATATCCATATATATATATATACATCTATATATATATATATCTATATATAAATATATAGTAAGCAATGAAAATATATATGGCAATCAAGCTACACAGAGGCTCCCGTGTTTCATCCCCGGGGGGAATCGTCAGGCTAAATGCATGGAGTTATTTTTGTCAGCTGTTTTTATATACATGGCTTGCTAGTTAACCAATCAGATTCTTTGTTGTTCCCTCAGCCAATCGTTGGGCTTCCCGCGAACGAAGGCTTCCCGCGAACAAAGGCTTTGTTGGTGACGCTCCTATGTCTATTCTATTGTTTGTTAACAATGGCATTTCCTATATCCTGTTTCCTTTGTTTAGTCAATGCAGTAGGCGAATTTATTTTAACACGTGGTTTCTTGTATTTCTATTTTAGGTTTTAAATTTTAACTTGTTCAGTTTTTTATTTATTTATTTATATATTTATATTTTTTATTTATTTATTTATTTATTATTATTTTTTTAAATTTATTTATTATATATTATCCTAAGGTAAATTTATTTCTGTGTAAACAGCTGTTGGCTATTTCGCTTCTAGAGTTTAATAGGTTTCGGGGATCTTTAAAATTTAGGATCTCATATTTTTCATTCAGGCATAATCTACACGGGTCGTCTAAGTTTCTACATGTACTGGCCTGTCTTACTATTTTCCATTCAATTATTGGTGAGTGTCCATTTTCTTTGAGTTCCCAATAATGGTTAGCTAGTGCTGTTTTAGTTCGACGTTCTTTGTTTTTAAATGTGCTTTTGTGGTCATAGTATCTGGTCTTAAAGTCCAGGGATGTCATACCCACGTAGTATTTCTTGTTATTTGGTCTTTCGTTGGCAAATATCGTTGCTTGATATACAACACTTTTAGTTAGGCATTTATTTTGTAGTGGACAAAGTTTATAAATATATATATATATACATCTAAATATATATATATACATCTATATATATATATCTATATATATACATCTATATCTATCTACATATATATATATATATTTATATATATATACATATATCTTTATATATATATATCTATATATGTATATATATATACATCTATATTACTCTCTCTATATATATATATGTGTATATATATATGTACACATATCGATGTATATATATATATATATTTATGTGTATATATATAAATATATATATATATATATATATATATACATATCCATATATCTATATATATATTTATCTATATATACATATATATCCATCTATCTATCTATATATATATATATATATATATACATATATATACATATATCTATCAATATATATATGTATATATATATACATATACATATATCTGTATTTATATATATATATATATATATATATATATATATATATATATATATACTTCCAAAAGATAATCGCATAGAGCTAACTATTTACAAACGTAGTATACTTATGTCAGTGTAGTATAAATATTGGCAGTCTTACATTTGATATTGCCCAGTTTTGTAATACACCTATATAGTACTACATATTTTTTGTTAAAAAGTGGCGAAACATCACAACTAAAATCAGAATAGTATTCCAAATAATTAAAAAAATTAATCGTTAACTACATAATCCCAGAACCATTATCATGGGCGTTAACATTCTTTTTCTAATATATTTTCTTATACATCTAAATCTGTGGTTCTCACAACTTATATAATTTGTTGCACACATATAGATTACTTAGTTCAGCATCACCCCATCTTCCGTCGATATTTAAGTGAAATACCTCCAAGTCATTAATATTTTGAAGAACAATACGTTGCTGCAGACAGCAGACACGTAGCCCATCTGAGACGAAGTACCCGCTTTGTATTAATGTAACTCATGAGCTAAACTACACTAAATCAAGCATCGACTTTTGTTTATCGATATCTGCAGTTTGGTTGATTACCCACCACAATTTGTACAAGGCCTCCTTCCTTCCACTGAAATAGTATGGTGGACCGTAAACGGGGGCCGATTAACAGGGCCGACGCCATCTTTCGGAAATCGGCGATTCCGGTATTATTGAAAATCTTATTCACACAAAGGAATCCATTAGGCGGAAGAAACAGAGATAACTGGCTATCAACGCGGCAACACAGACATCTTTAGGCTCGTGATTGGTAACTTCTGATCTTGTTATAAAATAGCGCGGCACAGTAATTTTCTATCTTCGGCTATATATATATATATATATATATATATATATACTTAGATTTTTCACTGATAAGATACATTACTCAATGAAAGACCAGGGTAAGGCCAATAAAAATAAGCTCGATGATACTCGATTACTGGTTCCAGATCATTTATATGTGATTTGTTAAACGCTTACTGAAGCATTCCGTTCAGGAGACAAATTATAGTTTTTGTTTGGAGGGATGCTTTTAATCGTTGTGCCGCCCGACCTGAAAGTGTCTTCTCGCACATTGTTCCAGTTTCTTTTGAATGCATTTGGGACTAATTTTGGGTTTTTTTGCATAGTAGCAACGATACTGCGAAAATCTTACGAGCTACTTTTCTAAGACATTATCTATTTTTTCTGGTCATCTTCTTATTTTTTTCTGATCCTTTGAAGTAGCTCCAATTAAAGCTACCCCCCATTGTGTATTGTCAGTTGTTGAAACTCTTATTCTAGGTACTTTATTTCCCGGATGATCTGCAAAGCAAGGACCTGCTTGGTAGTGAAACACGTGTAGGAAAAACGCTTTAATTTGAATATATATGAAACATGAATAATCTTTGAAAGAAAAAGTATTTTGTGGAGATGATTGGTCTCCTGAACGGAATGCTTTAGTAAGTCTTCAAAAAATCACACACACACACCCCCCACACACACACACACCCACACACACACACAGAGGAAATGTATAGGTGTTGCCGTTCATTGATTCAATCTTTTTGTACACATTAATGGATGGAAAATGTTTATAAATGTTAAGATATGAATCAATAAATAAAATACACGTGTAATATGTTATGTATTTCCAGTGCAATATACTTCTAAATAGTTTGATCAAAATAAAATATACTAATTCATGTAATATGATTAACACACGTTTACAATATATATTAATATTGGGTTTGTCTCCCAATCTAACAGACATGTACTACATCCCCATAGACAGGCCACACTGATTCAGGAAAGAATGGTTTCCACTCGGTGAAATGCAAAACTCGTCCTACACAATTATCGTATCGGAAATGTTTAATGAAAAGAATCAACAATAATCTACTTTCTCGGGAAAGTAGGGTTTAAAAATTGCCTGGGCAGCCCCGTCGGCTTTCACCGGTAGGGCCGCCTCAGGAAGTAAGCAATAAACTTACTCTTCCCCAAAGAGGGGAGGCGAAGACTGGGAGGGTGGACCTCCTAGAACTGCACAGGACAGCCCTATAGACCGGCGTAAATCAAGCCCCGAAGGCCAAGACAATACCAGTCTATGGGGTGCGGTATCCATCGGAACAGATACTACACATTGATCTTAGCCAAAAGGCCAAGAACATTACAAATGAGTATTGATTTACTCCTCTCCAGAAGTTAGGCACAAGGCCAGGTTTTATCTTACAACCACAGGTAAGATTTGACCCAAGGTCGAGTCGGGAAAGTTGGATTTAAAAATTGCCTGGGAAGCCCCGTCAACATCCCCCTGTAGGGGCGTCTCCGGCAGTAAGCAATAAACTTACTTCTCCCCAAAGAGTGGAAGCAAAGCCTGGGAAGGTGGATCTTCCAGAACTGCACAGACAGACCCATTGACCGGCGTAAATCAAGACGCGAAGGCCAAGACAACGCCAGTATGGGGTGCAGTATCCATAAGAACAGATACTACACTTTGATCTTAGCCCAAAAGAGTAGCTCAGATGATAAGACATCTTACATCACTGGTCACGATTGGAAGTGATCCGGTGTTCGTGTTTTTAATAGCAGGGCTGTTACGCTTTCTACGTCTAACCAACCTTATGAGTGAAGAAACAACGAAGCAGCTGTGTGTTGATGACTGTATTATGCATATATATAAATAATACATACATACATATATATATATATGTATATATATACATACATATATATACATACATACATATATACATATATATATATATATACATACATATATATATACATACATATATATATACATATATATATACAAACATATATATATATACATACATATATATACATACATTTATATATATATATATGCATACATACATACATTTATATATATACATACATACATATATATATATATACATATATATATATACATACGTATATATATATATACATACATATATTTACATACATATATTTACATACATATATATATATTTACATACATATATATATATATATACATATATATATATATATATATATATATATATATATCTTCTATATAAAATTGAATGTCTGTATGTTTGTGTGTGTGTGTGTGTGTGCCCTATAGAAAAATGTTAGAGAATATAGATACAATATAAAAGTGTATTCTAATGTAAAATTCACAGAGTGAGTTGATGGTCGTATTCCCGAATCTATAAACCCACGCCTTAGGGGTCCATGGGGCAGATTTCATTAGGGGGCGGGGGTGTCCTTTTCAGTTATATTTCAATGTTAATTAGTACTAATTTGGAAATTATCTAATGTATTTATGTACTAATCCGATAAAAATGCTGAGTCACTGAAAACATCCCATAATCCCTTGCCGGATGTGCCCGGTCTTGCCCTAAATTGTGTCCAGTTGTATCAGGTCATCCCATAACTTCTGTCCGGATAAATCAATAACATCATAGGAAGGTAACATTAAGAGTGTGTAGTGAAACAAGGGTTGCTCAATAACATCCGCACTTGTCCCATAATCCCTTGCCGGATGTACCCGGTCTTGCCCTAAATTGTGTCCGGTTGTATCAGGTCATCCCATAACTTCTGTCCGGATAAATCAATAACTCATAGGAAGGCTACGTTAAGAGTGTGTAGTGAAACAAGAGTTGCTCAATAACATCCGCACCTGGCCACCGGTAAGAGTTATTTCGGTAGTGCTCAGGAGCCCTCCTTGATTTTCAAACGAATGTTGGTGCTTCTGAAGTGTAACGGTTCCTAGAAATATTAGTGCTTCTTAAGTATAACGGTCCCAAGAAATATTGGTGTTTCGGGCCAAATTTTTTTTTTTCCGTGAACTTAAAATATTTCTCATGGTTGTGGGAGAGTGAAAAAAAATTTGGCGGGTGAGATTAGGGGGTCGGGGACAATTTTAGGGGTCAGGCCAAATTTTTTAGGGGTCTGGCCAATTTTTTTTATTTTTTCTATTTTTTGAACTTAAAATATTTCTCAGGGTTGTGGGAGATTGAAAAAAAGTGTGTGGGGAGGCTGAAAGGATTAGGGGGTCGGGGATAATTATAGGGGTCAGGCCAAATTTTTTAGGGGTCGGGCCAAATTTGTTTTTTTTTTTAACTTAAAATATTACTCAGGTTTGTGGGAGATTAAAAAAAATGTTGGGGGGGGGGGCTGGAAAGATTAGGGGGTCGGGGAAAATTTTAGGGGTCAGGCAAAATTTTTTAGGGGTCGGGCCCAATTTTTTTTTTTCGAACTTTAAATATTTCTCAGGGTTGTGGGAGATTGAAAAAAAAAATTGGGGAGCTGGAAGGATTAGGGGTCCGGGAAAATTTTAGGGGTCAGGCCAAATTTTTTAGGGGTCGGGCCAAATTTATATTTTTTTATTTTTTGAACTTAAAATAACTCTAAGGGGTGTGGGAGATTGAAAAACAGTTAGGGGGGCTGGAGTGATAAGGGGGTCGGGGAAAATTTTAGGGGTCAGGCAAAATTTTTTAGGGGTCGGGCACGATTTTTTTTTTCTTTTTTGAACTTAAAATATTTCTCAGGGTTGTGGGAGAGTGAACACAAAGTTGGGGTGGGGCTGGAGATATTAGGGGATCGGGGAACATTTTAGGGGTCAGGCAAAATTTTTTAGGGGTCGGGCAAAATTTTTTTTTTTTTTTTGAACTTAAAATATTTCTCAGGGTTGTGGGGGAGTGAAAACAAATTTGGGGTGGGGCTGGAGATATTAGGGGATCGGGGAAAATTTTAGGGGTCAGGCCAAATTTTTTAGGCGTCGGGGAAAATTTTTTTTTTTTTTTGAGCTTAAAATATTACTCATGATTGTGGGAGATTAATAAAAAAGTTGGGGGGGGCCTGGAAGGATTAGGGGGTAGGGGAAAAGTTATGGGGTCAGGCCAAATTTTTTAGGGGTCAGGCCAATTTTTTTAATTTTTTTTATTTTTTGAACTTAAAATATTTCTCAGGGTTGTGGGAGAGTGAAAAAAAGTTGGGGGGCTGCAAGGATTAGGGGGTCGGGGAAAAATTTAGGGGTCAGGCCAAATTTTTTAGGAGTCGGGCCAAATTTATTTATTTATTTATGGTTAACTTAAAATATTTCTCAGGGTTCTTGGAGAGTTACACAAATGTTGGGCGGGGACTGCAAGGATTAGGGGGTCGAATAAAATTTCAGGGGCCAGGCCAAATTTTTTAGGCGTCAGGACAAATTTTTTTTTTACTTAAAATATTTCTCAGGGTTGTGGGAGAGTGAAAATATGTTGGTAGGGGGGCTCGAGAGATTAGGGGGTCAGGGAAAATTTTAGGGAGCAGGCCAAATCTTTTAGGAGTCAGGCCAAATTTTTTTAAAATATTTTTTTTAACTTAAAATATTTCTCAAGGTTGGGGGAGAGTGAAAAATTAGTTGGGATGGGGGGCTGGAGAGATTGAGGGGTCTGTGAAAATTTTAGGGGTCTGGTCGAACTTTTTAGGGGTCAGGCCAAATTCTTCTTTTTTTTAACTTAAAATATTTCTCAGGGTTGGGGGAGAGTGAAAAACAAGTTAAGGGGGGAGGGCTGGAAAGATTGAGGGGTCGGGGAAAATTTTAGGGGTCCGGCGGAACTTTTAAGAGGTCGGGCCAAATTAGTTGACAGAGATGGCTTGAGAGATTGAGGGTTCCGGGAAAAAAGTGCATTTATATGTAAAATTCACAGAGTAAGCTAATGGGAGTATTCCCGAATCTATAAATTAACCCCTTACGGGTCTATGGGGCAGGTTTCATCGGGGGGGGGGGGGGACTGTTTTCAGTTATTTTTCATGATATTTTATAGTAATTTTAAAATCCTGAGTCATATTTTAATTTAATTACCTATTAATTTGAAATAACTTTTAATTTTATTTAACGTTTCTTAGCGCCAAGGACGCGCCTCTAAATTTTTAGTTTTTTTGTATTGTTTTTTAAATAAGCGACAAACGCTAATCAAAGTATCGCTACTATTTTACGAAAGCAAATATTAGGAAATTACAACATGGCCGCCAGCGATTAAGTCATTGCATTCAAATTCGATTTTAAAGTCTTGAAAAAATAAAATATAATTTTATTTCGGGATAAAAAATACAATGAAAGAATAATTAATAACTTTCATCCAAAATTTTTGGTTACATAGCATATTTCTTAAAGAAAATCCAGTTACATAAAATACATATTTAGTAAAAATAATTTACGTGAATTACATTATTATAAGTTTTTAACACCATATTTCATATGGGGAAAAAGGAAAATAGAGGGTTGAAGGAGGGAGGGAAATAATGAGAACCAGGGAAAGAACGACGGCTAAAGAAAGAAGAGAGATTGGAGTGTTTATATAAAGATGTTAGACACTACTACTTTGTTTTTTTATCGCCCCGGGCAACGCCGGGTAGACCTGCTAGTTAATTATATATATGGGTGCATGTATTATATATATATATATATATATATATATATATATATATATATATATATATATATAATTCATTATTTACATTAGATTGTTTAAACAAAATATGTGGCCATGCCTGCAGGCGTATAGCATATCTTATAACGGAGAAAAATATCTAGTGGTTCACGAAACAAAACAGTATTTTTGAAAAAGTGTTATGTCATCGTCATATCGATATTAGGCAATGCAGACATTTTTTAAATAATACATATATATATATATATATATATATATGTAGTCTCGGAAGTTTCTCAACCATTAAAACTATATATAAAAAAACAAAAAAAAAAACTTAAGTCCCAAGTCGTTCAATGGAAAATCACTCATGTAAGTCAACTTAATTTCTACAGTTATTATATTAGTTTGCTTCTAACATTATTTAAGGGATCATTCGTTGTTTATCCTGAAAAACTGTTTCGGGAATTAAATATATGTATATATATATATATATATATATATATATATATATATATATATATATATATATATATGTGTGTATGTATATATATATATGTATATATATATATATATATATATATATGTATGTGTATATATATATATATATATATATATATATATATATATAACGACTTAGGACTAAAAGTTGTTATTTTTATATATAGTTTTAATCGTTCAGAAACTTCCGAGACTATATATATATATATATATATATATATATATATATATATATATATATATATATATATATATATATATATATATATATAGCATTATATGAAGTGAAATAATGTAATAAGGTGCGAGTCAAATTTTATTAGAATGTAATGTTCCGGCAAAGTACCTACACTCATGAGTTTAAAAAGAACATTCTTCTCCTCAGATTACCATTACAATGGAATTACTGCAGATGATAAAATTAAACTTTGAAAATATATAAAAATTGAAGTCTAATAAAGTTTGATTCGCACCTTATTTCATTATTTCACTTTATATAATGCTATGAATGCTCTATCCAGTATATTGAGCTTCAGTTTTATACGGATGTTCACTAATTAAAGATATTAGTTTAATCTTATATCTTTTGTTGGATGACATTTATATATATATATATATATATATATATATATATATATATATATATATATATTATGACATAGGAAAGTTACTATTTTTTTATTTTTAACATCTTTTTAAGAATTAAATAATAAATGAGTTTAAAAAGTCTTTAAAAAATGTTCTGATGCAATATGTATTAATAAAATAAAAAAAATAAAATCAGAATATATTTTTTTGCTTACACTTTGATCTTCCGACTAATAACTTCCCGAGAAACGCCGCATCTTTAGAGTATGAATAGAAATTGTAATATTTCCAAAAATTCCGTATGTATTTCGAAATCCTTAGGTCGGGAAATGGATGCTGCGTTGTTTATAACAGCTCATTCACGTTCTAGTTATGTGGTAACGCGCATGCAAAGCTCATATTATTTTCTTTTATACATCCTTTTAAGAAAACTGTTTCTCTCTCTCTTTCTCCCTCCACCTCTTTCTCTCTCTCTCTCTCTCTCTCTCTCTCTCTATATATATATATATATATATATATATATATATATATTTATATTCTGATTTTCTAAATAATTATTGCATCTGAATATGCTTTTAAAGGCATTTTAACATCATTTATATATATATATATATATATATATATATATATATATATATATATATATATATATATATATATATATATATATGCAACTGGAAATATAAGTGTTTCGTTCCCTGCTAATGTCATACGTTTCACATCTTAGTCTTGAAAATAAAAGATAGTGTATGAAAAAAATATTCTAGAAAATCATATATTAATTTCTAAACACGTACTTATAATTTATTGAACTAAATAAATAGTTCGTTTCATAGTTATACAAATGCTAGTACTTAATAAAGAAACCATAACTGGCAAACGCAGCAATCAGACGTTTCCTATGGTTGATTACCAAATTATAACGAACCTCTGTGTTACGCTGCTCACTGAGGAGTATCTCTTAACACCTTTTATAACATTTACTATACTATTTACTAAATATTAATACTGCGATCTATAATGTAATATGTTGGGAGTAGAGTGGTTTTGGTTTTTTTCTATTACGCCAAAGGAGCATTATTCTGATGATGATTAGTTCTGATGATTAGTACACAAAGCAAAGATGAAGTGCGCATGAATCCATGTTTCTAGACGTTATTCAACACAATAAACAGGGGATTATTAAGAAGTGGCAATGGATGCTACTTTAAAAAGCTCCATGTACACCTTTGGACAATCAATTAAGCCTCTTGGCATCGGAGCCTTGATTAAATATCCTGTTTCAATCAGTATATATAAAAGGTAACGGTCGCATAGCCTGGACGCGCACGAGTGTCGTTGCCGACATCGCACATTGTCCATGGCCGTAGCGGCGGTGATTTGTTAAGAATCACCGTGTCTAGGGCACAGCATAGTGAAGGCGGAACCCATCCCTCTCCTTCCGCTGCCTTGACACTTCCCTGAGTTTTAGTCAGGTATCCATTTACTGCTGTTTGACAGAGGGAGTTTTCAGACCCGGAAATTCGCATGCCGTGAGTGGGATCGAACCCGGGTCGTCCAGCCCAAAGACAAGTGCTATAACCACTCGCCCTCCTAGTATATAAATTAGCATCTTAATAAAAAATACTTCTTTTCCGACACACATATATATATCACAATTCCTATAATTCTAACTAAGCTAATACATGAGTATATCTATATTTACCATAACAGTTCCGTATATCTAAATCTTGTTAACATGGCTCCGCTAGGAGATACACACATATTTACATCATATGTAACTTTGTAATCCAATATCTTTATAAATATACGATTCGCGCATGATTAGAGTATAGGTGGCACCGCGCATG
>OY744515.1:195157733-195200233 GCA_963556195.1 Sepiola atlantica
GGAACGTGGTCAAGGTAGGATGTGTGCGTGTTTGGAATTCGACTGCGATTGTTTCGATTATCGAAAGGTTAAGTATGAAATATAAATTATAATAGTTGTTTTGTTTTATGTGTGTGTATGCTGATTCAGAGATTAATACAATCTCAACTGATTACGTACGATACTGATCAACAGACGTTCCGAAAAAGAGAGAACAACTTAGACGATCGAGGCGAGATGTTCCACGTTTTTCTCCTCCAGCATAGGGATGCGGAGTTGAATGTAAGCATGAGCGGAGTGTAATAAAAGTAATATTGGCATTCTACATACACTGCATTAAATATATATACACATTAATTTATTCTTTGTATTTTTATTTTTGCTGCAAATCTTTCGAGTTGCGGGTCCGATAAAGAACAAATATGTTATATGCATTGACATCAAAAATACAATAGAATAAAGTAAAACAACTTTAAAATAAATTCACTTAAGAATAATTATTTAGTTGCACACGTACATCGACCAAAATATATTTAAGTTTCTTCGAAAAAGTACATGTATTTAAAGCTTTATTAATGTTGGAATAAAAATACAAATTAGTCCGTAACATTTTCACATTTGAAAGGTACTTGAAGCAATGGAACTTTCGAATTGAAAGACGTTTTTAGTTCTAAAAATACAGATGGAACCCTAATGTATTAATATATTAATGTATGTTTGCTATTCATATCGATTAATATATTTTAAAAAGTTAAAACAACTATAACTCTAAAATGTGAATTACAGTTTTATATACATATTGTTGAATTGATAATTTTATCGGCAAACGATATCATAATAATAGCAACCGATTCATAAAACAATTTTTGAATATACGAAATTAAGATGTAAGTAAAAAAAATAGTGCCATATAACACCGGATGGAAAAGGAGTAATGTGAAATTAATTTAGGTAAATAGGTGTATGCATTTATCACTATTAAAGCAATGCTTCCATATCTTCAAATAATTGTTTCAACAATTCCGGAAACGATATATTCCTTCAATGTAAAACGTAGTATGGTTCACCTGACTTTCAGAAAAAAATGATATCTTAAACACAACTCGTAACGGTTACGATAACATTTCGGGCAAAACAGTGAGTGTGTTTAAATAGCATTCTGCGAATATTCAGAATGATACTATTAAGAAAAAAACTGTATAGATTGTATGAAATGACCTGATTAGTACAAAAGTTCCAATTGTCTTGCTTGCAGCGTTACTCATAATTCTTAAATTTCCTGAACTTTCAAAATAGGTTCATAATACTCTGCATGTATATAATTCAGACTACTCTTCTCACCTTGGGTGTTATTCTCATAACGTCTCGGTTGATGTAACCTCCGACCTTCTTTATGGGAATATGCATGTTTAACTCGATATTATGTACATACTTTCAAGTAGAATAATACCATGACGCAATAAATAAATGTGCTGAGTATAATCAGTTCAAAATGACAGTATTCTGAAGGCTGATGGTTCAATCCTCAACACAGGCGATACAAAGAATAAAATTACGAATTACTAAAGACGTTGATGCCAAAATACGTGCAAGTTACCCTCGTGGATAAAAAAATGGTTTCCGTTCGAAGTTCCGTACAGATTCCTGATCTCGACGTGACGCATTTGAAAAACATTATACGGAAATTTTGTTTAGAAGATATCACATTTTTCCAAGATGTTTTATAGTGTAATATCTAAGAACATTGTCTTAAAGTAACAGATGCAAAAACACTATTTTAAATCTGTATGTATGTTGCCAATCTGTGATTTATATCACCCTAGTCTGATGACTAACATTAGATATGGTGGTTTGTCCTGTTAATCATAAATCACGAATAGATGTGTCAATAAATAGCATATCCAAATAGTTTATCCATATGAATACAAGATAGGTAATCAAAATTTAATGTGAGGTGGCCACTGATGTATTAAGGATTAAATACCATTTAACTTTATTGATGGATTCAAATTAAAAACAGCATCATACATCTGTTCTTAATCGAAAAAGATAACGTTTTACTTTCCATCAAACTGAAATTAAAATAATCTGCTTAAAAGATCCAAACACCATGAGGTCAATATTGCAGGGAATACGTCTGAATATATATATATATATATATATATATATATATATTATAGATATATATTATATATATATCTATATATATATTATATATATATATATAGATATATATTTTATATATATCTATATATCTATAGATATATATTATATATATATATAGATATATATAGATATATATATTATATATATCTATATATATATATATATATATATATATATATATATATATATATATATATATGAAATTCTTCGTTTTGTTTCGTAGACAGAAATCGAACGGGCTGCTCGATTATTTGATAATAACAGAAATGTATGTGAATATATTTAATAATAAAAAATTCATGAAGAGCAATGTCGATTATCTATGACATTTAAATTGTATATATATATATATATATATATATGTATATATATATATATATATATATATATATATATGTATTTATATATATATATATATAACGCGCCATATTCTTTGTAGCTTAACTGCTATAAGTATATTTTAATAACTTACTACATAGCTCTATTCACGCATTGAGTACTGTGGAATAAATACTGAAAATCGATACATGATATAGTATATATTTTACAATATTTTATGTAGTCTGCGTTTGCATTTAGACTATTTTAATTTTTA
This sequence comes from Sepiola atlantica, assembly GCA_963556195.1. Lineage (NCBI taxonomy): Eukaryota > Metazoa > Mollusca > Cephalopoda > Sepiida > Sepiolidae > Sepiola > Sepiola atlantica. Next base: position 195,160,474 of record OY744515.1, read on the forward strand.
CCAAATTGTATTTCAATTGAAGTGCATACGCAACTGTATTATATGTGTTACATATACACGCCACTGTTTATTTCAAGTTAAATAATAACACATATAAATTATAAACAGCGAATATTCATTATAAACTCTTAGTAGATTCCCAGCAAAGACCGACATCAACTACGATTTCTAAAAGTTTTATATATATATATATATATATATATGTATTTATAGATATGCATATATATATGTATATATATATATATATATATATATATATATATATATGTATATATATATATATGTATATATATATATATATATATATATATATATATATATATATATATATGATGTAATTGAGAAATTCCTAGTCAGACGAAATAACTTGACAACGTCCAACCAACCCGGTAGTTAGCCGTTAGTATAAAATGTAAATGAGATGAGAAATTTACTTAAGTCTCCAGCGGATAGTCTGTGATTGAATTCAAAATACAATTTTCGTCTACATTGATAAGCTCATGAATTTCCAGTATAAAGGATGTATTTCGATTGATACGAAGTCTGAGATACGATCACCTTTGCAACGATTGTAATCTCACACTGAAAAGAGAAGACTAAATGAATAAGCCAAGCCGAACCATACAGGACACAGCTGAAGATTATCGACGGTCCACCCATTAGTGATCCCCTTCCCTCTTAATGTTGGTCCACGGCTTCTTATTTTTTGCTCACACTGCCTGTTTATTTTTTCAGCTCATTTTCCCTCATCCAGATATGTGACATTCTCATCGGTACGATTCAATCAGTACGATTATTGAATCGCTAAATACACTTTCTCTTTATATAGCTGAGAACAAATATGATCTCCCTCACGCCCTCACTTTGCCCTTCTCTGTCTACATGTATCTTTCTCTCTCTCTCTCTCTCTCTCTCTCTCTCTCTCTATATATATATATATATATATATATGTATATATATATATGTATATATATATATATATTACATACATATATATCATATATATATACATATATATCATATATAATTATATATTATAGATATATATATTATATATGTTTTTTCTCATTCAGATTCAAGGGAACAATACCTATTTTTACTAGTAATCGAACAACATAATGAGATAATTTATGATAGGATAATAAAAATGTATCATTCCACATAACAACAGAAGTGGCACTAAAGGCGGTGAGATCTCTAAAAATTGCTACGGAAGTTTTGAGCGGATCGAATCGTGAGACGGGGTGAGAAAATCCAAAGAAGAATAGATAAAAACGGAGAATGCTAAAATATTGAGACGACTTATGGTCATTCAGATATGTGAGAAAAAAAGCAAAATGGCAGAGATAAATCATTATTTATAGCTTGTGCGAGAAAGCCTAGTGCGTTTGAATGGAAGTTTAAGTGCACGAGGTAAACTGGAAATTTGAGGAGACTTGTTGCCGCTTAGTTTTTTAGGGAAACCGCTGTTCTATTTATCAATACGAATACTGTGTTTGATTAAGTCATAAAAAACGAACTATTTTCCGTGAAAAACAGATGCATGCGCATTTAGACACTTTACATATTCCATTTTGCAGCCGTTTAGTAGTTGACGCTTCGCTGCCATTGGTAAAATGTACCCTGTTAAAAATGTCGGTGTAAAGTGACTTTCTGTGTGCAGTATTCTTAGTGGAAATGGAATAAATGTGTAGCAGAAAAGGACATTGTTTACTTCTTGTGTTCTGAGTCGCTTTCAATATACTTCGTATACTGCGTATATATAAAATGGTAACACGTTAAAAAGAGTGCCTATGAATATTCATAGCTTACTCATTTCGAAGTAGGCAATCTCTTTTTATACTTTATTGTGAGTCATCTTTTCAAGTTTCTAAGAAACCTTTTACCGATGAAGTAAAACAAAGCGGTGTTATTTGAATCATTTTTCTATGTTTCTATATACTTCTCTATAATAAATACTATCTGTGCGATATAACTCCTAGCGAGTTTTCGTGAGGCATTGATCGAACATACAATTACACTGTTAGCAGTCTGGCGTTTGGAGTTTAGTGGCAACACGCACAAACTGCCAACCGTAATATCGTGGGTTCGATCCTTGCCTTGATTACCCATGTAATGACGGCTGATGGACAGAAAGACGTGCCCATAGATTCCTTTTATATGTACCTAAAAATTGTTTAATAAATATATATATATATATATATAAAAAAACTTAATAAATAATTTCACGTCTTATTGAACAGTGCGACTTAATACAATGCTATTATTTACCGCTTAGAAATGGAAACAATATATATATATATATATATATATATATATATATATATATATATATACACACACTAATGTGCCACTGGGATATCCAGGGCCCGCCTAGCTGCTAACTCTTGAAGTATCAACACATCTCTGAAACAAAAAAAAATCCAGTAGCATCATAAATCCTGTTTAATATCTGAAATTTAATACCGAACAGAAAATACCGTGTAAATTCCCTCTTTAAAATATATTTTTAAGACATATTGGTTTGATATCCACATTTTATTTAGCCTACAAAAAAGTAATCTCCGACAGGGTTTATTGAGCTTTATAAGCTGTGTGCCTATTCAGCGTGTGTTTCGAAATCAATGTTTACTAATTACGATTAATAAAAACAATATTCTAAAATATTAGGTGTTTACAGCAGACACAGTAATGTATACTATTTAAAAAGGTATAATGCATGTACCCATTTGTAAGACCCAATATCGAGCACTTCGTTTGTGTTTACTACTAACCTGTGATACATATTTTATATATATATATATATATATATATATATATATATATATATATATTACTAAATAAATATTAAATGACATTTACCAACAGACGACGTCGTTTTTAGCTTTTTTACTCTCATCAGTTTATGAAAGGGATAATTCCGAACGGTCATAAGACGCGAACCCAGTTCACAGAGCCACCGTTGACTCCGCGTGTCTTCACTTATCTCACAGCCATACTAAATTACCACGGTATACGGATAATTTAAGTGATATTTATGCCGTTACCGCGTAAACATCACGACAGACTAGAGCACACACGAACTTACGCGGAGGCTTGCTTTGTAGCTTAGTGAATGTCTATATTAAATATCTGCTAACAGTTCTCAACTTTAATTTTCTTACAGAGGCTTCATGATGATATGTACTAACAGATATTAAATTATATCTACCTGTTACGCCGTCGTCAACAGCTGTTTACTCTAATCGGTGTAGGAAAGTAATAATTAAGATTGTCATATATATATATAATAAGTAGAAATATATGAAACTAAAAGTAAGCTTTCAGTAGAAATAACCTATAGTGAAATGGTCAAAGCTCCATATACGAGATAGAGCAATTATAAAAATAGATAAACGAAGAGTGATAAACATGCACGAATGTTCAAATTTATTTCAAACTTCGATTGTTCAATGCAAGGTATATTCTGTAATAAACATAATTTTATTACAGAATATACCTTACATTGAACTATCGAAGTTTGAAATAAATTTGGACATTCGTGCATGTTTATCACTCTTCGTTTCTCTCTCTCTCTCTCTCTCTATATATATATATATATATATATATATATATATATATATATATATTTATATTTATATATATATATATATATATATAATGGTTGGTCTGTGTCAGTTTTTCTGTGTTGCAAGTACATTTGTTTATATAACGTGTTCGTTTTCCTTCGACTGCTAATTTGTTTTGCAGAAAGTATTTTTCGTAGAGAATCTACATATTGGGCAGGTGGTTTAGGGGGATGGGAATAGTGTTAAAGTTAACAGTTGTCCTAATCAGATTACCGGAAGAAATGCTGAAAATGTAGAACACCATTTAAATTGCTTTTCTCTTAACATCGTTTTAGTCTATCGTACTAAGCTGAATATGCCACATCCAAACAACTTTGAAATACCGATTTCTTTATTTTCAACTGATTTCCAGATAGATACTTCGTGTATTATTTTACGATTGCAATTATTTGAATATGCGTCCTTGACAGTTACGAACACTACGTGTAAGAGTGTACCTAGAGGGCGTATCTTCACACACTTGAAAACTGCAAAACAAAGCATTCACGATTAACTGCACTTGTATGACGGTTACAAGATGAGTAGTTTATAGGGTTAGAAGACGACGGCAGAAAGAGCTAGGTGTTGAGTGGGCTAGAGGCAAACACTTTTCAACGTATGCTTTCGTATCCGGGACAAATAATATAAAACTCATACATTGGACCGTGAAAAGTACTACAACAGTCGGTCAGACGGGACCTGAGACGCAAACCACAACACACAAAATTGGAGCCATACAACCGTGTACTCTTAAAAGTATTTCCCAGCACATAAGTTTATATAGACACATTTATTATTAATATTGCTGATTATAGAAATTAATTAAGATGATATTAGTAAGGCAAGAAGAGTTAAACACATCCATTTCTTGTTCTAGGTTAATAACCTTTTATAGAAGCATATATAACGTTTGGATTAACAATAAAACAGTAAATGTAAGCTATTAGTTTAATTTAAAATAATTAGCGATGTTCAAAGACTTATACTTTTTTTGTTTTTACTCATGTGAGAAGAGAAAAATAGCTAAATATAATAAAGTGTCTACATTAGTTAAAAGAGAAAGGCAGCCTTATATAGTGATTAGAGACGCTGAAGACACGTCTATCAAGAGCAGAAGAGAATCAGAGAGAAGTACATATATAGTAGAGCCTATAAAGTGAACAGCACTGCTAAAGTAAACCCCATAGAAGAAAGAAAGATGTGAGAAAGTCATGTATAACGACTTCATAACTGGTAACAAATTCAAAGAACTTTAGTAGCGTTTCATTAACACCAGATCAATGAACAAAATTAGAAGTTTATTACAATTACGTTAAAATAAAAAGGGTGTGTTGAATATGTTTTTCTACTGGTTATGTCGACGGAACGAATAGCTGCGGTTTTGGTATTAGCGATATCACTTATTTTTTCATTACATTTCCTATTTTGCCTTTGATATTTGGCGAAGCCACGACCTTAGTTTTTCTAATTGTTGTCGAAGATATAGGCGCGCATCAACCTATGCATACAAATTGTTTAACAGATACTGACTGTTTTACTACAATGGAGTTTCTGTATATTTTTGTGAATATTTGTTTTTTTTTAAACAGTCTCAGTATTTCGGAAAAAAACCCTTCACTTCTTTGAGTAGGGTTGCATTAAATTATTATTATATTTATATTAATCGACAAAGTGTATCTAGATTAACCCATGAAAACTATATTGTACATTTGTGATAGATTTACAATAATTGCCTAGCTAAATAAAATAGGTGATTCAGCTGAACAAACGCGGATTGACGTAATATAAACAGAATGGGGATGTCCCTCCTAGACAATTTTAGGTGGTTATAAGCCGAGTTTGTTGACCAATTTGCGGAGAGGACGAGACGCACGATTCTGCCAAAATTGCCAGACGAAATTCTGATTCGATCAAATTGGAGAGTTTCTCCTGAAAATACGATGCATTTGGGTAAAAGACGAGACAATTTGGTCATGTACAAATTCAAATTACATACTAATACCTGTGTGCTTTTCACACGTAGTGTAAAATACAGATATGCAATGATGTGTGAGTAATATATATATATATATATATATATATATATATATATATATATATATATATATATAATGAAATCAGTATACGCAAGCATTGATTACGTCTAGATTTTAGGGTTCATCATTCTTAGTTGTGTATATATACGGGTGCATACATATATGATCCCTTTATATGTATCTATATTATATAAAAGGGAAGCTAAACAAATGTAAAATACATTACGTTACGTTCGTTCAAAGAATTCAACATAAATAACGATTTCGTGTACGATCGTTTATTCGACGATAAGTATCAATAATATAACAGAGCTGGATAATCTATTACCTCTACAAATGAGCTTATTTAATACATGCATTATTTTGAACATGGGGTAACTATACTTATTCTTTTCTCTTTCAATAAGCATGTAAAATAGTGACATATATATATATATATATATATATATATATATATACATATATACATATAATAGAGAATGGTAGTTTGCTTGAAGCATTGCTGAGAATAGTAGTAGTATGTTTTAAAAAGGCTGAGGGCAATGCAACGTCCCGGGTAAGATGTAAACTGGAGGGAACACACATAATAAATCGAAATGGGACTCACTATTTATTGCTTCTTATAATCTTACATAACAGCAAGTCTGGTGTTAGCTGTTTGTTTTTTGTCCGGATGATCATTAAAAATAAATTATTTAATATTTCGGGGAAAAAGAAACTTCCCTTTATCAAAAATAATTAAAACTAAAGGAAAACTCCGTCTGTGCAGAGAATCTACCAAAATGGATGCATACATTTTGGTAGATTCTAACAGTTTCGATATTTGAAAATAAAAATCATGTACTAGATGTTGGTCACACTTTTAATAATGACGCGAGCAATAATATGCATCATGATTTGTGTCTTCATTGTAATCTTTGTATGGAGACATAAGTTGTTAAAAACTGTTCTGTTTTTGAGAATTAATGTTATCCATCCTATATATATTTATATATATATATATATATATATATATATATATATATATATATATATATATATATATATAGATACATATATATATATATATATCTATATATCTATATATATATATATATATATATACACTCATATATATATATATATATATATATATATATATATATATATATATATATATATATATTAATATCTACGAAATGGAAAGGGTGTATATATGTATGAATGCAAATATACAATTACTTTTCTACACTGGACAGCACACAATATTTCAACAAATTATATTGATGTGTGTAAGATATTGATTTTCCCGTTTAAAAAACATCGTCTGCAATTGAGACGTCGACAATAGGCCCAATAAATAGGACATAGTCAATTCCATAAAAATAATTAAATAAAATCGATGAGGAAGAAAAAAAAACATATTTCAAACAGAAACTAAGTAAAGGCCGATTCTTTATACTGATGAAGAGACTGTATGTCTGTTGGTCAGAAGAAAAAAATGAAAGGGAAGTAACTTGATTCTTAACTGTCAAATTCTCCAGTTGATTTTAAACGGAGAAAATCGTGTCGAAAAGAGGCAAAAATGTTTCTGTATTATCGAAAGAATAAAGGAAAATGGAAAGTTTATAACCGAAAATAGAAACATTTTTTCTTCTTGAATCAATCATTACTTAGGACAACTTTATTTTAGATAATATTTTTCTGTTGAAAACTTTTCAAATCAATATTCAGGTTATTCTTCATCGGATTGATTAAACACGAATTATTACTTTTTTTTTACTAACTATCTCTTCATGAATTATTACTTTTTTTACTAACTATCTCTTCATGAATTAGTTGTTATCACTTTCTCTGGAGATTGAGTGACAATAAGACGCTTAAACGTTCCAGTAAACGCCAAAGACTACCACTTTGGATGTGGATGGTGCTACCCCTCTTTTGTCTTTTTATTCTCGAACACTTATCCAGGAAAGTGTTGGGGATTACGTTATATATATATATATATATATATATAAATGATAAATAGAAAAACCAAAATCATGTATGCATTCATTAACGTTTCGTCTTTATTCCAAGACTTCCTCGGGACGATTTATTTGAAAAAAAAAACAATCATCCCACGGAAGTCTTGAAATAAAAACTAAACGTTGATGAATGAATACATAATCTAGATTTTCCTCCTTTACATTTTCTATTACGTTGAAATGTTATTTAAATTTTGTATCATATATATATATATATATATATATATATATATATATATATATATATATATATATATGAACGAGAGAGGAAGAGAGAACGAGATATGTATATCACAGCATGAATACATTTATTTCATATAGATCAGATCGATTCCTATGGGAATGCTTTTCATTTGACAAAAATGCTCGTAACACGGGTTTGTAAAGCAGGAGAGAATAGTGCATTCAGGTAATTGGTATTATTCGTATCTCTTGTATGTTTAGCAAACCTTGTCTTTAGTTTCCGTTCTGTCGTGCTTTACAATATGGTAATTCCTTTAACTTTGAACGTGCTAGACTCAGTTAGTTGATTTTGAGTAAATTTCAGCAACGACTTCTAGAATCAGCTCTACTGATAAACTCTAACACAAGTTAACAACGAAACGGCTTCTACAGTGTATCTCCTTCAATAGGAACATATATACTGGCGGAAGAGAACTGACAGTTACACACAGGTAAACTAGTTTACAGGACTTTGTACTTACAATCGATACTACTACTACTACTACTACTACTAAACATACTGAAAATAATAAAAATATTATTGATAAAGATGATTATAATAATAATAATAATAATAATAATAATAATAATAATAATAATAAGTAGCGGGAACCTGTGGAAATTCCACAGTGTTTTCTAGATCAATCTGTATAATTTACTGTTAAAAATATTATCCGATGGCTAGAAATATGCACATATTTTACTCACCAACATTTTTCGTGACGGGATGGAAGTATATATATACTTATTTATATTACTCGGTTGCTGGGGTAAAAGCTGTCTCTTCAGCAGTCACCATCGGTCGCGACTCCCCTCTAACTCTACCCCTCTCTCCCTTCCCTCCCCCGTTGTCAGGGGCAAATACTAAATCTTCTTAAATAGGAGTGCCAGATCTTGACACACAAAATAAATAACGCACACTTTATCGTATTAATATATAAATTATAATAATATTGATAATTATAATAATAATAATAATAATAATAATAATAATAATAATAATAATAATAAGAAGAAGAAGAAGAAGAAGAAGAAGAAGAAGAAAAATAATAAATAAATATTGTAAGCCTGAAACCGACCCATTTGGTAAGTGTTTCCGCTAATGGAACGGAATACCAGAGTTCTATCCTCTGTTAAGTCATAGCAAAGACTAAAAAACACTTTGCTAAAACTCTCAGTATTATACGGTCAGGATCAATGGCAATGAAGCTATCCAGAAAAAATAGTGGCGCCCTCCCCTACATCTCGGGTTGATCGCTAATGTAAAGAGATCCTCTACTGTAATCGGACACTTTAGTATTTTATAAAGTCTGTAATTAGCGACCAACTCACCTAAAATAAGCGAACGCATTTTTTTATTGACGAATTTGACAAAATAACTTTATAAACATTTGAAATGAAAAACACTTAATTTCTCAGATGTTAACTATACAATATCATTGTCATTATCTTATTCTTACGTCTCTATTTCGTAATTAGTTACATTGGGACCCGGGCTAGCTTTCACTCTGACCCTAACTTTAACCTTAACCCCCAATGACCATGAACTTTATAGCTAACTCTAACCCCCACTGACCCCAACCCTAACGACGGGGTCAAAGTTAGCGCGGGTCCCAATGTAACAAAGCACCCTCTATGTGTTAGTAAGTTACGCTTGCTTTATTATGAGTAACTCCCCCCGGATAAGAGTGAAATAAATAAAAAAAAATAATAATTTGCATTCAAATAACGCGTGTACTAAAAAGGGTTTATATACCGTAAAACATGCAGGCTTACCGAAAGAAAACGAAACTGTACTTGTTACTTTCGTCTCTTTCGTTTTTGGTTACATATTTTTTTTACTTTTTGCGATTTATTTATTTGTTTTTCTTGCGTTTTCACTTTTCAATTACGTTTAGTCTCTCTCTATTTTCTCTCTCTATCACTCTTTTACGAACACTCTCTCTTTCTTTCGTACGCGCTCTCTGTGTTTCACTGAAAAAAACAAAACAAATATTGCTTAATGTGTGTTAAAAAAATAATAATACTGGCTGTCTCTCGAACCAAAAGAAAGGAAATAAATGGTTTTAACGTTTGAAGTAATCGTCTGCCAGCGTTCGCGTTGGCACAGCTCGTAAGGAGTTACATTCGTAAATATTCTAAATATATTTTCAGAACAGATATTGGATTTTTCTATTTGAAGCACATACATTCATAGAAGTTAACTTTATTTTTGATAATGTTACATTGAAAAAGTATTTCACAGTTCTCTCTCTCTCTCTCTCTCACTCTCTCTCGTCGTTCAAATGTTTAACTGAAGAAAAAGTGCATAAACGTCGTCTCCTCCTCCTTTCACGCTGAAGCGACAGTAGTGAGCGGGGTTAGTTAATGGTTTAATTAAGTTATTTTTTCATCTATTTAACAACTTCATTTCGTTAGCTCGGGGTCATAAAAACATATAATTGAAGACAAATCGCGTTTGTAACATCTTTATAGTCAAACTTCTATTTCTCTCCCTCTCTCTATGGTCGTCTCTTTATCTTTCTACTTTTCTCTTCCCTGGTCTCCCCATTTCACCGGTACTTTCTCATTGTGTTTATTGCGAAAGCTGTTTCTTCCCCACAATTCCTCTTATGACATATTTCTATGAAAGTACCACCTCTGTCTGCGCCTTCTATATAGGTACACATCTCCACCCTGGTGTACATACTATACAAGTACTTATCTCCGCCCCGGTGTTCATACTATATACGCCTCTATCGTCGCCCGGTGCGCATACTATATATGTACCTATCGCCGTTGCAGTGAACATACTATATACGTATGTATCGCCGCCCCGGTGCGAATGCTAAATATGTACCTATCACCGCCCCGGTACGAATCCTAAATACGTACCTACCGGTGTGCATACTACATAAGTACCTATTGCTGCCCCAGTGCGAATACTAAATATCTACATATCGCCGACCTTGTGCGAATGCTAAATACGTACCTATCGCCGTCCTGAGCGCGTGCTATATACATACCGATCGACGACCCGGAAAGCATGCTATATACGTACCTATCGTTGCACGATGCGAATGCTACATACGTATCTATCGCCGTCCTATGCACATGCTAAATACGTACTTATCGCCGTCCCGGTGCGAATGCTAAATACGTAACTATCGCCGCCCCGGTGCGCGTGCTATATACGTACCTATCACCACCACGGTGCGCGTGCTATACACGTACCTATCGCCGCCCTGGTGTGCATGCTATATACGTAGTATCGCACCCCCTGTGCACATACCATATACTTACCTATCATTGCAAGGGTCACATACTGTATTTGTTCCTATCTCTAGCCCAGTTCGCATACCTAAGAACTCATATTAATGCGCCCCTGTTGTGTCAGAAAAACAAAATAGTGTTCATTCATGTATTGTCACTATCATAAATGGAAATATGTGTAACTAAAAAACGAAAAATAAAAAAAATTGCCCCCCACCCAATTTTTTTGTATCCTCCTCCATAATAAGTATTTTTAATAAAAAGGAAATAAGAAAAAATAAAAAAATATTTTGCCTGCCCCCAATATTTTTTTTACCCTCCACATATATAGAAATATTCTTAATTAAAACGAAAAAAAAATGTGTACCCCCTCCCCAATTCTTTTTTATACTCCCTCCTACATAGACATATTATTAATTCAATCGAGAAAAAGAAAGAATTTTAGACCCCCACCTAATTTTTTTTACCCTAACCCATACATAGAAATATTTTGAGTTTAATGAAAAAAAATTACTCCCCACCCCTTCAATTTTTTTTTATCCTCCCACATACATACTAATATTATTAATTAAAACGAAAAAAAAATTACCCCCCCCCATTTTTTTTCATCCTCCCCCATACATTTAAATATCTTTAATTAAAAAGTTAAACAAAACATATTTTGCCACCCCCTTTTTTTACCTTTCCCCATACATAGAAACATTTTTAGTTAAAGAAAGAAAAAAAAACATTCCGATGCGCCTCGGTCATATCAAAGAACCGTACCGCAGAAGCCTCTGGGTCCTATATTGTATAAGCACCCCCGGCCCCTATACGGTAGTAGCACCCCGGTGCCTATATCGCAGAAGCACCCTGGGTCCCTATACTTCAGAAGCCTTCGGGTCCTATATTATAGAAGCACCCCCGGTGCTGGGTACTATACTGTAGAAGCACCCCCAGTCTCAGCACCCATGGACCGTATTCTGCAGAAGCCTCTGGGTCCTATACTGTAGAAGTACCCCCGGTGCCTATACTGCAGAATCACCCCCGGTCCCTATACTGCAGACGCCTCCAAGTCTTATATTTTAGAAGAACACCCGGTGCTTGGTCATATACTGTAGAAGCCCCAGAAGCAATTCCGGTCCATATACTTCAGAAGCCCCCATTACACCTATACTGCAGAAGCCTCTGGGTCCTATATTGTAAAGCCACCCGGTGCTGGGTCCTATACTGTAGAAGCATCCCTGGACTGTATACTGCAGAAGCACCCATAGTCCCTATTCTGCAGAAGTCTCCGGATCCTATATTGAAGCAGAACCACCAGTGCTGGGTCCTATACTGTAGAAGCGCCCCGGTTCTTATACTGCGGAATCACCCTCCGGTCCCTATACTGCAGAAGCCTCCGGGTCCTTTATTGTAGAAGCACCCCGGTACTGGCTCCTATACTGTAGAAGAACCCCAGCCCCTATAGTGCAGAAGCACCCATGGTCCGTATTCTGCAGAAGCCCCCGTGGTCCCTATTCTGCAGAAGGGTCTGGGTCCTATACTGTAGAAGTACGCCCTGTGCCTATACTGCAGAAGCACCCCCATCCCTATATTGCAGACGCTTTCTAGTCCTATATTGTAGAAGCATCCCCAGTGCTGGGTCATATACTGTAGAAGCACCAGACGCACCCCCGGTCTGTATACTACAGAAACACCCATTACCCCTATACTGCAGAAACCTTTGGGTCCTATATTGTAGAAGCCACCCGGTGCTGGGTCCTATACTGTAGAAGCACCACTGGTCTGTATACTGCAGAGCACCCATGGTCCCTATTCTGCAGAAGCCCCCGGATCCTATATTGTAGAAGCACCTCCGGTGCCGGGTCCTATACTGTAGAAGCACCACTGGTCCCTATACTGCAGAAGTACCCATGACCCCTATTCTGCAGAAGCCTCCGGGTCCTATATTGTAGAAGCACCCCCGGTGCTGGGTCCTATATTGTAGAAGCTCCCATGGTCCCTATACTGCAGAAGCACCCATGGCCCCTATCCTGCAGAAGTCTCCGGGTCCTGTATTGTAGAAACACCCACGGTGCTCGGTCTTATACTGTAGAAGCACCCCTTGCTATTATACTGCAGAAGCACCCATGTTTCCTATTCTGCAGAATCCTCCGGGTCCTATATTGTAGAAGCACCAGAAGCACACCCTTATTGATCCCCCCTCCTTTTCATCTTCACAGTAGCTCTAGTTGGAAATTGAGCACTTTTCTCCCGGACAACGCCGAATACTTAGAAAATCAAGGAGGCCTCCAGAGCGCTACTAAAATCACTGTTACTTAAGTTTTCATCATTTCCATGGACACAATAGTCTGAAGAGAAGTGTAGATGCTGTTAAAATATTATACAAACCTATCACTACAGTAGCTCTATCTAGGATATCGAACAATTTTCTCCTGACAACGCCGAGTACTTATAAAATCAAGGAGGAATCGAGAGCACTACTAAAATCACTTTTACCGATTCCTCCTACTTTTGCATCTGCACAATAGTCCGAAAAGAAGCGTAGATGCTGTTAAAATATTATACAAACCTTTCACTACAGTAACTCTATCTAGGACATTGATCACTTTTCTCCCGGACAACGCCGAGTACTTTGAAAATCAACGAGGCATCCAGAGCAGTACTAAACTCGCTCTTACTGATTCCCTCTCCTGTTCATCATCACAATATTCGTTTCCAAGTCTCTCCGTCCAAATTATTTGGTGTTTATTTAGTAATTGAATTTCTTTAGGAGCGTGACACACCTTAGCGTATTGATGTATAGATGATGATGATGATGATGATGATGATGATGATGATGATGATGATGATGATGATGCTGATGATGATGGTGATGGTGATGGTCATCATCATCATCATCATCATCATTTTAACGTAAACACCATGTAACATGTTTCAATTAGAACGACTGTGTGTCGTGTGAAAATGTATAACAATAAATAAATAAACAATGTCACTACCATATAGACATGACACATTTTAAATTCTGGCGTGTATGTCTCATTCGGAAAAAAAGAACACACACTATGTTCACGTTACATGCACACTAATTATTTCCACGTATATATATATATATATATATATATAGGTTTTATTCTCATTTTGAATTTGACTCACTCTGGCCGTCGCCCCATCTCCCTCCTCCCGCTCCGGCCGAGATTGAGATTGTCGCAGCACTGACACGTGCAAAACCTCCCACGTAATAATTTGAAACACGACTTGTTGGGGTCCTCCCCCCTCCCCTCTCATGTCCCATGTCGCCGTTATAGACAAAGCCCCAACTCTATCCCCCTCCCCCTCCAATGTATTTTAAATTTTCAATCTCCCGTTAAAGTGAACTTAAAATGTTATGCCATTTGAATTCCTTTCGCCGGCCCGATGAATTGGTAGCTATCCGCACCAATGAAACAAAACCTGTTTTGTCGCAACTAATGGAATAAAATCAAAAAATATATATATATATATATATATATATATATATATATATATATATATATATATATATATATATGTTACTTATATTTTCTTAATATTTATCTACGCACGACGTACTTTCGGGCTTGCGGCGCTCATTAGCGCAGGCAATTAACAATATAGGACGGTCAAAGGACGCCAACCAGGTTCACAGAGAGACTGTGAATATGTTAGTCCATGAGGCCACTAGAGATCGTCACTCCATAACAGAGAAATTAAATGATATTTACACTGAAAGCGGTGAGTATGAATATAAAGACCTTCGATGGGATTCAACAACATCCCCGGAGACTTGCACTGCGGCTTTAGGTGAATGTCTATTTTTAATCTTTCTGAATGTGCTTTACTTTTAATTACAATCCTAAGGGGCTTCTAATAGAACTAAATTATACGCACACAACTAACTCTTCTCTATGCTTTCTTTGGGATTGTTTATTTCTGACTAATAGACTTTCTTCTAATCCTATGTATAATTACGTATGCAGACCCTTGTAAGTCAAAACATAACACTCAGACATTGTATTACTATGTTTCTTTTATCAAATATCAAAGTTAACACTTTTCTTTTAAACGGTCATATAGTACCCATGCATATTTATCTTTGGTTGTATCGTTTCAATAAGAAAAAAATACGTCTTTTCAGTAGCATTTGCCTCCATTTTCTATTTTACTTCAATGTAACCATGAATCGTCAAATATATCGAACTTCTTCCGATGTAAGTTTCTTTGAGTGATATATCACAATATATTATATATATTTATATATATATATATATATATATATATATATATATGTATTCCCGAAACAGTTTTTCATGGTAAACAACTGATGATCCCTTAAATAATGTTAGAAGCAAACTAATATAATAACTGAAAAAGTTAAATAATTTACTTACATGAGTGATTTTCCACTGAACGACTTGGGACTTCAGTTTTTTTTGTTGTTTTTTTTTAATATAGTTTTAATGGTTGAGAAACTTCTAAGACTATATATATATATATATATATATATATATATATATATATATATATATATATATATATACTAGCAGGTTACCTCTCGTTGCCCGGGGCCATGAAAACAAAATAGAAGAGGTTAATAAGTGTGTGTGTTATATATCTATATCAACACTTTTATTTCTCGACCTCTCTAAATATGCTTATATATTTTTCTCTATATCACCCTTACAATCTTTTTTCATATCGCTCTCCACCGTTTGTTCTTTACCCTCGACCCAGCTAATTCAGTTCTCTGATTTTTTATCGATTGAAAATAATAATAATGTAATCATCCATCTTATTGATCCTAGGCAACGCAGAGTGGTCTTGCCACTCTCTTTCTCTAACAAAAATAATGGAATTTGATTTGAATTATTCGCGGACAACACCGAGTATCTTATCTTCCTACTCCCGTTTGATAGTATGGCACTTATATTTATCTTAGTGTAGTTCCGAGAAACGCTGCGTGTGTTGTGTTCTCCTACCTACATAACACATATAATACATAGCAACTGTGTTACTGTATTAGTTCACCCGCATATCTCTCTATGATCTTTAGAACAGAGCCTCGATAAATACAGGCGACTTTTTCTGGCATAGTAGAATAAGAAAATACTGGGAAAATCTTTATCCCCGGGCAACGCGGCGTTTAAATATACCTGATCTATGTAGATTTCCTCTATCTAGGATATTGATTTCTCCCGGATAACGTCAAGTTAAACGCATGTTCTGTCTAGGATATGTTCTATTAGTGCTAAACTTTACCACTTACCAAATATGATACTGTATTATTACTATTATCGCGCCCGGGTAACACCGAGGGAATAAAAGACAGGAATAATTATACCACTCTGTTAACGCGGTGTTTAAACACCCCTGCTCTATCTAGGATGTTAAGCACTTTTAGATTACTATATAACATTTACGATATCTAATACTGTAACTTTTTATTTATATACACCGTTTAAATCAATTTTTTTCCGAGTGTTTTGCCATCTCCCTCCGTAGTCAAAAGAGAAACTCCAGAAACGTTGAAAACTTTTGAAAAGAATTTCCAGTCATTTCCGGAAGGAAGACATTGTGATTCTAGTGTTTTATTACCAAATTATAGCTGGAAAACTAATCCACCCGCGACAAAATCTCCTCCATAGCCCTATTAGGGGTGCACTTAGAGTGTTGAAAACAATTCCGTTATCTTACCCACTAAACTTTACATAGGAATATATTTAAGGTATGATGTATATTGTCTAACCTTTCTTTCTATAGGGAACACACACAACACACGCGCACAAACATGAGTATTTAGTTACATACATTGTATATATATATATATATATATATATATATGTAATATCGATAAGTGAGAGAAGATAAATAAAAATGTCAGAATGACAGATATATTTCATCTTCAGTTATTAAAAAAAGTGTATTCAATGAAATAAATGTGTAGTTTTACCTTAAAGAATGATTTCTAATCATAAGAGAAATTAAATCGATAGATAAGTTGGCAGAGAATATACCAAAAGTCGTAATTTAAATAATTTGAAAGAGTAAAAAAATGTATATATGTAAATATATATATATATATATATATATATATATATACATATAAATATATATATATATAATATATATATATATATATATAAAAATATATTCATTATATTTATATATATATATATAGCATATATATATGTGTGTATTCATTATATATATATATATATATATATATATATATATATATATATATATATGAATATATATATAGCATATATATATATATGTGTGTATTCATTATATATATATATATATATATATATATAAATATATATATATATATATATAGCATATATATGTGTGTATTCATAGTATATATATATATATATATATATATATATATATATATATATATATATATATATAATGGATATAACTCGTAGTCTAAAGCTCGTATGAAGTGTGACACTAATAATATAAAAATCAGTATATAGACATCAGTTACTCAAGCAATTACCAAGCAATCTTTGTAAAATAAAAATTGTCAATTTCCACGCACTTAAGAAATTGTAATTTATTCATTTACTATTGCTTTTGAAATCTTAAATGAACGCAAATCAATTTTATTGAGTTACTATATGTACCAAAATTGTATATTAAAATTAATACATATATATGAAAACATAGGGAAAGAAATACTTTTACACATTCGCAACAAAAAAACACTAAAAAGATAATAACAATGTTATTTAATGAGGGAATATTTACTTTGGAAATACGTAAGGAGGTGCGTAAATTTTATTAAACAATTAATATATATTTAAGCAACCTTCTTAATTTCAAATTAAAGACGGGACATAAACGCTTTTTTTTACTACGAGATAAACATTTAAAAAGTGGTTATAACGAAATACACACCTGGGATAACATCTGTAAATGGATTGTGAATTTGGTATACAAATACATTGAAAATTGGAAAAAGTTCAGACATCCCAGAGTCTCGTCTTTCGCTAGCAAAGGTTTGAAAGGCTTAATATTGGATCATGGAAAATTAGTTGGCGCAGTGTATATATTAGTAAGTTTAATTTAGTTGCAAGTGATAGCTATCTAAAGGTTGAAGGTTCAATCCACGGTACGATACCAATAATTGCTAACGGGACAAGATATTGTTACCGCCATGCATTTAATGAAATGGGTCCGTTTGAAATCCCGTCCAGATTCCCGAGTTCGGCAGAAATATCCCCGAGTTCGAAGAAATGCGCTTGAAGAATGCTGGAGGTTACGGCGGGGTAAACGTTATGATAATAACACTCAATATGAGAAAAGTAGTCCGAATAATAAAAATTATGCAAGAATTAACATGATCAACTATTGAATGATACTCGATTTATCTGACAGATATTGAATTTTATCTGATGAAGATGGTGCTCGCTATGTAGCAAGGCTTTTTTGCTTGACTAATTTTACATTCATTCGACTACCTTAGCAATTGAATGATCTAGAACAAAATATTTCCAAAAAGTATATATTATCTCATTAAATGACATTGTCATCATCTGTTTCGGGTATAGGCAGAGATGCTTTGTTATTGCCCTAGTTGTGATAAACATGTATGAAGAAGATAGCGATTTTGTAGTATTGGATGGAATTGTCAACCGTTTAATTATGGGCCCATTCACAATCAAAGAACAAGTTACACTGAAGAGTATTAATATTATGACTTCATAGACGACATATTCGTTCAATAGTACAAGAAGCAACTTCGCCGTTTGAGGTAATTAGTGACTAATGTGTGGCAATGTCCGTTGCCATGTATCTAACCTGTCTAATTGGCATAATAGAGTGTTTGCTTATTGGACGGAAGATCGAGGTTCAATATTCTGTCAAGTCATAGAAATGACTGGGAAAATTGTGTGTGTTGCTTCTCTGCTAAACAGTTCACGTTTTAAGGCGTTTATTAAGGGTTAATGGAGGAATGCTAGAAAAAGAGTTACGTGTTCACCTACATTGAGGTGAAGTAGCAAAATGAAAAAGGAACAATTGGATCGCCCTTGACTACAATCGCTGGAATAATTCTGTCATGCATCTAAAATTATACCTACATTTGTATTGTGAATGTTTAAAGGAGACCACATTATAGAATTGCTAGGTTCTACCTGGACCAAATCAAAAATCTGTCAACATGTGATGATGAAAGTAGATCATAGTTATTTACAATATAACAACAAACGGACATATTGAGAGAAACCTAAAACACGATGTAAATGGAATACGCTGAAGTGAGAAATTCACAATATGAATTAATAATTGAGTGTTGACTGTTATTTTAAAAGAACGGCTACTATATTAATACGTAAATTCTTAAAATATTTTGTCGGTGTTCTATTGCATGCTTTGATATTGCGTAATACATGTATATAGCGTTTTTTTTTTAAATAACAATGGCAAATGCGTTGACAAAGTATGGCGGAGTTATCCAAACATGGAATACCGGTTTGTTTTCAAATGTTACGTATTTTTCAAATATAAATGTCTCCTATTTAATATCCGGTTCTCTTATATCTGACGCACAATGTTTCCGTAACTTCATGTCGTGAACGTTCCGGCAGGTCTCCGAATCGCCCGAGAGTTGACGAAACAATAACACACGAGCATAACATTTGGAAGAAATTAATCGCGTTGAAAAAAAAATACATTTCTATAATCTCTGTCAGCTCGTTGAATCTACCGAAGGACTAATTGAGTTTTTGGGGAAAAACAGTTGAAAAAGAAAAAAATGGAAAAAAATACAACATTTGCCTTACAAATTAAACAAAAGCATTTTTTTTAACATTCTGGTGCACAAAGAAACATGCATTTTATTTTAAAATATTTGATTAACAATGGTTCCATTTTCAAAAAGCAAACAAACATGATAACAGTAGTTAAGTTAATGTTGCTTCGTTCTTTATTTTGATATATATATATATATATATTAGTTTGGTTTTCTTTGTCTGAATTTATGGGTGCCAGTCTTAAATTAAGCGTTTGGTAGTTTTCGCCTCGTCAACTCTCGGTCACTTCCGTGATCTGCCCGAACGTTGACTACGTAAAGTCACGGAAACATGGTGCGGCATCTATAAGAGTACCGAATATCCTATATAAAAGTGTTGGCGTAATGGTCTACAGTTTAGTGTCGGTTGCGCAATTACCAACCGCAGCTCTCCTTAGCTAGTAGTAGCATTTAGTGAAAAAGAGGAATCAATGAAGGTCGGAGACAATGCCACAATATTTATGGTATGATTTCGCATGTTTCCATTTCAAGTGCAAATCCAAAGGTTGAGATTTAGTGTACCCTACCATTTAACGGATGAATACTATATATATATATATATATATATATATATATATATATATATATATATATATATCGTTAGAGTATTACTGAATGTATGCCGTAGCGTCGACAGAACTTCCACCCAGCACGATGAGCCCAATGTTCACGCCTATAAAAAACTAAACTACACCCCTTATAGATAGGAACGATAATGTGTACATAAGGAACGCATACTCTTACTACTTTGAGATGATTTCTAGTGGGTGATATATTCATCTTTATTTAGTAGTTGCGCCGTTATATATGCATACTTCGTGTATATCTAACTTTTAGATACCATTGATTGAGAAATGTTTTTTATCGTTGTATGGTTTCTCTTTCGATGGAGGATATGAAATTGTGCTGTTTGATATCACAATTCGAGGGAACTTAAAGTACGTTTGGCTGGTTTTGAGTCACTGGTTTGATAGTATCAATCCCAAAGTTGCCCTTGGCGGATATGTGTGTGTGCGTATTATTTAGTTTCATTCTGCCGTTTGAGTTTCATACTACCGTTTATAACTACTGCTTGTTGATGCGTGGCCACTCTGCCTTTTGTAGTCTGACACAGAGGTAATCAGTGATAATAGAAAAATAACTCGCCTTCCAGCCAGTGAACATTTTAAGTATTTGTTGGCTTTCCTAGTTTTCTGGGAACCTGACTCAGAATTGTGTTAATTATTTTTCCAAATTGGTAGACTTTATGTCTGTCAAAATTCCTGTCTCAAGTTTATTCATTTTGTTGTTTATTTACTGATTGTCAGGAATGTTTTTTTCCTTTAAACAACTTTCTAAAAATATTTTAAATGGACTGACTTCGAAAAAGTTTCTGAGAAGGAGTTTTTTTAAAATCTAATTTCTACTATAATCATACATTATATGAAATAATTTACAACTTTAACACAGTCATCGATTCAGCTGGATTTTTTGCGATTTCATTACTCTGCCTCACTCGAGGAAATATTGTGATTTATTTGCTGTAGTGACTAAAAGTAAATATAAAACGATTAGAAGTAAATCGGCGTAACTCGGGAATTAATATCGGGCTCTATTGATTTCCACTACAAGTTGATTGTCTGTGTTATCATTTTTTATTATTATATTAAATTCAGTTGAATTAAACTTGGGTAACATGTAACATTCTTTAAGAATATTGACATAATCATGCGTTTTGATTCGTTACATTTCTGAAATAAGGTAATATAATTCTGACCTCACAATCAATAATTTAGTCGGTGGTTACAATTAAAGACATTTATTTTAGAGTAATAATTTTACCATAACTCTCTCGAGGTCATACGATATAAGAATGTATAAGGAATTTAAAGGTATCGATGATAGTTTCTTAGGTAAACAACTCAGACATATTGAGAAAGATAGAACGTTCTGTTATATAACAGATGGAAAATGTATTAAGGTTTAAATTAAGGTTTAATGCAAAATATAAATTATGTGAGGGAAAACACATTACCATGTAAACGTACATAAATAATGTACAAAACATTCAGCTGTACACACCCACTAAACGCATTTCTGAGACCCTATCGCAAACGTTCACGCACGTACGTACACGGAATCACATACGCACGCTAGTTTCACAAACGCTCCTTGGAAAAATCATAATAAATTTAGTCTTTATACATGCATATTTTAATATAGAATTATAATATTCTTAGATATGAATTGTGTTGGGTGTCATTACACTGAAAGTGACAATGTCGATCAAGATTAATATAAAATATAATATAGTTCTTCCTATGATGTCATTTCTAGTCCAACATTTTCTCATATGTGAGTCTATCATCGGTGAATTAATTGGCTTTTTGACAAAAAACAAAGTGGTGTATCTCTTCTGATACTACACTCAGTCTGTTCTCTGCTATCGTGGGGAGGCAAGTAAATAGGTTCATACTTATTTTTGTACAAGTGTTCCGTTGTACACCATATTGGTTTTAAGTGTTAATTCAAAAATATATGTGGATGTACGCTAGACAAAAATGAGTCACCCCTCCAGTTTATTTCATAGGTTCTTAATAAAAATCCATATCTGTCACATCATTATGTTTATATTCTCTCAAAAACTATACAATTTAAATGTATATCGCATGCGTTATCCATCAAGCATATACAATAAAGTTATATGTGTGTTCACTTTGTCAGAACGGCTAAACTTAAAATGTTTTACATGCCTGTGTTGTATTATACGGACACATGATATAAGATTTTATACAACTTACACACATTCACCGATTCATCTGGAGTGTTTGCCATTCATTTCACTGCCCTTTCCTTGCAAATATGGAACTGGAATTGCTTTTGACACTTAAGATGAATAAAAGAACTAGAAAGCTACCCTAGTGTGAAAGAAACTACTAAGGATACCTTTATAAACGTTGCAAATTTTTATTTAGTATGAAACACGATTAGTACTGGCAAATAGATTATTCTAAAATATAGTTATTAGGGGATCACCACTGGATACATTATTGATACCAAATAATAGTAGTTCGTTGAAAACATTAAAGTAATTATGATAAATCTTTCTACAAATATGCTTAAAATGATCTTAATCCTAATCAATCAATTTTGAAAACTATGGTAATTTAAAAATAAGTATTAAAATAAAAATAATGAAATAAGTTTAAGAGTAGGAATGTCTTGAAAACTATAGTAATTCCTGGGTAACGCCCGTTTACCTTCTACTTTTTATATATTTACTTTTAGCTTCATCGCTAAGCTTTAGCAAATCTATCCCGTGTAACTAGCTATCTGTAACTGCTGTTAATGTCCTCTGCCATCATGTCAACTGTTAGGCCTACTCTGATAATGAAACTGTCCCGCAGGCATAACCTCTCCCTAGATTTTAGAACCCATTACGGCTACTAGAAAGGATCACCTGGTGCCGATAGGCCTTTTGCAGAAATCAGCGTTTTGGCAAACGTAGCTTCCGTATATTTTCACCGCAATACTTACTGCAGGAGTGTTTATCATTAAGCAAATGGTATCATATTGAAATGCCGAACAGCGAGAAGATAGAGAACGTCAGCAGGCGGACATAACATATTTAGACGGATAAGAACGTGTGTGGTTCGGCTGATATAATCCATTATTGATACAGTCATTACCATGCAAATCAGACAAGAGAACAGTTATAGCGGACATAGAACATTATTCCTAGCCATGTGTGCATGGAATATAAGAAATCAGTATGGAAAACTTAAGATACATACCTTGCATATGTATATATATATATATATATATATATATATATATATATATATATATATATATATACTTAGCGGTGTTATTGATGTTTCCTAAATGTAAATCCAATGAAATTACAGTGTTGACACAATATTGTAAAATAAAAAGACGTGCTGTAGTATATTATGAATATTTTCTTTATACAATCATATTTGCTACATATGTGCATATATTGTTAAGCTGACAACGTAAACATTTAAAACGCTACTGAAAGAAAAACATAGCTTAGATATTATTTTCGGTTTTCACGAAGTCTACAAATATGAAAAATAAAAACGGTGAAAGCAATGAATTGATTGTTTCTTTGAACATTTGACTGCACCTATAATCATATATATATATATATATATATATATATATATATATATATATATATATATGTATATATATATACATATATGTACATACGTATGTGGACGTGCATATATATATACAAATATAAACACACACACACACACACATATATATATATACAGAGAGAGAGAGAGAGAGAGAGAGAGAGAGAGAGAGAGAGAGAGAGAGAGAGAGAGAGAGATAGACAGAGACATAGAAAGAAGCGTGCATGTATGGGTATATAAATATACATATATATATTTATATATATATCTATATATATATATATATATATATATATATATATATAATATATATATATATATATATATATATATATATACAATGATGTCGTTTGCACGGCCACTGATAAGGCTGAACCACTTGCCAAACGCTTCGCTTCTAACTCTACTTTGGACTCAGATAACCACCTGCTCCCCAAATTTCTTTTGCTGACCGAATGTACACTTGATAACCTTGTCATCACCCCATCCCAGGTCAGAGACATCATAAAAAACCATGACACCTCCAAAGCTTGTGGGCCTGATCTTATACTTGTAATAGTAATAAAGAAATGCTCTGCTTAACTGGCCCCTGTCCTCTCCAAACTCTACAATAAATGTCTAGCTGTATCTTGCTTGCCTGATAGCTGGAAAATTGCCTCTGTGGTACCAGTCTACAAGAGTTCTGGGTGCAGAACCGATCCTCAGAACTATCGCCCAATCAGTCTGCTGCCGATCTTTGCTAAAATCTTTGCATCCTTAATCCATCTGGCGATAGTACGTCACCTAGTTAATGCTAAACTTCTTTCTGACCGCCAGTATGGATTTAGACAAGCACAATCTACTGCAGGCATCCTAACGGTCATCTCGTAACGTATGTATCATACACTCGACAAGGCAGGTGAAGCTAGGGCAGTAGCGCTTGATATATCCAAGGCCTTCGACAAGATATGGCATAAAGGGCTTCTCCTGAAAATACGCTCAACGGCATTACTGGGCAATTACTAAATATAATTAGATCTTTCCTAGACAAAAGAAAAATCCAGGTTGTCCTCAATGGCCGTTGATCTAAGCAAACTGACATAAATGCTTGTGTACCCCAGGGATCTATCCTTGGACCGTTACTGTTTCTGATCTTCATAAACGATCTCCCTGATGACGTAGAGTCTGAGATTGGTTTATTTGCTAGCGACACCACACTTTACTCTCGCCATGTTGGTAAAACAGACGCGATCATATCCAAGGCAGTGGCTGAATCTTTAGAAAATGACCCCCAGGCTGTAGTGGATTGGGGTCATAAATGGTTGGTAACTTTTTTATGCCGCAAAGACAAACTTCCGTTCCTTCAATAACTACAAGGAACCTATTCAACCACCGATTATCATGGCAAATAACATCCTACCTGAGAGTTCATCATTCAAACTCCTCGGCCTAACCTTCACAGGTAACATGAATTGGAACAAATACATTGAGGACATTGCCAAGAATGCCGCAAAGAAGGTTGACTCCCTCTACTGTGCTAGTAAACTCCTCACAACTGGCATTATCATGTATCTCTACAAAGCGACCATTAGCCCATGCATGGAATATTGTTGTCACATCTGGGCTAGTGCATACTCTCCTTATCTCTCCCTCCTTGAAAAGGTCCAAAAAGCATCGGCAACCTAATTGGACTCTCACTGTCAACCAAGCTTCTGCCTCTGTCCCATCGCCGCAATGCGGCATCCTTGTGCGTATTTTACAAATACTTCAAGGGATTATGCTCCGATGAATTAGCTACTGTGGTGCCCCCTCGACGTAAATTCCCTAGACAAACTCGACAATCAACTTAATCTCATTCATTCACTGAGGAGGTCCCCAGATGTCGGAGAGCCTTCGACTCAAATAGCTTCTTTCCTTGTACTGCTGGCCTCTAGAACTCTCTCCCTGCCTCTTGTTTCGCCGACATAACGGACCTGCAAAAGTTTAAAACTAATGTAAACCGACATCTCACTGCGCAGATCCCAAGTTAGGTTGAACCCCCCTTCCGTCTCCCCTTTTCTTTTCTCAGTAGCCCCTTACGTCTACAGTGGCGGCTTGCCTTGTTAAGGGTGAACTATGTTTAATATATATATATATATATATATATATATATATATATATATATATATATATATATTTATATATATATATATGTATATATATAAAAAGACTTACATTTATGTATATACACATGTACATACGTATATATGTATATATATATATATATATATATATAAATAGACTTACATTTATGTATATACACATATGCATATATACATGTATATATATATATATATATGTGTATATAGACGTACATGAATATATATATATATATATATATATATATACATATATGTATATAGGCGAACATGTATGCACATTTAAATGTGCATATATATAAAGGGAGAGAGAGACTTACATTCATGTATATACAAATATATACATATATATATATATTTATATATATAACTATATATATATGAATATATGTATATATATATATATATAGAGAGAGAGGTGCATGTATATATATATATATATATATATATATATATATATATAGGCTAACATTTATGTATATACGAATATACACACACACATACATATATATATATATATATATATATATATAACGAAGCAGGTATATGTATATATATATATATATATATATATATATAACGAAGCAGGTGTATGTATATATATATATATATATATATATATATATGTATACATATATAGACGTACATATGTATATGTAAATATATATATAGAGAGAGTGACAGAGGTAAATGTATATATATATATATATATAAATATCTATATTAACGTACACACATAAATAAACAGATATAGATATATATGTAAAACTATATATATAGACGTACATGTATTATATATATATATATATATATATATATATATATATATATAAATGCATCTATATATACATATTCATAATACATAGTATATCTATACACCCTAAGTTATGTATTTATATATATATATATATATATATATATATACATATATATATATATATATATATATATATATATACATATACATGTGGGTGTAGGATATATATATATATATATATATATATATATATATACTTATGTTCGTATATATATACAACTATATATATATATATATACATATATATATATAACCATAGATATATATATATCTAACAATATATATATATCTATATACGCATATATATAAGCATATATATAACCAAATATATATACATATATGCACATATATATATAACTATGTATATATAACCATATATATATATATATATATATATATATATATATATATATATATATATATATAACCATGTATATATATAACCCATATAAGCATATATATACATTTAAATATATATATATATACATATATATATATGTTACCCAGTATATATAACCCATATAAGCATATATATATATATATATATATATATATATATATACCCACATATATATATAAATATATATATATATATATATATATATACCCCATATACATCACACATATATATATAAGTATACATAGATATATAAATATATATATATATATACCCTTATATATAACAGCTATATATATAAATATACATACATATATATATATATATATATATACCCGCATATATATGTATATATATATACATATACATATTTATAACTCATATATATGTATATATAAATATGTATATCACCATATATATCTAACCCATATATATATATATATATATACATATACATATATCCCCATATATATCTACCCCATATATGTATATATATATATATATATATATATATATACATATATCCCCATATATATATATATATATATATACCCGTATATATGTATATATTTATATATATATATATATATATATATATATATATGTATATACCTATATAAAGATATATACATATATACGTGTATATATATATATATATATATATATATATATATATATATATATATATATATATATATATATTAAATTCCCGAAACAGTTTTTCATGGTAACAACTGATGATCCCTTAAAATAGTGTTAGAAACTAACTAATATAATAACTGTAAAATATAAATTGACTTACATGAGTGATTTTCCACTGGAAGACTTGAGAATATAAGTTTTTTTTTATATAATTATTATTTTTCTGATATAGTTTTAGTGGTTGAGAAACTTCCGAGTCTATATATATATATATATATATATATATATATATATATATATACATATATATATATATTGTATATTCCTATATACATATATTCTCATATATATATAGTTGTATATATATACATATATTTATATTGTATATACATATATACACACCCATATATATATATATATATATATATATATATATATATATATATATATATATGTATACATATTTACATACATATATAACAATATACAAATATACATATATATATATATATATATAACAATATATAAATATACATATGTATACATATATATAACCATATATCAATATATATATACATATATATAACCATATATAAATATATATATACACATATATATAACCATATATAAATATATATATATATATACATATATATATATATAACCATATATAAATATATATATATATATCACATATATAAATATATATATATAACCATATATAAATATACATATATATATACATATATATATAACCATATATAAATATACATTTATATATATACATGCATATATACATATATAAATATACATACATATATACATATATATATATACGTATACATATATGTATATATATATATATATTAATAAGTAAACCTAACAATTAAACATTAAAGTTAATATGCAAATACATAAACTTTAATCGATGCAAACTGCAAATTAATACTTCAGGGCATTTTAGGAAGTAAATTACTTGGAACTGTATGAAAGAGAATGGCTTTTTTTAATAAAGACCCCCTTCTGACTTCACTTTACTGGTGTTTCCACTCTCATTTGCCCCTTTTTCTACCCTAGCATCCTTTGTAGTCTGTTTTACTCCGTCTATCCATTTTATTGGGGAGGTTTGGGTGTTTTTACACATTTATCTGTGAATTAGTTAAAGTGTGTTTTAAATTACATGCAATAATTATAAAATAAATATAGGAATATATTTTTAGAAGGGTTTAGGGGTTGGTAGAGATACTTTTAATGGCTGTATAATATATAAAGAGTCTTACGTAATATATTTGACCGACATTTTTAATTGAAATAAAAAACGTTTCAAAATACTTTAGAACATAAAAAATAAACAGGTACTTTGCTTTTGCGCCCCTGTTATTTCTGTTGATCATTCTTCACAATCGTCAAAAGCGGAACGTGAATTAGTCAAATAAACGAATTACATATTCCTGAGTAATTTAAAATAGTTACTTTGTGTGTTCTCTTTTATTATTAAAGACAGAAATATTAAAACAAAAACTTAATGAATCTAGTTTTTATGGGGGTAATTTAAAAATTAACAACACATATCATTAAATCTATAGATGAACACACTCAACTGAATTATCCACCCCTGAAAAATGTTATTATATTGTTATGGTCAGGCTAACTGATGAGGGCATTCAACTAATATATGAGTTAAACACAAACCCTGACAAGGGCGTACAACTACACGTAATCGCCTAACGAAGTCAATCCTCCGCTCCCAAAATAACGCACATAATATTTCTCCAATAGCCCCCTAAAACATGGTTCGATCACGCTATCGCTTTGCAAAGTAAGTACCGATTTAGACATAAAGTGAATGCGGTATTTGGTTAGGAGTGTATAGCGTAGAGTAAGTCCAGGGAGCCTTGGACGAAAGATATGAATATTGACCTCAGAAAGAAAGATGTGTTGTCAAAATTGTATGACCATTGTCTCCCTTTTCCCCAATAACGATTAGGGGGCCATGCTATAGTTTAAATAATGTTATTCATAAATATATTGTAAACAAATAACAGAAAATGTTGCATGTATTCATAAAATAGATAAATAATAATAATTTGCTAATTTTGATACAAAATTATGTATGATTTAAATGAGAAATAAATGGATGAAAAATAATTCAATTCGCTTCGGCGATCATACGAAGCTCTCGAAAAAACACTTAAAAGGATTTGGCTTTAGCGTCGCGAGCGAGCGGAGAGAGATCGGGGCATAAGACGAAATGATGGTGAACGTAGCACTTACCTCGATATGTCGATATATATTTTTCTGCTGAATAAATAAATTTAATTTTAATGACCTTCACTATCTTTGAACACGAATGAATTGAGTTTTTTGTTTAATTTAATAACTTTAAATAATTACTCTTGCATATATATAAGAGAATAGATGGAATACAATTTGAAATCTATAGCACCAAGCATTCATTTATTATAAACTTGTTAAAAATGGATATGCAAATAAACATTCTTAATTTCTGTGTAAGGGTTTTTCATCAGTACTATACATATCGCATTTCATAATAGTATGTGATATTATTGATTTAAATAGCATTAACCTGTTTTGATAGTAACGAAAGAGTGATAAATGAAAAATACTTTCGCGTTTATTCATTTAGATATATTTTTATTTCATAAATTATAGTTTCATTAGTGTACTTACCCATCTAAAAAACGACAATAACTGTAATTATTCAAGTCGGCATGCATTCATATGATGCTATTTTAATGCATATGAGCATATCATCATTGGTACAAAACATTACACATTCGTTTGATCTTAGAGAACATCAAATACTATTTCATCCTTCTTTTCCGTTCCCAGTGCTTATCAATATTCCGTTTTTGTTTCCTGAAACACCACGCTTTGAGCAATTTAATAGTGGATAAATGTGTTTCTTTTATTTAAAACAACATTAATTATCGATATTCCATCGTAAACCGAAGATACCAGATACGGATCACTGAAGTTATACAAGGCAGCGTGCTTCTATTTGCTGAAAATTATTGACGAATATTAAATCGTTTTTTTAGAACAGAATGTAATCATAATGTTTCTCTTACAACATTGATATCTTTCTTCATGTATATACTAGCCCCCCCCCCCCCCCTCCGGGCGACAATTACTAAACTTTTCGTCTTCCTTACAGAAAACAAATAAATACATTTCATTTGACATTTTAGTAATTTAGAGAAAAATTAAAAAAATTATGATTGGAGTATTTCAAATAACACTACGACAATGTGGGAGAAATATACTGTGAATGAACATCGTCAAATTATGTTTTTAGGAAAAAAAACAAAAATGTTCATTGATATGGTGTTAAAGACTTTCAACGTCGATAAATTTAAATTTGTTTACGCGTAATAATTGGAAAACAATCCAATTAAAACTTGTCATATAATGAAATGAATATACATGAGCGTGTAATGTCAATTAGTCAAATACAACTATTTTATATTAATTTTCGCCTTTAT
Organism: Sepiola atlantica; assembly: GCA_963556195.1. Taxonomy (NCBI): domain Eukaryota; kingdom Metazoa; phylum Mollusca; class Cephalopoda; order Sepiida; family Sepiolidae; genus Sepiola; species Sepiola atlantica. Next base: position 195,192,028 of record OY744515.1, read on the forward strand.
TATAAAAGACAGAAACACACTTAAGTAATATTTAAGAAAAATACCTTTTTTGTAATTTAGAAACATTAAAGGAGGTGTTTTTTCTATGACAATTTGTTTAAGTAGACACCAGTATCATCATCATCATCATCATCATCATCATCATCATCATCATCATCATCATCATCATCATCACTACCAACATGGTAACATTTGTGTTCTGGCTAGGAGCAAAATGTAGTATCTGTACTAAATCTGGGTTTAGTTTTTATGTTCTCTGTTAGTGAAGGATTACTCCTTCTAGACTGGGGCAATTGTAATTTGTGTTCCAATTCAAAGTGCCTATTTTGAGGAAGCGGGATTCTTCTCACGTCAAGTATAGTCATTGTGCCTTACTCATATTTCGTGGGAGGAAGTAAATAAGAACAACGACATCAACAACAACAGCAACACTTAACAAAAAATAATAATAAACGCATGTATTTATTTATTAACAGATTTGAAAATATTAATTAATAAGTAACTTTAAAATAAATAAATATGCAAATGAAAGGGTGAGGGAATTATATCATCATGAACGAATTACATACACTGACCGCCCCCCCAAAGGAGAAGTAATGCCTGGGAGGATGATATCATGACAACAGAATAGATAGTACACTAACTTACCCCACATACAAAACTGGTAATCGTGATGAAATGGTATCGTGATTAACTATTGTATACTGGGCGGCCTTTCCCTCGAGGATGAGGTCATGCCTGGGAGGAATGTATCATGATGAATGAAAATATACTACAGAGAATTAAATATGTATAACTCTTTTTAATGTGAATATAGTTAGAATAGGTGAAAATTGGCTGGAAAAATATAGTCGCCATCATTGTTTATAGAAACAAATATGAATCTGCTGGCTTAGGCAGAACGATAGCTTCAATAATGTTATAGTTACAAATACATGTTTATTATAGACTGGATTTATCGTTCTTTCTTAGCTAGTATTATGGTGAACGAAGATATACTACACTGACCCCCACCCCCTGGACAGAGGATAATATTATGATGAACGAACACTACATTCCTCTACTCCAAAAAGAGGAAGTCATTCTTGCGTGGCCAGTTGTATGAGAAAAGAACCGATACAACACTACCCCCTCCCCGTTAAAAAATATTCTGAATAAATCGAGTCTTGTTTTTAATTATTGGAGGATTCCACCCTACACACCCTTAACAACAGATGATGTAATTCCTAGGAGAACAGTCTTATGACAACAGAACCGATACTACATTACACCGCCTATTAAACAATATTCTAATTCAATCAGTTTTTCGTTACATTTTAAAATGCCTATTCACCAAAAATACACATTTCATGGTTCCGTGGCATTTTGGCTAACATCAAGTACAGTATATGTTCTAAAACATCTCAGCAATATTTGGCACTTTACTAAAGCTGAAAGTAAATTATCTCCCTTGAAAATGAAATTCAAAATAACTTTTTAAACGCTAACAGTTTTTCATAAGATATTTTTATTTTTTTCATTGATAATTATAATAATAGTAATATCGATAACACGATTGCGTGTGTAGAAGAAAATTTGACAATACAAAGTAGAAATGTATATTACATGATATTATTTTTTTTTAAACTTTAAAATAAATAAATATGCACATGAGCAAAGTCGAGATTAGTTTGAGTGAGTTGGAGATGCCTATATATAGGTTATTTCAATCTATATTAATATCATTATAATTAAATAATCCTAGCATGTGTTGATGTTATTATAGTTAGGATCGATCGGAAAACCTTTCGCATTGATTCATTTATATATATATATATATATATATATATATATATATATAACACGTACAAACTTATATATTCTCTCTCATCGTCTTTTTCTTTATATATGTACATATGCACACACATATATATATATATATATACATATATATATACACATATATATAACCCATATACACTCATGTATTCGCTCTCATCGTCTTTTTCTTAATATACACGTACATTATATATATATATATATATATATGTGTGTGGGGGGTATGTATGTATGTATATATGAGCTTAAATGCTATATTTACAACTTTTCAGTTTTACTCTTGGTAATGCCCATACATCTTTTGGGCAAAACATTGTGATGTATTATTGACTGTTAGCTGATAACTTTTTTAATTTTCGTTCATAAGTCGGATTTATTTTCTACTTTATTTGTAATGTATATATATATATATATATATATATATATATATATATATATATATATATATATATATATATATATATATATATATATATTGGGTCTGTATTTTGGAAGCATTTTCTTATTAATGCACACTTTGTAAAAAATAACAACATTCGTATGTCTAATAATTCTTTTTTTATTTTTAACATTGTTCTGTATAAAAATAAAATAAAATAATAATTGCCCCATGAGTCTCACTAACGTTTTCGATTTTTCATCGAATCATCCCGCCGGCTAGCAATTCATCTTGTAAATTCTAGCTGAATTTACCAACATTTTCAAAACCGTATCTGCCCTCTCTATGATTTAAGGCACATTCTAGTTAATAACAGTAAAACAATACGATTCTAAACAAATTTTTAAAAAATGTAAAATACTGGAGCTATCTACATAAAAATACAACCATCTAAAATATATAACATAACATATTAAACACGTGGACACATTTTAAAATGCTTTACGTAGTACAATTTTTTTCTGATTCCACTGCAGCATTGCTGAATTTAAAGAGTAAACTTTTTTCCTGGGGCAATGCGAAAAACGTTCTCACCGCGGTTGCCCGCTAACTTTAAAAAACTGATCTCCTTTCTACCGCTTTTATGTTCATTTGAATTTGACACCTGTTTATAATTTGACGACCAATCGAAAACGCTCGTGAAATCTATGATACATTTATTAATTTTGTTTGATCATTTCACAAAAAAAGACTATCGAAAAAATAGGAAAAATTAAAAATATATAATTTAACAGACGAATTCTGTAATTTTTAACAATGATGCATAAATATATATATATATATATATATATATATATATATATATATATATATATATATATATATATATGTATATATATATATATATATAAATTCCCAAAACAGTTTTTAATGGTAAACAACTGATGATCCCTTAAATAATGTTAGATGCAAACTAATATAATAACTAAAAAAGTTAAATTTACTTACATGAGTGATTTTTCACTGACGACTTGGGACTTAAGGTTTTTTTTTTGGGTTTTTTAATATAGTTTTAATGGTTGAGAAACTTCTAAGACTATATATATATATATATATATATATATATATATATAGGATAAAATATAAACCAAAAGTAAAACTTTTAGTAGATTGAACCTATAGGGAAGAGGTTTAGCTCAATATACGAGATAGAGCAATTGTAGAGATAGAAGAAAAAAGAGTGATTAATAAATATAGGAAGTTATCAATAATGGCCAGCTTTTCTCTTTTCAATTCCATTTAAGTGCGTTTGGATTTACTTTGAACACTTTCCCCACACTGCTCCAACGCAAAGTTTTTTTTTCGCTTTCTACAATTCATTGGACATCTTTCCAACGGAAATTTGCCACCCGGATTAACCACATATCATTTTTACGGAACTTCTCTTTCACTGCATTTTTTTAATAATATTTTTCATATATTTTTCAAATATTTGAACTTTGTTTTTTTCGAAAGCCAACTTATCTATCGGTATTTCTCTTCTGATGATAAGACCTCGATCTTTGAAAAGCCTTGGCTCATGGAAAGAATAACAAACACTAGTTTATTACTGAATAAACCTTGCATTGAACAATTGAAATTTGAAATAAATTTGGACAATCGTCGCATATTAATCACTCTTTTTTTCTTCTATCTCTCTCTCTCGATATATATATATATATATGTGTGTGTGTATATATATATATATATATATATGTATATGCATATATGTGTATATATACATACATGTATATATATATATATATATATATATATATATATATATGTATATATATATATATAGATAGATAGATAGATAGATAGAAGGATGAACATGAATAAGAAAATCGACGGAGGCAGAGTTTTTTTTAATTCAGTTGCTCAATGCAAGGTATATTCCGCAAAAAAGCTATCTATTTAATTCATGTTTTTTTTTTATCTTAAGTTAGGCTTCTCAAAGATCAACATCTGATAATCAGAGGACATTTCTGGTATAGATAAGTTGTCGAAAAACCAAGATTTAAAATCTGAAAAAGTAAAATAAAGATTGTGGGGGGAAAAACAAGGCAAAAAGCCGCCCGAATCACGCAAGTGTCCGATTGTAAAAAAATCCGGTGTCAAAAAGTCCAGCGGAGAAAGTGGTTGTTGGTAGGCCGTTAGAAGGTACGAAATATAAATTGCGATGTTTAGAAATTAAACTCAGAAACCATCATTTTCAGGTGCGGCCAAAATTGATACAATCCAGATGGTAAAATAGCAAATAGCGGGTTCGTTCGTGGATACAACAAAGCTCAGTAATTCGTGAGGTGTAAAATATTAGCCATATTAAAAAGTCTTCCTTGGCTGAAAATCATAAAATATGTTGAAAGTTAGGCCAAGTTCCCAATTGGCTGTTGATAAACAGGACCGTCTGAAGAATGGCAAATACTCATATGAAATCAGCAGGCAAGCTAGGAATGTGTGAGGGGGGTGCGACGGAAGAAGAGGGCGCGGGTGTGATGAGTAAATGCGATTTAAACTTAGATTGTGAATGGGATTGGTGGATCGCTTATAAATGAAAGGAGACGCTAGTGTGAATAAGGGTTCAGATAGCAATGGGGTAGGGGAGGGAGAGGCAAGTCGATAAGTGCGTGGGAATTAAAAATACCAAAATGTGTCGGGGGATATGAAAAGGGATGTGGGGGCTGGATGTTCAATCAAATGAAATTATTTATAATGAAGTAAAATTGATTTGAAAGATAGAGATGAAAATAAATCTTAGGCCGCCAGGAAAAATTAGGGATTAACAGGTAAAGAAATACATAATCAAGCGAGTAGTCGATACAATTAGAATCCGGAAGTAAATATTTGAATAAGGAAACGGTAATTGGACGTTGAGTATTGAATGGGAGTTGTATTCCCCAAAGTGGATAAAGATTTAAGTCGAAGTAAAATATGTTCTGTCGGGATGCTAATGGTTTCTGTATGTTGGAAAATTAAAAAATTTGAATCAAAATGAATGCCAGAATAAGAAATATGGAAGTTAATTATTAATATTATCAAGTAGGTAATGGATGGTAAAGGGTATTTAATAGACACTTTGGTAAAAATATTGAAAATAATTTATTCCAGAGGCAGTTAAAAGTAAATATTATGGGGGTTAAGAGATGTAGATTGATGGTGGAGGTCGGGATTCAACAGGGTCAGAGAGAAGTGAACGAGGGGAGAAGAGATCCTGGGGGGAATAATCGCGGCTATTAAGATAGTGTGAATAAATATTATTTAAGAAGTTTAACATGGGGAACTGTAATTAGAGTGAAAAGAGAAAGGGGTGAGCACGTCGAGAGGGGTGTCGGGTTATTTGTGTGGTTGATATACTTAAATTTACGTGTATGTCTGAAACTGGATATAAGTTCATTCTTAGAGTTCATAATATGTTTAGATTTGGTTGCAGTAGCTATCATAAATGTTTCCATATTACAAAATTGGCAGTGTGGTGAACCCGGGATGTCGGATCTGGACTTTTTAAGTATTGCTCAGTGTAGGGAGTAGTGGGTATTTTTATGATTGAGATTTCTAATTAAATTGGAGAGTAGAGTGCCAGTGGCATGATCGTTGCTATTTTTAAAGGAGTAGATATTGTTTGAGATCCGGGTCTTGATGGGGAAGCGCTCGCCCTAATGCAGGTGTGTATCTTAAAAGGTGATGCTATAGTTGTATTAACATAGCTAGTGGTACTAGAAGAGATTTTGGTTTAAGAGTTCAGGTTATGTGAGGGAGTTTGGTTGGAGTTGTAGAGTGGATCGGTTATGGGGGAAATGTCTGTTAGTCCAAGGACATTATCTATTATTGGGGGTGTTTGGTTAGAGATATTGCTGCATATGCGCGGGTCTTGAGGAGACAAGGATTGGGGTTGTGGAGTGATGTAGGATCCGGGTGGAGTATGGGAGGTGTGATTGCTTACAATATTAGTGCAACCGGGGAATTGTTCTACAGTGCAAGTGTATATCACGTCCTTCTGTAAACAATATATGATAAATGATTATTATGGTTTTGGATTGATGCGTCCTATTGTCAATGAAATGCAACTATATATATATATATATATATATATATATATATATATATATATATATATATATATATATATATGTGTGTGTGTGTGTGTGTGGGTGTGTATGTGTGTGTGGGTGTGTGGGTGTGGGTGGGTGGGTGTAAATGTGTGAACTGTAGGAAATAAATAACAAAAACAAGTAATTACTGATCTCTCTTACTGTCCGTTTTGTTTAGTAAATCCCACTTGTTTAAATTATTTTTTTCGAAGTATGGTATATATATATATATATTAAGAGACGATTTCTTTTTTTTTGTTTCGCATTTCAGGATTGATATTTTCGGCAAATCTTGTCGCGTTTTTCAACCAAATATGAAATTATAAAAAGCAGTAGATATGTACCTTTATTTGTATATCACATGCGAGAATAATGTTGCATTCATTAACGAAATTGGTCTGAACCGTGTTTTGTGTTGTTCTTTCGTCTTTTTTCTCGTTTATGTAGATGTGAAAATACTTTTTATAATTTCTGTGCACAAACATTTTTTGTGTAAGAGTTGATTGTAGTAAATACAAACATCAAAAAATACATTCTCATAGTCACGTGTGAAAGACAAACGAGACTGGTAAAACTCCTTCATGAAGTGGTATTTTTCAGAAAGCTCAATTTATCGTTTTCAAAACATTCTAATAAATGATGTGTCAAAACATTGTTTCCGATCTTCTAACCTATGTCTAAACATAATACTAACTGGTAGCATCCGAGACATGGGGTTGATGTTATATTTTTTAGGTTAACTGGCCTGAAGCACAATACTTTGCCAGATGTATGGTATCATTCTGATACGAACATTTTAAATACTAAAACAAAATTACCTGTTACAAAAACTTTATTTGGAAGATGCCAGCATAGTGTGTTAATCTATAAATGTACCAACAAATATTTATAGTTAAGGTCTTATCTTTTAACGTAAATATAATGTGTTCACCCCGTAGGCTAGATAAAAGCTTTATTCAACCGAAATGAAATTGGTCTTGTCAAAAAAGTTCAAAAGTGTCAGGCAAAACTGATAATTGAGATTAAAGAAGGTTTGCAGAATATCCGAAATTAATGAAGGAAGACCGACGTGTTTGTTCGTGTATGGCTATAACTAACCAACACATATAATTTATCAACTATGAGTTGGCATTATTACTTTAACAACGTGCGCCAAAATTCAAAATGATTTCAAACCATGTAACTCAATCTGGCCGTTCTTTGTTGGTTTTAAATTAACATTAAGTCAGAAATCATTGTTTCCCAGTCTGGTTAGACGGACAGTCTGAAACGGTGTTTGCTACGAAGCGCTATCGACGGTTGACCTCGTTGTCAAATTTTATATCGGTTGTTATGATTTTATGGGGATCAATTAAGAATGTGCCAATCTTAAATAAGAATTAAATGACTGCCCGTCCCAGAAATCAGACGGGCCGCCATAACCATTTAAAGTCAAGCTGTCTGACTGTTCGTGATGTGATTATTTTCCAGATCATTAAATTTTATAATCTGCCTGATGATTGCGGACATAAAACCTTCTTAATCCTTGGAGTTAACGTAGATTATCCAAATAACTTTAACGATGCCAATTATGAAGCTGGCGTACTTATTGTATTTATGCATTATGTCTAAGTGGTCGTCTTTTATCTTAATAGATAAACCGCGTTTTAAGAAACAAATTATATATATATATATATATATATATATATATATATATATATATATATATATATATAGTGTTGTTGAATGTGACATACAACTTATGTCTGGGTAACCTTGTGTAGACCCTTTCCATTTCCGAATCCGTGTCTTTAGTTCGATGGGGAATTTGCTGATGAATCTGACATAGCTCCAAGTGCCCCAAGTACTTTCAGACTCATCCGGGTCCATCTTCAGGGGA